>MU271148.1:1188179-1546814 GCA_021432605.1 Coniochaeta sp. PMI_546 | reverse complement strand
CCCGTCTTCACTTCACATCATCTGACTCATCGCTTTGCTTTTGATAGTGCGAGAATGCCGCGCGCAAGATTGGTGCCGTGGAGTACTTCGAGTGCTCGGCAAAGACGGGCGAGGGCGTCGACGAGATGTTCAACACGGTCATCCAGCACGCTCGCAGCAAGAAGGACGAGGAGGAGCTCAAGCGTGCCTCGGAGCTCCGCAAGGAGAAGCTCAAGCGCAGTATGAAGGACACTGGATGCCTCTTTTCCAAGCTTTTCTGCGGTCCCGGGAAGTTCACTTGACGCACTTGACGACCCCTCGCGAGGGGCTCTTTCTCTTTCTGGTCCTGGTTGTGTGGTGGGAGATGGTTGCACTTTCCTTGCGTTGCTTTACTTTGATTTGATTTGATTTGTCACTCGCTTTAATTGAGGTGGCTGCGGTTCGGCTTTTGTCCATGGAAGGAGCAGGCCTGATTCAGTTCCTGGGCGGCTGGTTTTGTTTTTGTTCGGTTGGCTCTCACGATGCTTTTCCATAGGTAGGTACCTTACCTTAGGTAGCTTACCTTTATCTTCCTGATTGGGCAGGACACAGGCTCCTTCATTCTTTCCCATGGTGTGCTCGGCGAGGTGAGGTGCGCCTTCTGGTCGTTCTTGGCATTGGTCTGTGGCAGCTTTGCCGTGGCCGCCCCTTTCGGTCAAATTCTTGTACAATTAGACGGAAAACACAGCCGGCGAGGACGGGAGGCTGAGTGAGGAATTATCGATTACCGCATCGCCTACTATACTTATTGTGTGAATGTGTTGGGGTAGTACCATATGTTTGTGTGGTCAATGTGGAAGGCACGATGGACTGATACGGTACGACATGAAGATACCGGTGTCATTTTGGGAGGAATGATCCTGATGAAAAGAGAACCCAGAAAGCCATCGCTTTTGCGTGTCTTACTAAGGTACCTTATCTTCGACGAGCGCACAATGTTTAGAGTAATGGGATGAATTGGGTCGTACACTGGGTGATGTTGATGGTTTGCACTCAACAAGTAAATTTGCCTCGCTAAATACATAACTCGGGGACTCACGATCTATGCCATTGAGACCCACTTAATATTCGGTACCGTTACCCGAAACATCCATCCAAAGCGGCTCCGGGTCGCAACTGACTCCGTCATCCCAGTTCATGAGATCCATTGTCACCACCATTCGATCAGCTTTCAAACGCTCCCCAGCAATGCCAACCCTCTCGACACACCCGCCATAATAAACCCCCCCTCAAAACCAAAATGTCCTCCTCCTCCTCCCCAACAAAACCCTCCCGGCCAACCCTGACAGTGCCCACCTCGCTCTCCCGGCCCTCGTCCCCCCTCCGCAGTCCCTCCTTCACCCACTTCCCGCCTCTGCACCTCACCATCCGCTTCTCCACCTCCCTGCCCGACCTGCAACTCGACATCCTCACCCCGCAGCAGACCACCGTCGCCGCCCTGAAATCCCTCATCCGCTCGCGCCTCTCCGAACCCAACCGCCTGCGCAGGCTCCGCTTCATCCACGGCGGCAAGATCCTCCCCGACGGCGCCGTCCTCTCCTCCGTCCTCCGCGCCCCGCCCCCGCCCCCCCGAGACGCCAGCCGCGACCGCGATGCCGACAAGGCCCGCGGCAAGGGAAAGGGCGTCGAGGGGAGGGACGGCACACGGGTGTACGTGAACTGCAGCATCGGCGATGTCCTGAGCGACAAGGAGATCGAGGACGAGCACCGCGCTGCCGCCAGTCCCTCGCCGGCTGCTACACCGGGTGTATCCACGCCCACGGCGGGCGCTGCCGGACGCCCTGGGGTAGCGGGAACGGGACAGGACACGCCCCGCCCGGCGCCGCGCGGCTTCGACCGGCTTCTCCAGGCAGGGTTTACCCCGGCCGAGGTGAACCAGCTCCGCCTGCAGTTCAGGAGCATACAGGCCGCCCGTCACACGCCGGACACGATGCCGAGTCCGGATACCTTGAGGGGGATGGAAGATGCGTGGATCGATAATAATAATGGGAATCCGGCTGCTATGGGTGGTGGTCAAGGAGGAGGAGCCGGGTGGGGGGATGAGGAGGGCGTCGGGGACGAGACCGGGGCGGGCGTGGCGGGATTGCTGGATACGCTTGTCAAGGGCATGTTTGTGGGCTTCATGTTTCCGCTTGGGAGCGTGGGTTGGTTGATAAGGGAGGAGGGCCTCTGGAGTCGGAGGTGGCAGGTCTTTGCAAGCTTTGGGTTTGTGTTCAGTTTTACTATCGGGTTGATTCGGGCGTTATCTGGTGATAAATGATTGGGGTTGTGTATGATAGGCAGAGATATGATACCCAAGTTCGAATCTGTTGATACTTGAACTAACGAGACAGTTTGTACGAGTGGTTGTGCTACAAGCGGCCTTTGCCTTTGAGAATGCTATTGCTATTGTGCACTTTACCAGATATCTTAAGGGTATCAGCTTTCCAGCTTCTCCGGCTCAGCCTCGGCCTCAGCCATAACCACATCGCTATCACCAAGGGCGGCAGCTTTCTTCGCCGCCTTATCCGCTTTGATAGCACTCCTCCAATTCTTCGTCTCCCTCAACGCCTCCGCGTCGGCAAACCCATACTTCTGCGCATAAGCATCATTCAGCTCCTCAGGCGACGGCAGCAGGACCTTCTTGAGCACAGGTAGGTATTTCCCCATATTCGCGCCCTCGTTGCCGCCCAGAAACACCTTCTGGGTGTCCGTCGCCTTGGGCGCGTAGCTGCGCTCCGTTCTGCGGTTCAGGTCCGCTTGTCGCGAGATCATGTCGAACAGTCTGTTGGCCAGCAGCTCGTCGATCTTCTTTTCGCGCCAGTACCTCCACATCTCGTTTGCCAGCCCGACGGTGCCGTGGAGGTTGGACGGGTTGTCTTCGCCGACCCAGATCCAGTTCATCTCGTCTTTCATGTTGGGGTCGAGGTTGTGCAGACCGTAGTCTGAGCCCGGGAAGATGCAGTCCCAGAGGACTAGGGGAACCTCGTCCGCTAGGTGGTAGTTTGGTCGTCGCGGGTGCTTCTCCACGTCGAGCAGGTCGGCTATTATGGATGGCTTCTCGAGCCCCTGACCGACCAGAAACAGAACGGCGACCATGTGTCGGATCTGGTGCCAGAGGAAGGCTGATCCCCTGACATGGAAGTAATAGACCTTTGGATGCTTCCCAGCCGGTATATTCGCCGGCTTCATGTCCGCATTGTCGAGATACGGGAGAACTGACCCCGTATCCTCCACCTCCACAATGTCAGACTCGAATATTCTCCTGACAAAGTTTGTGATTTGCTTTCCTGCCTCAACCTTGCAGAAGTTCCTGAAGTCGTGCGATCCCTCAAACAGCTTGGCCGCCTCCCTCATGGCATCGATGTCCAGCCATCCTTCCTTCACCGCACCGGGTTGACCCCCACAGAGCGCGTCAGGCGGAGGCGGAAAAGCTGGTTGCGTGAAGAAATACCGGTACTGCCTTTCTCTACACGAGAACCGGGCGTCGAAGCCGTCGGGCGGGTTGGGACACCATGCCAGCACCCGTATTTCTGGTGGTAGCAGCCTGTTGAGTATTCTCGGGTAGTTCATCTCGTCCGCGATCGGGTCCCATTCCGGCTTCTCCTCTGGCACTTTTTGTGCCTTCTGTTTCTTCTTCTTCTTCTTGCCCCCGCCGTTTTCGACGGCGTCCTTCTCCTCGCTCTCCTTTTCGACTTCTACCGCCTCGGCCACCTCCACTTCGGGCTTCGTCCGAGGCAGTGGCCGATTACTCCTCACCCTGAGCCCGACGACCTGGCCAAACGCGCTAACTCCCTTGTCCGTACGGCCGCACTTGCTGTACTCCAGCCCGGCAGCATTCAGATCCACCTTCTCTGGCCCATTGGCGGGGTATATCAGACAGCTCTTGACCAGCGCTTTCCACAGCTCCTCCTCAATGGTCGGCACGCTGGCGCTGACCTGGTGCTCGTACCCGTTGAAGTTCTTGCCAAGGTAGGCAATCTTCAGGGCGATCAGGCGGGTAGCGTACTTGCTCGGGTCGAAGGCTTGGGGTTTCTTGGGCCTCTTTTGTTGCTTGCGTTTCGACACCTCGATGGTTTCTGTTTGCGCCCCTGTTGGGGGAAGTTGGAGGGTGTCATTTCCTGGAGCAGCTTCAAGATCTTTGGCTTTTATTTGGTCTTCGAGGTACTTTACACGCTTTACCAGGCTCTCGCGCGTCCAGTTTCGGTAGTCTGGGTCGTCGGCCATGGTGGCTGATGCGCTGAAGAAGCGCGAAGAGGACAGGAAGGATGAGGAGCGTCTAACGAAGGAGCGCACAGGGAGAGCTACTGTGGTCACCTCATATGCCTGTATCGAGCACCGGTAGAGCGAGCGAGGAAGCATGTGTCTCCATTGACATTGTTCCTTGCTCCCAGCTCTGTCCCAAGGTGAAAGTCATGGATGAGCCATAGGGCAGGGGGACTTTTTGACACCTTATCGATAAGATCGCACCCGATAAGATACCCGTGCTTATCGCAGATGTGGCTGGAGTCGTCAATCGCGCAATTACGTAGGTCACCAGCCACACTTTAAGGCACCCCGTTTCAATCACGAGCGTCGACCATTCAAGCATCAGCCGACTCTCCTCCTCCATCCTCACCATCTGCGCTGAGGACCCCGGCGGCTTCATCACTATCTGCAGCACGCCTCAGTCACTCCCACAATGTCCTTTGATCAGCTATCATCCCTCGAAGCCGGGCGCAGAGGCAGTCCGAGCTTCTCCGACGATCCCGACTTCCAGCGCTTATCGCAGGACCTGCGCAACAAGCTCTTCAAGCTCTCGGGCAACAACCAGCGACTCAAGGGCGAGCTTGGACATCTAGGGACACGCCGCGATACGCCTCGAGTCAGGGAGCGGGTGCACGAGCTGCTGGAGGAGTCCCGCGGCTTATTCAAGGATGTCGGCGAGGGCATCAAGAAAGTCCAGACTTGGGATGATGTTACGGTAAGATCCTCTCCTTCCTCAAAGTACCACAATCACAATCACCATACTGACATCCGTGGTCTAGCCCACCCAAAAACTAACCCAACAAAAACTCTCCCGCGAATTCCAATCCTCCCTGTCCACCTTCCAAGACCTGCAGCGGCAAGCCCTCGAAAAGCAAAAGGCCTCCGTCTCCGCCGCCCGCGCGGCCGTCGACGTCGAGTCGGGCGCCTCTCCCTCGGCCGAGACGGCCCAGCTCCTCGAGCTGCAGCAGCAGCAGGAGCTCGAGCGCCTGGCCCCGCAGGACGAGGTCGACTTCCAGGAGGCGCTGATCATCGAGCGCGAGGAGGAGATCCGCAACATCGAGCAGGGCGTGGGCGACCTGAACGTGCTGTTCCAGCAGGTCGCGCAGATCGTCAGCGAGCAAGGGGAGCAGATCGACACCATCGCGTACAATGCGCAGAACGTGCAGACGGACACGCGGGCGGCGGATCTGGAGCTGCGGTCTGCGGCGAGGTACCAGAGGAATGCGAGGAGCAAGGCTTGCTGTCTTTTGTTGATCCTGGCGGTCATATTGACTATCATACTGCTGGCTATTTTCCTTGGTTAGAGGACGCCGGGAGGGTGGACTTGGGGGGGTCTATCTGCCTCAATCAATTGATTGGGGCCGTTTGCAGCGCTTTTGTTCCTCTCGGCATATACTACACTACAGTACGGCGTTGATGGAGTTCCTCTTGACTGGCAAGATCTCTAGTGTACATTCCATGCTTTAGCCTTTTTATGATTATAAATCATGCTGGGGTTCCTTCCCAGTCAATATTTCCAGGCCCACGTCCTTATTACTCTGACGACGCCGGTGGTGGTGATGGCGGAGGTGGTTGGACTATAAGCGCGTCCCTTCCTTGAGGACGCTGATAGTCGTTCCTAGGCAGCTTCATAACCTTGTGGATAAGATCACGCTGCGCTGTCGCAATAAGCGTGGACGATATCCAGTATATGTGCATAGCAGCTGGCAGATGCATCGTGAGTGGCCCGAGAGCCAACGATATCACGAGCAAAGCCCGATGAAGCCGGGTCCGCCAACTTAGGTTGCTCGCCGTGGGGTCCAGTAGCTGTCGTGTGTGGTCCAAGGTCTTGGGTAGGACAACCCAAAACATGGCGGCCGACAGCATGAACGGGAGCACATGGTAAGGGTCCTGCACGGTCAGGTCCGGGAACCAGAGACAGCCACCTGTAGAGAGTGACGGCTCGTAGCCCAGTAAGTCAGCGCCGAGAGGTGCCTGGCTTGCTGCTGGAGCTGCGACTGCCGAGCTGTCAATCTGGGAGATATCCGAACTCCACGGAGTTTGGCCGACGGCGTGGTCTGATGTAGAAGACGTCGAAGGCGTCTCCTCTATCGCATCCTTCCCGCTCATCGACCTCGCAATGTCCGGTAGTGGGTTGCTAAACAGCCCAAATAACCCTCCTCCAGCACCACACAGTCTCCTCACACCCTGAATGGCCGTGATGAAGAACGGAAGGGCAGTGATCGAACCTAGATAGTTGATCTTCCATGACTGAACGCCATGGTCCTTGGAAATCCTCCTCTCTGACGCCAGGGATCTTTTCTGGATGGCTGCCTGCAACTTCACCATGGGTTTCCCGGGGTTGGCACGAATCACGTTCTCGGTGTGCCGTGAGTTCCATGCCCAAAATAAGGGGATGAGCCGAGCCCGCTTTTGTTCGAGCTTGCGGCTGTATATTGTGACAGGCACCCTGGCGACGAGGTTCACTGCCAGGGCGGCGAGGGGGATGGTGATATACCAAGGAGTGCCGGTTGCGGTGTGGATGGTGGATATGAGTTGTGTTGCATCGTAGACGGCAGTTTCAAGGGTGTTGGCGACGGAGAAGTTTCGTCTTGCTCCTGGGATGCTTCTTCTCAGATCCAAGACCAAGTGGTTGGATCCAAATATATGAGACTCATTGCCAAGGTGCGAGCGAAGAGTGACTGATGACACCCGGAGCAGTTGGGGCCTTGAGCTGCCCAATGCAGGACCAAGTCGACTTAGGACTGTCATCCTGAGGCACAAGGATCTCCAGAGTCGTTCATTGATGTCGCATCGTTGTTGTGTCTGTTTCTTGTACTCACGTGAAGACTAAGCCACACGATGAGACAAGACTCACGATGAGATTGTCCTACCAAAGACACACGTCGAGCTTCTAGCACCTGTCAAAGTCATCAGCCGCTAAGCGAACACAGGGTCCAGGCGCTAACATGTGTCCCGTGCCCCTGTGAACGGCGCTAATGGGTACTAGCGTCGTATCGCATCTCCTTGCAGCCTACCGACGTCACAAGCACGGTGGCCCCTTCCCAAGTCACCGGTTCAGCCTGAGAAGGCCAGATTCTGTTCGATTTATCAACAAACTTTGTCACTCGTTATCTTGAAGGA
The DNA here is from genome assembly GCA_021432605.1 of Coniochaeta sp. PMI_546. NCBI lineage: Eukaryota > Fungi > Ascomycota > Sordariomycetes > Coniochaetales > Coniochaetaceae > Coniochaeta > Coniochaeta sp. PMI_546. Next base: position 1,539,446 of record MU271148.1, on the reverse strand, counting down.
CATCGCATTTCATCGTTCTCTAAGCTCGTCGCCCTCAACCGCTGTTAGTCTCTCAGAAGTATCAGCCCGTCTTGGAACTACCGAAAGCTTGGCTGTTATCCTCACTTCAGGCCACCTTGGCCGTAGTCTCCGATCGAGATGGACTTCAAGTCACTCGGCATGCTGGCCGTGTCTGCCATCGCTTTTGCCCCATTTGCCTGGCTCTTTCTCTTCCCTTTTGTCTATAAGACAGTAGGATCGCTGCTAGGATGGTACCTCCGTAGGAAGACCGAGGGCCGTCGGTCGCGCATCCTCGAAGTCATGAACGCGGACCAAAAGGCATACCGAGAGAAGAAGCGGCAGGACGAGAAAGACAGCGACGACGATGACTGGGAGCGGTTGGACTCTCACGCAATAGGATCATCCAGGAACGGCGACAAAGCGGACAAGGACTGGGACGGCATCGTCGGCTTCTTCCATCCATTCTGCAATGCAGGCGGTGGAGGTGAGAGAGTCCTTTGGGCTGCTATTCGGGCGACACAGAACCGCTGGCCAAATGCAAAATGTGTTGTCTACACTGGCGATCATGACGTGAATAAGGAAGCTATTCTGCAGAGGGTTGAGGTAAGACTATGAGCCCACACTGTGTTGGTGTCGCTCAAGAGCTAACAAAAGACTTCACAGACCCGGTTTAACATCCGACTCCACGCTCCAACTGTCGCCTTCCTCTACCTATCGACCCGCCACTGGGTCCTAGCCTCGACCTGGCCACACTTCACACTCGCCGGCCAGTCCCTAGGCTCCGTGATCCTAGCCTGGGACGCCTTCTCTCTGCTGGTACCAGACGTCTTCGTTGACACAATGGGCTACGCGTTCGCCCTCGGCCTTTCCAAGTTTCTGTTCCGCGACGTCCCGACAGGTGCCTATGTGCACTATCCGACCATTTCGACCGACATGCTTGACTCTCTCGATCCGACATCGGCAGTAGGAAGCCAGGGCGTGAATGCAGGCAAAGGGACCGGCGCGAGGGGCTATGTGAAGAAGCTTTACTGGAAGTTGTTTGCATATTTTTATTCCTTGACTGGATCCTCGATCGACATTGTCATGACGAACTCGAGCTGGACACAGGCGCATATACAGAAGCTATGGGGTCCGTTGCGGAAGAGCAAGCATAACGCGAACCCGATCGCTGTGGTTTATCCACCGGTGGCAGTCAAGGTGATGGAGCAGGAAATCGAAGTGTCCGAAGCAAGCGAGAGCAAGCGGGAGAATGTGATTCTCTACATCGCGCAGTTCAGACCGGAGAAGAATCATCAACTGATTATTCAGGCGTTTGCGGAGTTCCTGAAGACCGGAAGCGAGGCTTCGAAGAAGGCTAAGCTGGTGTTGATTGGTAGTGTCAGGGATGACCATGACTCGAAGCGTGTGTACAAGCTGCGATTGCTGGTCAACGAGCTTCACATCAAGGACCGAGTCGAGTTCCATCTGGATGCCTCTTGGCCCGAGATCTTGGAGTGGTTGAGGAAAGCTTCTGTGGGCGTCAACGGCATGTGGAACGAGCACTTTGGCATTGGAGTTGTCGAGTACCAGGCTGCGGGTCTTATCTCGGTGGTTCATGATAGTGGTGGACCGAAGCTTGATATTGTGACCGAGATTGATGGGGAGCCAACGGGTAAGTCGGCCCTCTGCCACCGACGCTTATGACTGGAGCTGACATTGGTGACGACAGGTTTCCATGCTACAACATCCACCGAGTTCGCAGAGGGCTTCGAGAAGGCACTCTCTCTGCCCAACCCGCTAGCAGTACGAAGGAGGGCGAGGGTTTCGGCTAAGAGATTCACGGAAGAGGAGTTTGTGAAGAAGTGGACGGCCCAGATGGAGAAGCTGGTGGCAATGAGATCATGAACGTTCCCTTATATATCTATAGACAGCATGGGATACCCTCTTCCTTGTAACGATTGTTCGATCGAGGAGTTTAAAGCAATCACGCAGCGTGTTTGTGTTATGTCCTAGATTCACCCTCTAGACTTATGCAATTGTACAACCGTGACCGTTCCGCAGCTCGCTCACTTGCCCTCATAGGTCCCGCTTCCACTACCTGTGTTGTAAAACCGACATGCGCCTTTCAGTGTACATAATGCTCCATGCAAATACAACAGGAATACCGTCTCCCAGTACGCCAACTCTCTCGACCCCAGACACCTACATGCTCAATCCCCCACTATTCTTCTGCCTCGTCTCGCCCACAGCCTCGAAACTCCCATTCCACAGCATCCGGATGCCCTGGACGGCACTAACACCAGGCCTCACCCATGTAACGTTATGTCCCTTCTCAGCCATACTCGCCACCGTCCTGTTATCAAACGTGGTCTCGACCGTGACCTCATTCGGCATGAGCTGGTCGTGCAGCCTCGGCTCAGCAACAGCCTCGTACATGCTCATCTCGTGCTCGATGACATGCCAGACCGTCTGGGCCGTAGCACTGATGATCCGCGACCCGCCCGCCGCGCCGGTGGTGAAGAACAGGGTCCCGTTGCCGTGCTCGATTATCACGGGGGTGCAGGACGATAGAGGCCGTTTGCCGGGCGAGATGAAGTTGTTGGGCGAGGGCACGTACCCGAAGGCATTGCGCACGTTGGGGATCGAGAAGTCATTCATCTGATCATTTAGGATGATGCCCGTCTCGGGTGTCATGATCTGCGCGCCGAAGAGCAGATTGAGTGTGGTGGTGGACGAGATGGCCAACCCCGAGCCGTCGGCCGCGACGATGTGGGACGTACCGAATCCTTCTGTCGTGTAGGTCCCGTTGGGGTCGTACGCTTCGACCGGTTGCGTTTCGTTGTCGCGGATGCGGGAGAAGGTCTCTTTTGCGTTGGCGGCGGAGATGAGGTTGTTCTCGTACTGCTCGATGTTGCGGATGTAGTTCGGGTCGCCGAGCTCGACGCGTGCGCCGTAGGCGAATCGCATTGCCTCGTTGAAGCGGTGGGTCGTGAGGTTGGCGTCTTTGCGGTCGGAGAGGGGATACTGCTCCATGGTCTTGAGCATACTGAGGGTGATGGCACCACTGCTTGGGGCGGTATTTGCGAAGACTTTGTAGCCTCTGTAGTCTATCTTTAGGGGTTGTCTGACAAGGATCTTGTAGTCTTTCAGATCGTCCATGGTCATGGTTCCGTTATCTGCTTGTATGAGGTCGATCATGGATTGCGCTGTATGGAAGTCAGCGTTGCTGAACAGTAATTGATCAGCATAGGGAGCGTACGTACCCATGTCGCCTGTGTAAAAGACATCCGGGCCATGGTTCGCAATCTTTTCCATCGTGCTGCACAGTTGTGTCAGTCAGGAGGAACCGCTGAGGCCGTGAGACGACTCACTCTGCCAATCGTTTTCGGGTCATTATATCCCCAAGCTTGACTAGGTGTCCTGCATCCAATGTTAGGGGAGGTCAACCTTTCCAAGGACGTCAACTCACCATCAGGGGCAAAATCCTGAGCCCACACAGGGTCTGTAGCTAGGAAGTCGGCGCCCTCTTGCACTGCAAAGGCCATGTACCGTACCAAGTCATCAGTTACTGGTCCGAAGTGTTAGCACCTCGTCAAGACAACATCAACGAGCATCGTCCGACAAACCTTCAAAGCCTTTTCGCGCAACATGGACTGAAGGCATGACGACGGCTTTCCACGGAAGTGTCTAGGGAGGATATCATCAGTGACTGTAGTAATCCAGTGCCAAGTGCACGTTCCCTTTCTCCTTACCCCGTATTTGGTATGCACATATTCTAGCCCTCGCAATTCACCAGGGACGCCAGCAGACAGTCCTCCGAATATGCTGCCGTTGACGTTACCCTGGTACATATCCCTGTGCGCTGCCGCGGGTGCCGTTTCTCGGTAGTCGATGGACTCATAATTGCCATCCCTATCCCGGACCAGCATGAAGCCGCCGCCACCTATGCCAGAATGGTACATCCCAATAACCCCAACACACAGCTGGGTTCCGACAAAGGCATCGGCCGCGCTCCCCTGCATAAGCTTTAGTGTTACGGTTCTGACTACGGGGGTGTGACAAAGGAGCTTACGCCGCGCTCCAGGAGGTCAATGCCTATTTGGGAGCATACTTTGCTCTCGCTGGCTACGGCACCTTTACCCCCCTTTTGATGTTGAAATGGAACTTGATCTACAGGCGAGCCGAGTGCAAGAGCAGCTAACGAGATCAAGGCCGCGGCGCCCTGTAGCCGTCGACAGTGTCCTGTGACTATGTCAGCGATGGTTACGTCATACATGTAGGACTTGGGAACAGAATGTGTCACTAACCCATGATTCAAGAATTGAAAGAATACAGTCTACTGGATGCTATTGCATGTCTATGTTTCGTGTCGTACAGACTTGACTACCTTAAGTACCTAGAGACAGATAGTGAATCGGACAGAAGACAGTCCCAGTTCTCCCGGAAGTCGGCCGGTCCATGACTGGATGTCGGGCGCCACTTCCCGATAAGAAAGATAGCCATCAAGGTAGACCGATGGTGGCCGCCCAGCCAGCTGATTGGTCAAAAATAACCTTGAATTTACAGCGAATCCGCTTGCAGCTGATCGAAAAAGTCAGCATAAATGAATGTTTTTTAAGATATACCTTTTTAAGGGTATCGCGACTCATCCTATAGCAACACAAGACGTAATGAGCTGACGTTGGCTGTAAGTCTGCGCTGAAATCAGTCTCTCATGCAATTCTCGCCGCTGAGGATCTTCTCATCGCTATCACGAAAATTCCCATCTGTTGAGGGCCGGACGAGACCATTCTCAACCCTCAACTCACTACTCTCACCTTGTCAGGCTTCACTTCATACCACAGAAGACTTCACGAAGATCATGAGTCAAACCAAGAGGAAGTGGGAGAAAGGCCCCTCCCAAAATGGCGGCAAGAGGCGGATGCGCAAACAGGCAAAACCCGTGGTAGAGGGTTCGCATGAGGAAGTCCTCCTAGCAGACATTCAAGCTCTCCTGGCAAAGACAAGGATCTCAGGAGAGGACGATGTGAGCAAAGTCAGTGCTGCAGATGGGCAAACAGATGCCAGACCTGCCCTGCCAGAACGGGGCACTGAGATCGAAGTGGAAGTGGTCGAGCTGTCCTCGACAGGAGACGGCCTCGCCCGGCAACCAGGCTCAGACCGGATCTACACCGTGCCCTTCTCCATCCCCGGCGACACAGTCAAAGTCAAAGTCTACCGCCACCTAGAGAAAGAGCAGTACTCCGTCGCAGACTTCATCTCCGTCGTGAAGCCTTCGCCCCTCCGCGACGACAGCCGGATCCAATGCCCCTACTTTGCCAAGTGTGCAGGGTGCCAGTTCCAGATGCTCGACTACCCGGAACAACTCAAGATCAAAAAGACCATCGTCGAAAAGGCCTACAAGAACTTCTCAAATCTGCCCCAGGAGTTCGTCCCCTCCATTCTGGACACCATCGGTAGCCCGCTGCAGTACGGCTACCGCACCAAACTAACGCCTCACTTCGACGGTCCGCCCGGCGGCACGCGCAAGGTCAAGAAGCCCTTTGAGGTCATGCCACCAATAGGCTTCACACCAAAGGGCTCCAAGAAGGTCCTCGATATAGAGGACTGCCCCATCGGCACGGACGCCGTCCGCCTAGGCCTCAAACGCGAGCGCAAGCGTATGGAGACCGAGTACGGCAACTACACCCGCGGCGCCACCATCTTGCTGCGGGAGAACACCGTCCGCATCCCCGCCTCAGACAGCACCACCACCCCACCACCCGAGTCCGACAGCGTCAAAGTAGTCTCGGACGCGTACACCGACTACAAGACCTGCGAGACGGACAACAACGCCACGACGACAGAGTACATCGACGACTTCATCTTCACCAACCCGGCGGGCTCCTTCTTCCAGAACAACAACTCCATCCTCTCCCCCTTCACCGCCTACGTGCGGGAGCACATCCTACCTCCGGCCTCATCCGCCGCCACCCAAAAACCCGTCAAGTACCTGATCGACGCCTACTCCGGCTCGGGCCTCTTCACCATCACCCTGTCCCCCTCCCTCTTCCCGCAGGGCGGCACGAGCATCGGCATCGACATAGCCGACAAGTCCATCGCCTTTGCGCGCCGCAACGCGGAGCTCAACGGGCTGGACAAGGAGAGGTGCCGGTTCGTCGCCGCCGACGCGAATGAGCTGTTCAAGAGCGTCGAGGGCTACGACCCGGACGAGACGGTTGTCGTGCTCGACCCCCCGCGCAAGGGCTGCGACAAGGGGTTCCTGAGGCAGCTGCTTGAGTTCCGGCCCAGGCGGGTGGTGTATGTCAGCTGTAATGTGCATACGCAGGCTAGGGATGTTGGGGTGCTTGTGAGGGGGGAGGTTGATGGGGCGGAGGAAGAGGGGGAGAAGGGCGTGGTGGAGAAGGCTGTTGAGACGGCGGAGGGAGCGGTGCAGGACGTGAAAGATGTGGTGATGGAGGCTGTGGAGAAGGTCGAGGAGGCTGTGGAGAAGGTCGAGGAGGCTGTGGAGAAGGTCGAGGAGGCTGTTGTGGGGGCGGAAAAGACGGAAGAGACGGAGAAGAATGTGAAGAGGAAGGTGCGTTATGAGATTGAGAGTATCAGAGGCTTCGACTTCTTCCCGCAGACGGGACATGTTGAGGGTGTCGCGGTGTTGAATCGGGTTGATGAGTAGCTGCGATAGCTCCCTGATGCACTGTTGGATCAATGAGACAGCAAGCATGATGCAACATAAATGAGTCCTGTGAGACAGTGTTGTCACAAGAAACATCTCAGATTTTGATTTCTGGTAAGATCATCCTGAGAGAACACCAGCTCCGCAATATCATCGCCCGTTACTCGTAAAAGACATGAAAAGTACAGCAGACCATTCTGAACTCCCGCCACCCGAATAAGTTTACCATGCCACCACCCTGTACACCTTTGCTTTTGTTGGGACCACGAAACCTGCCAGTCCCGGTTTAGCGGCTGCAATCAACCACATACCTTCCCACAATCTTGCCCTCCTTCATCAAGCCATAGACATTCGAAAGCTCGCTCAGACCCACGGTCTTGAACGGCACCTTGATCAGCCCGCGCGAGTAGAAGTCCAGCGCCTCCCACGTATCCTGCCTGTTGCCAACATAGCTGCCCTTGATCTGGATCATCCTGATCACGGTGTCGAACACGGGCGCCTTGAGGAAGGCATTCGCCGGCAGGCCGATGCACACCACGGCGCCCCTGGAGCGGACGTACTCCGTGGCCTGCTGGAAGGGCTTCTCGCTCACGGCCAGGAGGAGCACGGCGTGCGGGCCCTCGCCGTCGGGGGTGGCGGCCTTGACGTCGGCAACGATGTCCTTGCTCGTCAGGAAGTCGACATAGGCGCTCGCGCCCAGCGCCTTGCAGCTGGCGCCCTTCTCCTCGCCGCCGTCGATGGCGACGGTCCGCAGGCCCATGGCCTTGGCGTACTGCAGCGCCATGCTGCCCAGACCGCCGCCGGCGCCGACGATGGCGACCCACTGCCCGGGCCGGGCGCCGCTCTCTTTCAGGCCCTTGTACACGGTGATGCCCGCGCACAGCACGGGGGCGATCTCCTCCAGGTTCGCGGTCTTGGGGATGTGCGCCACGTGCGCGGCCTTGGCGATGGCGTACTCCTGGAAGCTGCCGTCGACGGTGTAGCCCGACAGCAGGGCCTTGCCGCACAGGGGCTCGTCGGCCTGCCGGCAGAAGGAGCAGGCCAGGCAGCTGCCGTTGAGCCACTTGATGCCGGCGTAGTCGCCGATGTTGAGGTCGTCGCCGACCAGCTCGCCCTTGGCGACGACGACGCCGGCGCCCTCGTGGCCGCCGACAAGGGGCAGCTTGGTCGCCAGGGGCCAGTCGCCCATCATGGCGTGCAGGTCTGTGTGGCAGACGCCCGAGTACTTGACGTTGATCAGGACTTCGTCAGGGCCGGGTTTTTGGACGGGGATGCGCTTGTAGACGAGGGCTGGAAGGCGGGTCTTGTGTTAGTACTTGTGTAGGTTCCCCTGGTCTGGTTGGTAGTGTGATCGATGAGGTGGGAAATGACTTACAGCCAGTCTTCTCGACGACCTGGGCCCATTGCTCAGATGGAATCTCTGGTGGTGCCATTGTGATGATGAGTTTGGTGGTGCTATTTGTGTTTTGATTCAATTTGAACTTTTGGGATACGTGTATATCCCAATTGATGATGTTTTAGGAGTAGAACTCTTGTCTGAGGAATCTAGATGCTGTATTGACGAGAGGACGGAAGAGATGAGGTCTGCAAGAGCAGCCAAGGCTTAAATACATGTTTGCTCGACACTCGACTGCGAGACTAGCAGGAATCATCATGGATGGAGGAAGTCACAGTTTCCGCGAAGCTAACAACATCGGCCCGCAATGGAATCGTGTTGGTTGTGTGATGGACCAAGCTTGATGGCAAGAATGTCTGGTGATGCGGTGGTGCGGGTCGAGTTCTGCAGTAGTGGGAAAACGTATGATCTGATTCTCGACTCGCTCCTGACGACACGACGCTGCAGCACCTTTCGTCCGGCTCCGCTCGCTCCTCACAGGGTCAACGGCCGATCTGGTCTGGTCTGCGCAAACCTCAACCTTCGATCGATCAAAAAGCTAAGGTATTGAGCTACCTTGGTATAGACTTTCGGCAGTTTGAGACGATCTTCCCCAAGAATCCTCTTAGCACCGCTCTCTCGGGCTTGTGGAAGTTGAGACAGCTTCGTCACCTGCAGTCTAGTGTGAAATGAGGGGAAAATATTGGGGTAATCCATCTAGTTAGAGGGGTTCAGAGTGTCGAGACAACAGGATGCATTCGACAATCCTACTATGTACAAGCTGTGTCGGCTTCGATTGAAGCTTTCCGCTCGACATGGCTGCAAGACGGAAGCCGGAGTTCCCATTGCAATACAAATTGGGAAGTTTTGCAAGACTGAAAAGAGCCTGGATCGCTGGCGCCACGATAAATCTCATGACTTTTTGAGGAACAACGCCGCTGTAACGGCGAACTCCATGGCGACAGCTCACCAATCAGAAGCGGCTGCCGTGGCCCATGCTCTAGGCCGTCGCCAGAAAAATCATGCGCTTCACTCCCGTCTTTCGAGCTTATCGGGCCTGTCCGCATCAGATTCAAGATCCAAGGTGGAGTGGAGACTCTTTGATCTTATCGCAGGCAGAACCAGAGAGTGCCAGAAAGTGCTTCATCCTCCGTCACAGATGTCAGGGATCTGAGGATTAGACTCAAGTCTAACACGTAGACTAGGGACTGCATGTTTCACTGCACAACTGGTCTAGTGTACGTGTACTACGATACGCAGCAAAGGCCTGTCGCCGATCCAAAGGTTCCGTTGGAGCGAGAATGAACCCCATCGCATCTTTGCTCCTGCCAACCGCAGGAATGCGGGGAAGCTGCCCGCGCGCAGGTAGACTCTGCTCCACATATGGGGATAGCTTCATGTTTGTCGCTATAAAAAGGCCGAGCTCCGTACAATTGGAAGAGACGCTGCTAGCGGGATGCGGGGAAGTTACACAAGGGCGATTTCGGGAGGATCCCTTGCCCCTTAACGGCCGGATGACGGGATGTGCTTCAGGATCTCTAAGCCAGTCAGGGGGCAAGCTAACGCCCTTTTCGCTCACAGCGTTGTGGGGGACCATGGGGTCGAGACTCATCTAAGGTATGTATCGCTTCTTTCAAGATCATCTTTGACTCATATCCCGTCTCGCAGATATGGGGTTGTCCTCGCGCTCGTTTCGATGTCCGGTCCTCGCCCGCGTCCCCGGGCCAAACAATGGTCCACGGCCTCCATGCAGGGTTATACGCTGTCCACTACCCCCTTCACAATTCCCCAAGCCACTGCCGACATAGCATCAGCGGCACAAAGCTTGTCGATCCACCGACTCCCCTGTCACATTGGCGCGACCTGCCACTCTCGCCGCAGTCATCGTAGCATATTCCCCGACAGACGCTCTTTTAGGTGCGGAAGGCCGACATCTTCCCCAAAATAGCAGAAGGTGGGAACCGGACTGATCTTAGTAGATATGCAAAACATAAGGAAAAGCTCCGCATTGATGTACGGGCGACCGGGAAAGGCGATCCTACCAACGTTACCGTAGATGAACGCCGGGACAAACCGGAGCGTGTGGTAAGAGCGTATATTGCTATCGAGAGCATCCTCTAGGTGACTGGCGTTGAGTTCGATACCCGGCAGCATGACTATGATGTCAGTTTCCACCTTTCTGTGGTGTAGGGTAGCGCTTCAGCCATCAAAGTGGCTGCACTGTCCATTACCTGAGAACCACCGCAGGCCTTACCGACCTAGATCTCAGCCGTGTGGTAGACCTTGTATATGAATATGAGCCCAACGGTATTGGTTCGTGGCCAATGTTGGCTTGCCAGGTGTCATCGTCTCGACTCGCATATGCCTCGAAATGGTTGACAGAATCAGCATAACTTCGTAGACTATTGTATCGAGAACTGCTACCTTGACAGCTTGGTAGATACCGCCCTTGGCCCTGAGTTTAGGCTAGAGGAGGTAGTCCAAGTCTGTCAAATCCGCTGAAACAATCGTCTTCGATAGGCGAGCTGTGGAAGTTGTGACGCATCATTGAGGTTTAGTACGCCGCACTTCATCCCAGCTGGGAACTATCGTTCACCGCAGCTCATGTGATGTTCGTGTAGAGAACTTTGCTAGACTAGTTGATAGCCTCGTCAAGGGTCTCGACAATGATCTAGATGATAACTCTACTAGGAATGAGAACAGAGAATACGTGAAACGCATAGACAAAGACCGGGAACTGTGGGGGGCTTGTGGTCGTGGATTGCTACAAATGCATATGAGAGATGCCATGGCTGCCCTTTTCATTTTGATATTATATATACTGAGTGATAAGCGAACGTTTAGTTCTTTAGGCATATAAAGTATCACGACCGGCTCGTGGTGAAGACCAATACATGCGGTTAATGGTCACCCACTTCTTAAGCGAGACGTATAATATACTCGCCGTTGAGAACTGTAGCTCAGAACGGCAAAGCTCAAACACACCACATATGAATACAACCAATATGAAGAGCTACATGCTTGGATATCACCTTCACATGTCTTTAAGATGAGCTGAAACTCCAGCTCATCCTACCAAGCTTAAGAAAGGGGTTGGCAAGCCTCACATTATTCGAAATTGGCATTCGTAACTCACATGGCGTGTAAGCGGCGTATGATGTTTGAGCACTACGCATTCTCGTTTCTGCTAGAATACTTAGAGATGCTTCATAGGCTGCTTATATGGTCTGGACATCCCCTTAAAACACCGGGACACTTGAAATCCCGTTCGCTCTGCTTTAAAGGTAAGAATAGCTGGTTATCCACAAATGAAAGCTCTGTCCAACACGAGTTGTGTAAGAGTCGATATCTCTCGGATGTCTTTTCCTCCGGGGTAGACCGTCAAACACGTAGCATTGAGCTGTTGACGCGTCGCTGTAGGTAGATGTAAGCCGTAGTGGCATTAAGGCTTCAGCTCCTAGATTGACCTTCCTCTCTCGGCCACAGAACGTATCCTCAGTACTACTCAAGCGGTGACATCGACACTGAATGGTCTTTAGAGTTGCAATAGCATGGAACGCAGCAAGCTGTCATTGGCAACGACTTCCGCCTCGTCAGCGTGGGTGGTATCCGATTTTAGTCCATGTCGTACCAAAAACTCACCGAGGTAAGCATCGGAAAAGGTTGAACCGGGTGTCTAAACTAAGGTACGTATGATAGCTGTAAGTTATAAGAAGCTCATACTCATCTCAATCCTTTCCACCGCCAAGGAAACAATCATTATTAACTCAAAGTATCTAACGACGACCAAATATATCTCATTTAAAACATCAAGAGCATAAACATGCAGCTCACAGCCACCATCCTCATCATTGCCAGCCTCGCCCTAGGCGCAACGGCAGCCGTGACACCCATCGACAACACCAAAGTCGAGGTCCGAGCTGCCATCGCTGACACCGAAATCGACAAGCGTGCGTGCGCTTACCGCACCGCTATAGCCTGGCAGGGCGGCGGCTGCAAGACGAGCTGGAGCGGCAAATGCTACCAGAAGTGCAAGGACACGAGCGCCGGCCGGAATTGCTGCCCGGAGACAATCAGCTCAAACATTGTCAACGACTTTGACTGCGCACCGGGCTGGGATACGTGCGAGTGTGCGTGCGCTACGAACTAGGTGGGAGTTGAGACGTTGAGAGTTAGTTGGTGGGTTGCGTTCATGTGCTACAGGGTGCATCACCATGAACGTGTGCCGAGATGTTTGTTCAATGGTGTTCATTTGACACGTTTCATTCATTAGAAGTCTGTGGATGGTGAAGCAATGGTAGTGATTGCGCAGAATCAAAATGCTTGTGATCATGAGAGCGAATAGTTGTTGATTGGGTTGCGTTGTGCCTACCGTGCAGTTCTCGTATGATGCTACCTAGTCTTGGTTGTTTGGGAGGGATCTATACAATATTCACGTAGGTGATACCGTAAATTCTTCCGTTTTTTGGTCGCTCATTGTGAAGTGATGTAGACTTGATTACATTTTATTCTGGTGTGTTGCGACCGTGTCTGGTAGGCAGTGGTGGCCACGACCCGAAAGGTTTCCTCGCCGATACATGATGCGGCATCTAGACTAGAGACAGATTTCGTAGTGGGTAAGGAACGGTAGTCACCTCAATTCGGAGAGAAGCATCCTAATTTGATTGGATCTCTGAAGTGCCATCATCATGGAATATGTTAGATTTCATTGTCAGTTTTGTTAGAGCGCAAGGGAGGTATATATGCTAAAACTGAACGCTCATTGGCTCCCGTGTAATTGTGCGGCCAAGTGGCATCCAGGAATTCAAGTGCCATGGCTGTGTGCGCTTTACCGTTGAACAGGAGACAGGTGAGTCATCGTGTGACGTAGAACCGTCTCTTGTGCACCCGATTAAAGTACCCTTTGAGGTACATTAGGCACGTAAGGCTAGAACAGAAGACATGGAGGGAATGGATGTGATTGCATACCTTAGTTTAGGCCACATGATGGCTGTAAAAATATGTCCAACATTGTCATAGCACGTGAGTAACGAGGATGGTCGCTGCGGAGTCATCTTATTGGCCTACACAGCCTCATCACTGCATCAATCGGGGGAACAAAATAAATATCCTTAGGTATGCCTTACGACGCCTCGGTTTCAAGTGACCTGCGCATTTGACTGTATTTATTGTCGTTCTCTTGAAGGGTATTACAATTTCTTATTCAAGATGGATGGACAGATCGCAGATTTTGAGCATTTCGCCGTGGCTTGCAAAGGCTCAAGAAACACAACAGACTCGCCAACGCCGGATACTAAATCCATACCAGTGGCCAAAGAATTAGACACTGAACCCGGAAAAGAGACGGATGTCTCAGTCGAATCAGTCAACATGGGGCACTGGGAATCGTATTGCAGCAACGGGCTTGAGGGTCTTCCGCCTGAGGTTCGGCGCCATATCCTGTCCGTTCTAGGACTTCCACAGCTAAAAATGCTGGTTCGCGCCTCACCAACCTTTTATCAGCAGTACTTCCATGACAGGAGGTATCTTCTTTGCCGGTGTCTGGAAGAGACACTAGGTAGTGTGACGGTTGATGCCTACGCTGTCAACCTGTTCGCGACTCAAGTCGGAAACAAGAACCGAAACATCACTGGATTTCTCAGGTCGTACTCCGAGAGCACGGCGGGTCGACGGCTATTACTCGTAGATCGCCTCTCACAGGACAAGGCCATAAGCATGGCGGCCTTTTACTTCCGCTACGTGGAACCCATGACAGAATCCTTCGTTCGCTGGATCCTTCAAAACTTACACAAGGCTCCAGGACCGAACCTTGACAAGCCAGCGGTTACCAACAGTCTTACCAACACGGAATTGACGCGATTCACTCGGGCGATATATCGCTTCCAAATGCTATGCCACCTTGGTGATTCTGATGACAAGGACATCAGGCTATGGCGAGAAGACAACGTGCAAGCTTTCTTGGAGATCTTGGAGCCCTGGGAGAGGGAAGAGCTCTACTCTTTCTACCAGTTTGCCGAGGACACATATGACCACATTTTCAACGATATCCGTTGGGACCTACACCCTGACAATCCCAAATTCGATGACCAAGGACGCCCTCCCACCCCCGATGGGGCTTTTGACCTCTCAATTTCAAGTAGGCATATCCTTCCCCTTCAGCACATCTCTAACTACGACTCGCTATCACTTCTGATGCTTGAGAAACAGATCGAGGAAGCTTTTTAGAAGGGACTGTGCTTCGTGGTCTAGCCATGCTACGTAAGGTTCTCTTCGAGATAAAATATCACGAAGAGCTTGTCACCGTGATGCAGCGTTGTATAACCAGCTCGTATATCCCCTTCAATGCGCTGGAGGGCATCCTAGGCGAAACACAACAAACCATTCGGCGCCATGAACATCCCTCTGAGCGAGACCGCATGCAAGAAGAACGAGCGCCACTCCCTTTCCGCGGGGATAGTGATCCGGACGCTCCACCGCTAGGTTGGGTCATCATATGGGCGGGTACGTACAGCAACTTGTATGGCTGGTATACGTCGGACGACATGCGGAAGATTGGATATGTCTTCTGGGATGCCGCAACACTGGAAAACGTCGGGGGCAAGAACGCCAAGGAGGTGCTACAACGGCTGTGGGCGGAGTTCTGGGACGACGATCCTAGAGACACGTTATTCTAGGCCGAAGGGGCAATTTGGGAGGTTCAGTCGACTTGATTCTCTTCTACCTACTACCTTCCCAATCTGCCCCTTGTCAATCGATCCGTAATTGTGTGCAACGAAGCTCGGGGAAAGCTGCGGCGGCTCGCTGCCGAAGGGACTCGATATAGACTCGCCAGCCCTCTCTGCACTCATCACAGAGCTCAACGCCGCCAAACTGCCCAAGTCTCTCAGCACCATACGACATCCGGTAGCGGCAGCGAGAGCACCGCTTCCTCCCCGGCTCTTGCCGCTGCAGCAGATCTGCCAGGCCGCCGAACAGAAGTCTATCACTCTGCCTGATAGCCTCACGATAGCTCGTCTCATCAGCCCTGTGCTCTCGTCTCAAGTCGACGCGATTCCAGAGCTTGAAATGTTGGCGCGTCTGCGTGATCACGTCCTCCGTCTCTGGCTTTCCGATCCTCAAACCCTCCTCCACGAAACGGTACCGTCCCATCATCATGTGGATCGGGCCGCCGAAGGGGCGTATGAAGTTGACGACAGGCAGGTGGTTTGGGGACTCCGCCCACGCGACATCCAGGGCCCAGAGGACCTCGCGAGCACGACGATAGGCCTCCTCGCGCTGGGACGGGTGGACGTAGGCGAAGGTGTCGTTGGTCTCGCCCTCGGCGCGGTGCTTGTAGAACGCCACCGCGTCGTACAGCGTGCAGCCGATTTCCCCTAGGATCTGGAGTTGCTCTTCGGTGAACCAGATGTCGACAATGTCGTTGCATGCGAGTGCCGCTGCGAGCGAGAAGCGCACGATGGCGTCGGCGTCCCGAAGGCGGAACCATGTCTTGGGAGACTCTGCTAGGGCATTTACATAGCGACGGAAAAGTTCAGAGTCTTGTCTGTTGCTGGTTTTCTCTGCAGTGGTGAGGATGAAAGTCCGATAATCGCGTGCCATGTCGTCGTGGCCAGGGGTTCCCAGAAAGAGGACGTCGAAGAGTTCGTTCAGATCGTAGCCAAGGACCGTGTCACTGGCCGAGATATCGACGAGCGTGCCGTTGAATTCGGCAACTATGCCGACGATTATGACCCGGATAAAGGCGAGGTAGCGATTCCAGTTGGTGTAGACTGGTATCACGCATCGTGTGTACTCCCACGCCACCGCCAAGGTTTGGCGAATGGTTTCCTCGGAGAGATCAGTGATGCCCTTCAGCTCGTACTCCAATGCCTGTGGGTAGAGCCAAATGTCTGGCAAGGAGTCTCTGCGAGTTTGGTCTGATCTAAACGTGTTGCCCTCCCGACGGTCAGCTGAATTATTGGCACCGATCATGTCGGTCAGGACCGGCTGCCCCGACGCTGTCGCTTCCATAACTTCCATTGTACTGGGACCTAGATCAATACATGCTAGATATATGTTGTGTTGTATAGGACAAACGAGGAGGTTGAAGGTCAGGGCCGCAATGGTGATAGAGGATGGTATTGGCTGTACGAGAGGGAGAAGTCCTCCTGTACTGCCCTTAGAGGATGACTGTTCATCGTCGGAAGAGTTGAGTGATACGGAGAAGGAGCTCCCTCGTCTCTCGATGATCCATTCACACTTGCACTCGAGAAAGACAGTCAGCGACCAACCTCACGCCGGCTCTTTCCTCCCTCTCACAACAATCTATGATGTATCGTCAATGCTTCACAATGGTCACCGCTTCTCTCACGGCAAGCCAGGGGAAGCAACACGGTTCATCAAAATGCACATGCCATTCACAACTGGTACTGCTTAAGATGCCTACCTTAGCCAAGTCTTACGCGCAAAACAAGGCTTGGACCTGAGTGTAAATGAGTCTTTGCAGTAAAAAGAACAAGGAGTATGTCAGCCAGTGCCCACTGCCCCGTGACATCTCAGAAGTGATATCTCACAGACAGTTTGGTACTCATGAAATATACCCACAAGCGCTACGGTGGCGGTTGAGTAAAGAGTAGTGGCTGTGGCCATGATATGGAGTTCGATGCTCGACTCAATCAACAGCATGGACGCGTTGAGGGGGTAAAAGGAGAATAACTACGAAACAGGGCAAGAGTACGAGATTGGGAAATGATCACTTAGGCAACGCCAGGAGTATGACGATCCCACATCACCATGGCCATTATTTTCTTCCCCTTAGACCGGATCTTCTCCTTCGATGCACGTATATGAGCTGCCACACCAGGAAAAGCCGGTTTTGCCCCATCTGTGAGATTGTTTGTTTAGATCTTGGATGCCACAGAGGACAAACGGTGCAATGGGACGGTCAGTGGCTTAGGGCTATGAAGCAACAATCTTTGCATGCCATGATCAGCAGTAGCTTTGCGCAGGTAGCAGGAGGTTGTTGAGCCAGAAACAAAGCACATGGTCGAGTTATGTTTTACACACTTACATGAGCTGGAGGACACGGTCAGGTGTAGCAGCAACATAGTGCTTTGCACAATACCAAGTCGATTTAGTCAATTCTCTTTGCAGTGTACAGGTAAGCAGTGTTGGCAGTGGTAGGGCCGCTGTCTGTCTCCTTGTCGACGATAAGATAAGAAATGGCGGCACGGCATCAAGATGTGGATATCGACAGCTCCGGTGCCGCTGTGGCTCCGCGATTGGGATGTCGGACAATCGACGCCGTGACGGAGCCCCATTTTACCTGATCTGTCCGCGTTGCTATTAGCTATTACGTTTTGATTAGCGCGGGGAACTGCATTGGACGAGGTCCAACCTCGGACCCGGCCGACTTCCACTCTTCAGTCTGTTGAGGTTGCCTTCAGGGTTTAGAATGGTGCAATAATTCTCTGTCTCACGTTCCATCTGTTCCAAAATAAAACTTCTCCTTGTAAGAGCCTTGGACTATCACTTAACTGCCTTTTGATTCTTGTGCGGATCGATCCCGAACACTACCTTCCTCTATCGTGACTGCTTGATAGTTGGCGAAGACTCATCGTCAGTATGGCAGAGGCCGAGTATAAGTTGGACGCCGTGAAGGCAACACGAGTAGCTGCGGAGGATATCGATCGGACTTTCCGGTCCAGTTGCATTGGTATAGTTGCTCCGTAGCCAACTTCAGGAATGATGGCTGACTTCTCCAGATTTGACATCGGCAACTTTGGGTGGAAAGGTATTGGCATTCTCGGACCAGTGGTTTGCAGAAGCATCAAATCTGATCAACCCGGCCGCCCCGATCAGGCAGCCGGGC
The DNA here is from genome assembly GCA_021432605.1 of Coniochaeta sp. PMI_546. NCBI lineage: Eukaryota > Fungi > Ascomycota > Sordariomycetes > Coniochaetales > Coniochaetaceae > Coniochaeta > Coniochaeta sp. PMI_546. The sequence continues at coordinate 1,521,569 of MU271148.1, read as the reverse complement.
AAGATGGTGTTTACTGGAGCCTGGTATGATGGTTGGGAAACGAGACGACACAATCCGGAACCGTTTGACTGGGTCGTGATACGACTCGGCGTTGCATCAGGGACGGTTGAAGGGGTCGAGGTTGACACGGCTTTTTTCAATGGCAACGAGGCGCCGGCGATCTCAGTCGAGGGCTGCTTCAACCAGAATGACGAAGAAGTTGTCTCGTGGAAAGGCAGCCGCGGCGGCTGGGAAACCATTCTTGGAGTCCAGGAATGCGGACCGTCACAACGGCACGGTTGGAAGCTAGACAAGGTCACGTCAAAACAATTCACCCACGTGAGGTTGAATATGTACCCGGATGGAGGCATCGCCCGGTTCCGGCTTTTCGGACACGCAGTGCCTGTCTTCCCCGAGGATAAGGATGCTGTCTTCGACCTGGCGGCTGCGCAAAACGGCGGAGTGGCCATCTCGTGCAGTGACCAGCATTTCGGTACCAAGGACAACCTGCTGTTACCGGGCAGAGGCAAGGATATGGGTGATGGGTGGGAGACGGCACGATCCAGGACGAAGGGTCATGTTGACTGGACGATAATCCGACTCGGTGCACCAGGCTACATTCAAAGCTTCGTAGCCGATACTGCACACTTTAGGGGCAATTATCCCCAGCAGGTCAAGTTGGAGGCCATTGAATGGAAAGACGAAGGCTCTGAGCCAAGCTCAGACAGTGCTGGTTGGGAAGAGATTGCAGAGCCCATCAGATGTGGACCTGACCATGAGCATGAGGCTGCTTCTCTGGTCAAGGACAAGCGGTTCACCCATGTCAAACTGGTCATAGTGCCTGACGGTGGAGTCAAGAGACTGCGAGTGTTGGCAAAGAGGGCTTGATGTGCCTGCGCAGCAAGCATGGCTTGAGGGTCACTATGATGTTGTGAGCAGCGTGTGGTCGGTCCTTCTCAACATACAGACGAGCCTCTTAACGCGAGTATAATCCCCTACTGCCAAGCACCTTATCAGCAAGCATAATCATCAAGAACTTGAAATGGACTGGTTCAAGATATAAGATAACTACCAAACTGAACAATAAAAGAATGCCATTGTATGTGCCGTACTCCCCTTAGCATTCTGCTTAGAGATAGCGTCCTCGAGATGTTGGGATACAATGCCAGCTAGATGCATAGTTCAGACAATACTGAGGCAGATGTCGCATGTCGAAGTGGATCCACGCTAGTTGTGATACCGGTCGGTGCACGGACACCTTTTCCATATGGGGTGTCTTCGGTGATGGTGGATTGCAATGCGCAGCCCAACCCCAAATCGCCAGATCAAGCTTCACTATCAAGATCACCTCCCTATACGCAATCCCGCACCCAGATAGGCGACCAGTTATTTCTCTCGAACGACCAACTATTCAACGCCACGCTACGAAGGATGCGACTTCCGCGGAAAACGATCGACCGGATCATCTCATGAGACACGGGCAGTCACGCCTGAGCCGACAACACCCCCACCATGGACTTCCCGGATCCTAACGGAAGCCCTGGAGGCTTCGATTCAGGCTGGGACGAACCGAAGGAACAACCAAAGAAGAAAGTTCTTCCCGCCGACCTGCCGCGGTCTTTGGATGACAGAAGACATGTCGCAACTGAGCTGGTGCCTGAAACAGAGATGTACGATGGATGGCAGGGTACGTGTTCACCTCCTAGCCTGGACTTCCACGCTGCGCTGTCGCATGGCTGTCTTGCTGACATGTTGCTAGGACAATCACAATTCCTCACATCACCGATGCTTGCAAAACCCCTGACTTTCGACAAGCTCAGCTTGAACGACCCCAGCTATGACGAAGACATCACCAGGGGCGGCCCCGAGAGCGAAAGCAGGCTGTTAGAGATGCTTGCGGCTCAGGCAGCGCACTCAGCCGTAGGATTCCAGGACGAAGACGCGATAGCCTCGGATGAGAAACTCTCAGAGCCCGAGAAGCGAGACTTGCTGCAGAAAGCGCTGACGATGGCCGCGAGCAACGGTAACATCGACTCCGTCAGGAAGATACTAGATGGCAAGGCAAAGGGCTTCGTGGACGTCAATGCTGTTGATGAGGACGGCACACCAGCTCTGATATATGCCAGTTGCTTCGGTCATGAATCGGTCGTGGAAGCCCTGATTAAAGCAGGGGCCGATGTTGACAAGCAGGATCGCAACCAGTGGAGTGCCCTCATGTGGGCCATGACAAACAGACACAAAGGGATCGCTAAGCTATTACTGGACAACGGTGCTTCTCCGGAGGCGAAGACATCCTCAGGCCGGACTGCCTTTGACTTTGTCGCACCCGATAGTGACATGTCGTTCTACCTCCACGACAGTGGGTATGGTATCGGCACTGCTGGAACCAGCGACGACTTCTACAGCCCTGGCTTCTCACAGGACAAGTTCGAGGAAGAGCTGGCCGAGAATGAGTTACGGCGGCGTATGATGATGGAAAGCGCTCGGGATTTGGAGGTTGATCTCGGCAATGTGGGCATGGACGACCAGCCAGAGGTATGCCACCCTTCGGCACTGCTACATTCTTAGTATGCTAATCGCAGCTAGCCTGTTGACGAGTTCGAAGAGGAGCAACAAGAGTTTGACTGGACTCGCTGCCTACACGATCAGATGTTTGTCTTCCAGGAGAACGAGCTAGATCGGATATTGGATATCGTTATAACCAATATGACGCCGCAGCGGTCGCCGTCGCAAAAGCCAGTGCCGGCTAACATGATATTCTTGAGCGCCAGATATGCGCATTATCATTCCAGCCCCGAGCTCCTGGCCAAGCTCCTCATTGCTGCCATGGACAGGATAAACGACGTGGTTGAGCGATACCAATGGGATATGACTATCCTGGCATTTTGGATGTCCAACGCTACGTTACTGTTGCATTATCTGAAGAAGGACACAGGACTACTCGAAGCTACGACAGAGTTCCAACTACAACTCGTGGAGCTGATCAACGAGATATTCATCCTTATCGTCCGGGATGCCGAGAGACGACTCGACAAGGTTCTCGATGCGGCTATGCTGGACCACGAGACCATTCCTGGTTTCGAAGACATCACCTTCCAAAACGAATGGAAGATCTTCAAGCGAAAACCACAAGTGAAGGAAGAACCGTTGGAGAAGCGGTTCCGGCCGCCTTCGCCAAAACAGCGAGCAAAGCCTGCGCCTCGCAATGTCACCTCCTTACTATCGTCGACTCTGTTCGTCCTGGACTTATACGATATTCACTCCTTCATCACAGCACAGATCATATCGCAGCTCCTCTACTGGCTTGGTGCGGAGCTTTTCAACCGCATCATGTCCAACAGGAGGTATCTCGCGAGAACCAAGGCGATGCAGATCCGCATGAACATCTCGATCCTAGAGGACTGGGCGCGTTCCAACAACAGGCAACCAGAACACTTTGAGCACGGAGAGATGAAGTCGTCGGGCGAGACGACAGTCGATGCCGCACGTCGCCACCTCGCTCCCGTGATCCAGCTCCTGCAGTGGCTCCAGTGCTTCTCGTCACTCGGGGCGGACGATCTGGAAGCACTGGTCGGCACGCTACAGCAGCTCAAAGCATTGAGCCCGCAGCAGCTCATCCATGCAGCAACCCACTACCGGCCAGAAGTTGGCGAAAAGGGCCTGCCAAAGAGCGCGATGAAGTATCTCGTCGCCATCCAGAAAGAGGCGGCCCTGCGACGGGAGAGGCAGCGCAACAGTACAATCGGCTCACCGAAGGGCAAACAACTACCACAAATACCGGGCGGCGACAGCGCGCCGGCGACGCCGGTCAAGAACAACTCGTCCAACGGGAACGGCGCGGATACCCCCGGCACACAGCCGGCGGCGACTCCCAAGATACAGGAGGAGGAGGAGGAGGAAGATGCGCCGGCGAATCTGCTGCTCGATCCGGCGCTGATGCTGCCGTTTACGCTGCCCAGCGTGACGGACATGCTCGTCAGCTATGGAGCTGGCTTCGGCGGCGTGAATCGCGAACGAGAACGCAAGTATATACCCACTGTGCCGCCGGAGTTCCTCGACAAGTTGGAATCCAGCAGCGGGAGCAAGAAGGGGCCGATGTTTGGGGAGAAGGATTGGGAGAATGAGGAAGTTTGATTGGGCTGTTACCTACCTTACGTAGGTACCCAGGTAACTCTCTTGCTGGCCGAACGCATGCGACGGAGGCGGTAGCTTGGGTTGGGTTATGTCAACCCGCTTAGTGCACGCCACAGCGATAATAACATGTAAGGTACCGATGATGAATGACCCGGGTTCTGGGCCAAGCGACGCTGGATGCATGGAGATACACCGGTAGCTACCCGACTGACATTGATGAAGCGAGACAGCATGATAGAAAATGGCTCTTTTGCCATTCCCACACGTAGCTCGCTCTCTTTATTCCCTCCCCCCTTCTTGCATGCGTGGCGTTTACGGTTGGCAGGAACATGCAAGCGTGCGATACGTGTATGCAAGCTGCAAGGGACGAGGGACAGTTGGCACCGTGCGAAGCTGTGAACGGCCAGACGGCCATGCCCAAAACCATGCTCGTGCAGCTTCCAAGGAAGAGGCGTTTAGCTCCCGCCCAGTTGTGATCTGGCACATATCAAATTTGATGTTCTAACTTGAACTTTCTTTGACTCAACGCAGGCCAATTACACAGACGTGGTCATGGTAATGCCTAACGCTGAGGAGTTGGAGCACGATTAAGGGGCAGGCTTAAGAAGAGGTCCAGAGACAGGAGGACACGAATCTGGTGTGCTCGAAGGTCGCATTTGAGTTTTGAAGTAGGAGAAGCTCATGCATGTGGCAATGAAGCTCTGTTTGAGAGTCGACCTCGCTATCGGGCCCGTCCCATTAGAGCTGCTGCTAGTCAAGGGCGCTTAGTCAAAGTCAATACCGTATGTGCATCAGGTAATATCCCTCGTCCGTGTCTATCTGTGCTTCCCTTCTCATCGGCAGCCTAACAGGCATTTCTGCAGCTCTGTGTCAGTTCCCCTGTCTTCGCGATAGATAGCCTCATGACTAACCCATCGCGACTAGCGGTCAACCAAGGGTCCGGTGACCTACCTGACTCCAAGCCAGATGTGGATGTTCGCGGAGGGTAAGTGCCTAAATCGCGGTCCGCGGCGGCGGGATGAGCTGGCTAAAGTGACACGTCAAGAGCTTCACCCAATGAGGGTTGTCTGGGGCGGCATCTGGGATGAACTTTGTTTGGTCTTGTGTGGTCTGTCTGGTTCCCGGGATTTTGCCATGAAGGGCTGGCCCGGGGGACATGGTTCCGCTTCGAACCACGAGGCAATGCGGCCCCCCAAAGGAAACCCCTCCAACCCCACCTTCTTTGAGCGGTGGCTCAGGAAGCAAACTTGTTTAGTTCACGGAATGTGGCATTGGTAGTCACGGATTGCTTCTCGAATGCTGGATAGGAATGTCAGTGTCCGAGCTGGAAGCATCCGCGAGGTGGACTGTGGGGCGGGAGCTTCCCGCTGTGATAAGACGAAGTTAGTTAAGACGTTTGTTTTCTGTGAGTGGGTGGGTGTAAGACAGGCACTCTTTTGCCGGAGCCACAACACCAATCTTCGTGATATTGACTTTGCTTAAGGGTTCGGTCTGGCCATGGTAGGTTTTGGCCACCCAGCTACTTGCCATTGGTTCTCTCTTTTGTAAGTGCGCGCGAGTTTCGAAGCAGACAGACACTGTATCTAGCTTAGAAGCAATAGAGCGTCCTCATGATGTACTAGGTAGGTTCGCTCAGGCATCGAACTTGGGATAGATGAACAGCTCAAAGATGCAGTCACGAAGCGTGGGAATGCAGGTTCGTGCATGTGCTTGTGAGGGAGTGGGCCTGGCGAAAGTCAATTGATTGCAGCCAAGTGGCTTCCTGTCAAGCTGTCAGGTTTAGTGGCAGACAAGATGGAGGTAAGGTAGAGAAGACAGACAGACAAAGACTGGAGGTCAAGTAAAAGTGATGGATGGGAGGAGCCACACGGAGGTTTGTTGTCGAATGATCCCAATCCAGGAAAGTCACCACCCACGAATAATTAAGCCGGGCTCCCCCTTTGGCCGCACTTCAACTTGTTCCCGTCTCTTTTTGCTGCTTTCCTCTGTCTCCTTCCTTGCTTCGTCACCTTGTGCTTTATCAAGGATTCAGCAGAATAGCCTGGTTGACCCGTATCCGGGTTTGTCTTGAAACAGAAGCTCTGCTGGGCAGCTCGTCCTCATTCAACTTGCTCTGACTAGGACCTTTTGGGCACAATCAAGCACCGGCAAATTTCACACCACCTTGAGCTGTCGCCGGAAGGAATTAGACAGCAATTCTCGTTAATACTGGCAGTCAAGGCTGACCCGAGAAGTGTTATCCCTTCCGCATTGACCTAAACAAAGGAGCCCCGACCGTCAGCCACATCGGCCCCGCGCCGCACCGAACACCGCGAAGGCCAAGATCGTTTTCCGCTCGGCGCTGCCATCTGCAGATCTACACTATGACTCCCAAAAAGTCCAACAGCTTCCGCTCCAAGGCACGTCCGGCTGCTCGTATCAGCCCGTTCAGAGACGACACCGGTCTCATCGCCTTGAGATATGAGCAAACAAAACAGGCCAACCCGCCCATTCCCCTGCCGCCTCCACGGAACCCTCTTCGCACCTTCCGGCCCGTTTCAACGGTCACGTCAGACAGTGCTCCCGTTGTCATATCTCCTCCCCAGGTGGCACCACCCCAAGAGGAACATCCGCTATTTCGCACACAGCTCACTCGGTCTGACGAGTGGAAACGCGATTCTGGAGCGCCTACCTCATCGTCCGTGACCATCCAGGGCGATGTCGACGAAGAATACGTATACCACAAGCTCGGCGATGAGCCATATCCGATAAGGCCTCTGTTCGCCGTGGACGAGAAGTCACTGAAAGTGGTACCCAGGGTCTCGCCTTCCACACTGCCTCCGCTGTACACTCTTCCACGGCGAGCGCCCACACCACCTGAGCTTCCAGCTATCCCTTCTCAAACTGATATCATACTGTTGCCCGGGCTCGAATCGACGTGCACAAGCCCAACTGACACAAAACCAGAGGGCAGGAAGTTCGGAAAGAGTCTCAGTCTGTCTTCGTCCTGGGGGCCTCCGAAACGTCTGAGAAAGAAGAATATTTCGCTTTCCGTCGATGCGAGTAAGCCGCCCGTGTCGCCTTCGACTCCGTCCTCCATCCTGCACACGTGGGGCTCGCTGAGGGGGCCCAAGTCACCTACTACTGCAGGGGTCCCACCCCCGCGTCTCCACCAGACTAAGAATTCCGCTTTCGATGCGTCGCGAGGCTCCATCTCTTCTTCATCCCAACACGACGGAAAGACCTTCCTTCCTCTCACCACGGAGATCCCCAACGACAGCCTCCTGTCCGAGGATCTGTTTGAGCAGCTGGAGTTCTCCAAGCGCGGCAGTATTATGTTTGGCGCAAAGCGCTTGCCTTCCGTTTCATCTCCTTCCATGCAGACGCCAAGTGCGACACATGACTCGCATCACGATAGCGCGGCGCGCGCCCCGGCCCGGGACGGAGCTTCGTCCGCGGTACCCAGCATCCGGGTTCTAGCGCCAGACGTAGAGAGAGAATCACAAAAGGTGAGATCGCTCTATGACTCCACCGAGAGTGTCGATTGGCACGATGGGGGCCGGGTCTCAACACTTGTTGAGCTCCCTCAGGCTGCAGTGGATGACCCATCGTCGCGCGGTGAACAGAACGACCCGTATGGTTTCCTAGAACTTGACCCGGTGTGCATAACTTTCTACGGTGCTGACAGCCTCGATCCTTTCAGGCATTCAAGTCCCTCAAGTCATCGCTCTCCTTCCGACGGGGCACTGCCACCTCACACGCATATTCCGGGATCCGGTACGCCACGGTCGGCCAGCTCTTCGTCGCAGCCACCAGATAGGCCGGCGAGGGGAGAGTATGAGCTAGCAGGAGGATTGGAGGATTGGGAGGACGTCAGCGGCGCCGACGTCGATCGATATGGTTTCATCACACCGAGGAAGCCGCAGCTGCAACCCGAATCGCCCGACACCGCATCAGGCGACACGCACTTATCACCTACCAAGAAGAAAGGCATACTAGGCTTACGACCAAGTTCGTCGTATGCATCATCACCGCTATCCCTAACTCGCAAGCCGACCAAGAAGGTCTCTGCAAGGTCCTTGAACACCCAAAATACCGACTCCTCGGCCATCTCACGGCGGTCGGCACGCGGTGTAGTTCGACATGCCACGAACCGCCTACCGCACAACCGCGCCAGGAGATGGATGGATGAGGCCGGGGATATGCTGAATCTCTCGCCCGGGCTCGATGATATTCAGGAAGAGGAGCTCACAGGCAAGCTCGCCGAGGCGGCAAAGCGCAAAGAATGGGAGCGCGCCGAAAAGTGGAGGAAAATGGCCAAGGTCTCCAAGAAAGGGAAAGACGGAGAAGGAATGGAGTTTGAGTTCGACGCCAAGAACCAGAAACTGGTCGACCGTACGTGGAAAGGCATTCCAGACAGGTGGCGAGCAGCTGCTTGGTATTCGTTCCTGGCGACTAGTGCTCGGAATCTGGGTGGCAAGGAAAAAGACGAGGACCTGTTTACGGAGTATCACCGGCTGCAGGATGAAGCCTCGCCAGACGATGTGCAAATCGATCTCGATGTTCCGAGGACAATCAACAGACACATCATGTTCCGGAAGAGGTACAAGGGAGGCCAGCGGCTCATGTTCAGAGTCCTGCATGCCATGTCGCTCTACTTCCCAGATACAGGCTACGTGCAGGGTATGGCCTCGCTAGCCGCCACTCTGCTTTGTTATTTCGACGAGGAGAAGACCTTTGTGATGCTGGTCCGGATGTGGCGACATCGCGGCCTTGAGCGACTCTACCAACCTGGCTTCGAGGGTCTGATGACCGCCCTGGGGGACTTTGAGAAACACTGGTTGGAGGGGAAGGACGTCGCCCGCAAGCTGGTATGTTCACTTTAAATGATTGCCCCGTTGAGACTATGCTAAATGGTACATCAGAAAGATCTAGCCATCGACCCGACAGCATACGGAACCCGCTGGTATCTCACCCTGTTCAACCTCTCGATCCCATTCGCAGCACAACTCCGTGTTTGGGACGTATTTATGCTTCTGGGCGAATGCTCGCCGGAGCCTTCTACTCCGGCCTCCGCCGACTTATCAAAGGGTAAAGGAGCCCCATCGCCCTCACTCCGCGGCCTGGATATCCTGCACGCCACGAGCGCCGCTCTCATAGACGCCTTGCAGGAAGTCCTCCTCGACTCGGACTTTGAGAACGCTATGAAGGCCCTGACCTCGTGGGTTCCTATCAAGGACGAGGAGATGTTGATGAAGGTCACGCGCGCGGAGTGGAAGCAGCACCAGCAGAGCAGCAAGAAGCCCTGGGATGCCCTGCGCTCTTCGACCTGAGCATGCCCATACCTATCTTCCTTTCTTTTGTGTTCTTCGAGTCTCCTTACGGGATCTGAATGGCTTGCAAGGCGTTTTCCTCGTTCCTATACCCCCTGTGTTTTCCGTTCATGTATTTACGTGTTTTGCTTCCTGATGAGTTATGCAACTCACATTCAGCCCTTGACTGGCATGTTTCCCTTTGTCACGACAAAAAGAGGCTTGCTCGTGTGGGCAAATGTGGCGGCGTCTATCGTTGCTCAGTTTATTGCCCACCTCCTCAAAAAAGTTTTAGCTTTGGAACGGTTGGGTTGGGACCGGCTCGGAAACTGGACGATGGTTCCTGGGAAAATGACAAGACTGTCTTATTGATTGGTCTAATGAGAAATGGCCTCTGCGTGAACTACCTGGTAATGGCACTAAGGTTGTTAGTCCAGTTGCAATCCGCGGAGCCGTTTCTGCGAGTGTCAATCTTCTTGCTATCGGCTGATCATGGGCATTGGAGTGCATCCACAACAGCCTCTACCTCCGCCAGTACCCATCCGTACCTGGCGTCAAAGCTAAGAAAGTTTACACTAAGGGGCAGAGTGTCCTACAGTGCATGCTTAAGCAGCCTTCGCAACTGAGACTGACTCAAGCGACAGAGCAATCATTAGTAGGCGGGCGAGACGACCCCACTTATCCGCCGACGGAAAAAGGAAGGGGGTGGAGACATAACGGTCCCGCGGCCGGCCTCTGGCCCGTGCGCCTTCCAAAATTGGTATCTGGGGTCCGAAGCGGAGTATCCCTGTAATCGGACCCGGTCCGGAGGAGCTCACCGACGGGACCGGCGCCGGAACCGTGACATGAAAACACTCCCTGCTCTTTTTTTTCCCTCTCCCGATGGGGACAAGTTGTAAGGGACTCAATGGCTGCATGCGCAGCTTCGTCCCTCATGTCTTGGTAATAAGGTTGTTCCTTGCGACGGACCTTGGAGAAAAAGGGTAATTTTGAGGTAGAGTCGCCGAAAGAAAGTTTGTTCCGCGATCTTGCCCCAACAATCCTTCTCCGAAGAGAGTCCAGGCTTTCGGCGCTACCGCCACGGCAAATGGACTCCCATTCGGTCCCGAGAGGAAGGGCTTGCGTCCTTCCCGTTTTGTCCGCTGCTTATCCGTACCGTATATATAGAGTTTTCCTCTGCGTGAGGACGATATTAGAGCTGCCCGAGATCGGTGAACCGCAAGGAGAAGGAAGGTATTGATTGCGTCGACGTCGGTCAGCGTTGGATAGGATTTGGTTTTGCGGCTAGTCCACGACTTGAAGATGCGATTGGTTTAGAAGAACGCCTTGTGAAGTGAGTAACTCGGGGTATTTCCGTGGCTTGAAGCCCCTTTCGACTTTGGGCTCACGTCGAAGCACGAAAAGTCTAAACCTTGAATTCCTGTGCCTCTCACCAACATATTTGGGGCCTTGCAAAAATGGTTAGGTAGCTTGGTGCCGGTGCGGCAGCAGCTTAAAGACCCCACAGCACCTGAAGAGACCGGTGGGCAATCGTTAAGGTACATGGAACGCCTCCGGCAATTTTAGCTCGGCAGGCTGCGTACGCCACGACCGGTGGTCGGGATGTGGCGGTTGTATCAATTCCAGAAGCCACGACTACTTGCCCCCGAGCTTGCCGCCATTTGGAGTGTGAAGCCGGCAGCATGATAGCAGGTATGTAAAATGGTATTGAACTTTAGTCTCGGGATAAGTCTCTTCCCGTAGGTCGTGAACGTAAGATAGACGATCGAAGGCTGCGGCTCATTCTGGAGCTCCGATGCGGGAGCGAAGTATAAAAATAAACGCCGCGTTGCGCTCGATATAACGTCATTGCGCCAGAGCTCACACCCCCCTCTACTATCGCCTACCCCCGCGAAACGCCCGATGTTGAGGTTCCGGCAGAGGAACATGCATTTTGTGGCTAAGTGATATGAATTTGAGATACGCGCGTTGATGTGCCGTGTCTTGGCTTGAGGTTTGCTATGCCGGGCTATACTGCAGCAATATCGAACCGCTCATATGCGAGTCATAATGCGCATCGCTAGGTAATGTATTGTCGTCACTTATAGGACAGTAATACCACACTGTGCGGAACGTCGATGGTAGATCAGATCACGGGTTGCGGCTAACTCGATCGTCTGTCTAGAACGCGAGAAGAGGTTCTCGGCAAGGCATGATAGTTACCTTCCTTCGCTCACACGGATCGTGTCTCGCACATACCAGGGTCCAGAAAAAGTTGGAGTCCCTTGAGCGACCACAGCCCAAGGCATTAATGTTGGGGACGGCAGAGGAGACATCCTCAACTCGACGCTCTGCTGGAGATGTGAGTATTTTCCGATTGCCCAGAGGAGGCGATAGTAGCGAGCCGCATTGAGCATGTGCGGCACGCGAGCATGGGAGATGAGTGTAACAGGCCCTGGGGGCATATTAAAGCGGGAGATTCTGGTGACGGGATGCAGCAGAAGCCTTCTCGGCTGAGCAGATCTTCGAGAAGGTAAATACCGTGCCGATGCGGGCGGCTATTGTTCACTCAGTGAAGATGAACTTTGTAGTTCTGCCCCATAAAATCCTGCCCTCTGGAAGAAGCTATGCGCTGACATTTAAACCAGTCCTCGTCCGGGTTGCGAAAATTCGTGAAGGTGCTTCGCCGGGGCCGTTGGCAAGGTTAATAGACGGAGTGTTCGTAAATCTTCCTCTTAGCCGAGTAGACCCGAAGAATCCGTCATTAATCTTCATCCACGCGACAAGATCCTGTCTCGTGGCATATTTTTCTTTTCAATCCTGGAATAGATCATCTTTGCGGCTAATTGGTACTGCTGGGCAACGGTTAGCCGATGTCGACGGTATATGATACCTGTCGGGATGTGACAGCCTGTTCAGGCACCCCGGTATCGGCTGGTCTATCCAAGCGCCAGACGCACAGACGCCTCAGCCGCTCTTACGGCAGCATGAATTACCGGTACCCTTTCCTAAGATAAACCATGCCCCTGTCTCTTCAGTGGATGGACGAGCGAGCGCTTGGGGAAAAGTGAAGACGAGATACCCGAAGTAGCGCGGTGCATGTTGCCAAAAAGGCAGTCGTAAACCCGTCCCTCGCTTGCCTGACGGCGCCTGTGCAGCCCTATATTAAGTAACACCAACAGCTTCCCGCACAGGTGTGACATGCTGTCTACCTCACACCTGCATAAGGTGTGTACGCATTGTGTCTGATTGGCGAATTGGAAGACTGTCGGGAATTCCTGCGAAGAAGTGCTTTGATCTTTGTAAGACATTTGTTATGACCAGAATAGAAACGATTACGGTCAGTTATCAGCCTGAGAAGCAGACGGCTGTGCTAAGCATAGAATGCGATTGCATGTCATAATTCTCCTGGATCTGAGGCCTGGGATGCCACGGCGCTGACGGCGCGGCACTCCAATCTCGAACTGTCACTCGAGGTACCTTAGCTAGCAGTTGAGTATCCAATCTTGAGGAAAAGGGGCAACATGAAAACAGTGTGTGAGAGCTGCAAATGCTGCCCTGTGTCACCTTGAACAGCCTGCATCCAAAAGCAAAATGAGCTTCCAGTACCACAGTGTCACCTTTGATGGCAGAGTAGGAATTCAAAAGCTGCGTCTTTGACGACAGCGTTATCAAGGTTAAAATGTAACTATCCTCTGTATTCCCTTCACAATTTGAAGTCTGCCTCAAGAACAGGACACTCAAGTAAGGGTCTCGTAGAAGCGACCATAACTCGAGCAGGCTCGAGTAGAGAATTGACGCCGTTTCGCGTGCGCCTCTCCGACCTGCGACCTTCGCTGAATCCGATCCCCGGCCTGTTCCCTGCCCAAAGCGCCGTATAATGCTGCCGTAACCATGACCGCCGTAAACCCTAGACCGTACCATGATGAAGCTTTGTCCAAGTAGGCTTCCCTATCGACAGTGGGCGACTGAGGCCCTTTTGGTGCCACCCGCTGTAAGAAAAATAGTGTAGAAGGTAGACATTCAACCAAAATGGGACGAAATGTTGTAAATTTTATGTCGAGATCAACATCGAAGAGTCTGCCCCCGTATTGCAAACTTCCTGTCGAGAGAAGTAGGCGGACAATGCTAATTCCCTTTTATGCTGGCTGCCATGCTCGGCAGACACTTAGCGCCACGAATGTTGTCGAGAGGATGATTTGAACCTGTTATGGTCAGGAAATGCAGATCCTCTCAATGCTGGTGCCGATCGCGTCGCAAATGGATCGACAACAGGTGCCACGCGACTTTTTGTTGACTCGAATGATGGAAGAAACTGTCCGAATAAGACATCTTCTCACCTATCAAGTTTCCAATTCGGGGCTCATCCTTTCCTCCAACAATCCCTTCTTCCGTCGTTTGTAAAGTTCGCGCTACCTGGATGAGAACCAAGGCGCAAGAGGACCGTGGTCGGAGGCTGAAACAGGGTTTCGTGAAATTAGACATCAATCATTATTTTGTCGCTCGTGCGTTGTTTGGCCCGCTCCACCACGCGCCATTTCGTCGGGCGAGCCTCGCCGTCCACTTCCACTCTGCTGGGCTACGATATCGGAAGCGCCCCTGGGAGGATAGTGCGTCGCCTGTGGTGAAGGGGGGTTGTCTGCTAACAATGACGAAACCGAGTGTGTACCGCTTCGTTGCGTCTGTGGTTGAGGCTGCGAGGAAGACGACGAGGCCTCGCCACCGGTCTCACGCGCCGCAGCTGATCCGGAGGTGTAGCTTAGCGACGCTCCTGGCGGCCCAAAGCTTTCCTGTCTCACTCGCCCTGCAATTCTGTACGGTCCCATGTCGCTTCGTTGCCTCGAATGGCCTCTTCGGCGGCCCGGTGGAGGATGCGAAAGGGCCGCACTCTGGAATGGATTGCCGCCGCTAGGTGCAGGGGGTGCTGGTTGCGGCCCGGTGGCTTTACGTTTCTTTGGCGAGTCTCCTACAGCATCAGCGAGCCCATGTTAGCTCTCCAGAGTCCCTCAAGCGCTGGACTTGCGCTTGGCCTTGGGCTTGTTCTTGGACGAACCTGACGGTGCTCCAGGCTGATCGGTGCCGCTGCCTCTACCGCTACTCTGGCCCGTTGGAGGCTGCCAATGGTGAAAGTATATGGACGGTGAAGGCTGTGGCTCCTGCTGCTGCGCCGAAGCCACCCCTGGGTGCGTTGGTGGCGCGTCCCCTCCAGCTCTTCCAGGAAAAGCTGTATTCAAGCTTGGCAGATTCTGGCCTGCCGCAGGCGGCTGCCGGCTAGGCCACAGGCCCGACATGCTCTGGCCTCTCGGACGTGTTGGAGAGCCTGGATACGTGGACATGTAGCCGCTCGGGGGCCCTTGAGCAGACCCTGGGGTCGAAGGCACACCGGCAGATCCGGCATAGGGGCCGTAGGCCTGAGCCTGGGAGTCGCGCCGAGGCGATGCAGATATTTGACCTGGTGGTAGAAGGGCTGGTGCATGCGACTGCTGCGATTGCGCATAAACGTACTGATGAGCCCATTCTATGGCTGCTTGCGGTAGTACGCCTCCACCCATCCCAGCAAACACAACCGGGACCATTGGCGGAGGTATGCCGCCTTGCAACGAAGCCTGGAGGATGTCGTGCTCCATCCGCCTTTGCTCGAGCCGCAGGGTTGCCTGCCGTGTTTTCTCCTCCTCCTGCCTCCGCTTCTCTTCCTCGGCTTTGGCTGCGAGATAAGCCCTCATCGACTCCTCGGATACATGCTGCCATGAGGGGGCTGCCGGGAACTGCGCATATGCCTGCGCTTGTTGTGGTTGTGGTGGAGGTTGAGACTGCCCCGAGGATGGCCCTGACGGCGGAGGGGGCAGTGACGGTGGTGGTGGTCCAGAACTCTGCAGAGACGGTTGCGAAAGTGCCATGGCCGCCGGAGGGGGCAACCCACGGTGAGGTGCGGACATGGGCTGGGTGGGTGGGCTCCTCCTCCGAGGTATTGCTGGAAGAGGTTTGCGGACTTCCTGAAATATCAAGGGGGGAGAATTTCGGGAGGTGCTGGGCGGCGTGGGGAGATCATGGACGGATCTGTAGCCGTAATGTGCTGGCTGGCTGATGGTGAGCATCCTCCTCTAGGTCTTGGTTGGCTCTGAAGGACTGATACAACAGAACTAAAGGAGGGCTACGAACACACAATGGGAATGGGCCCTGAAGGAGTGACAAGGCTTTGAAGGTCAAGGGAAAGGGAAACAAAAGAGGAAGGAAAAAGAGCAACCAACAGATACTTGGGGAGATGGTAGGAGATGTGGGAATAACCTTTACAAGAGCAAGCTGGAGGTGGCGGCCAGCCTAGCAACGGGAGCAGCGAATAAGACGGGCGGGGCGTGTGTTGATGAAACGGCGACTGAATAACGCCCACCCTCATTTGGCCATTGGAGCGGAATGTCGATGAGGAGAAGCTAAGGTAGGGTAACTTGTGCTGATTTAGGAAATGGACGGAATCGGCTTAAAGGACCTGGCAGTGTCCAAGGAAGGTAATTGTACGTAGGTACAAAAGGGTGTCCGGGGCGGGACGACACCAAAGACCAAAGTCGACGTGGTAAAGACCGAATACAGAACCAAAGGGTCAGAAGCTAGGGATCGGACGAGGAAACTACTCCAGTCTCGGCCGGGAAGCCAAGCACAGACCCGTCGTGTTGGGCTGAAGACTGGACGAGGGGATGTCTTTGGGGGGAGGCGACAGTTCTTTTCGCTGGCCGTCCCCGTATTATGCTATCCGGACTCGTTTAGGCCAACAGACTCGCAGGGTGGAAAGCCAATTCGAACTGGTGGAGACGGCAGAGTTGGCTGTGATTGAGGGTTTTTGTCCTTTGTTATTTCATCTGGAACAAGGCGTATCAAAGGAGATTGACACAAGGGTAGGAGGGAGATCAACTCTTGGAAGCCACCCGCTGCGACGTCCTTGGAAACGCGAGACCTGGATCTGAGGATCAAGCTAAGGACTCTTTGGGTGACTGGGGTTTTACACCTGGGACGTCCAAGTTCGTCTGAGTGTGGATAAGCGTGATGAGGAAGAAGCCGTTGTGGATCGAAAGAAGGGTTCTGAGACTCTGAGGCCTGCCCCGGTGTGGATCGAGAGGAGATCGAGGCAAGAGTTGCCGGGTGACAGTCGAGCTAAAAGAGGGAAGGAACGAAGGAGATAAAGGGACGGCCGGTGGAGCAAGCGACAACCATCTATACGGACTGTGTCAAGGTAAGGAAGGTACGTGTAGTGTAAGTAAGGTAAGGTAGTGTACGTTCGTTTTATGTGCATGTGTGGAATGCACCGGCCTCCTCTTCCAAGCCGCCGGGTTGACAAGGCTGGTCCAGCAGCTTCGAGTGCCATGGGGCAAGGGAGAAGTGAGAATGGGATGGGATTGACGACTGCTGACAGTGCTCCAGTCGCCGCGAGGTCTGTGGTCGGTCTGTTTTTAGTGCACGCTGTAGCCCGCCCAGACCCAAGCTTGTTTCCCCCTTGCGCCCTACTGCGGTAGTTCTAACGTTGCAGGTAAGAGGACCTGGACCTTGTAAGAGACAATATGGAGAGCAACGCACACAAGGCCACCAAGCTAGGATGGCCAGGATGGCTAGGATGTAGGTTGTAGGATGCCAGGATGCCAGGGTGCCAGGATGCTAGGGATTGCTAGGATGCTAGGATGTGGTCCTTAATGCATGGCAGATCCTAGTCTCTTGCCAGACGGACTCTCGATGAGGAGGTACCATGTATACAGGCTAAGGGCTCGCGGAGCGAATGAATAGGCACTTGGTGGGGCCTCCTGATATGGCGGTGCATCCTCCCTCTCGCCGTGATGCCCACTCGCATGCTCATAACTGGATCGTACGCCGCACCTAAATGCCTCCACACATGCACAAAGACAGTGCGAGGTGTGGCTGGTGTGTTGGTGATATGGGGTGCTGTGCTAAGAGCCATCGTCTTCCTGCCTTTGTCGATGTGGCCACGAAGCGAGGAGGTGTGAGTGGTGTGAGAGAATGCGTCAACATGAGGAGCCCCAGCCAGTCTCGTGCTTTGACACCACAGACTGACTTCCACTTTGGGCTTTCCGTTTCCAATCGCGCCTTCCGGCCCAAAGCAGGGCAATGGGCTCAGACGGCACGGAGCAACGCGAAGCGCCAAGTTTTTCGCTCAACAGCATGTCGTTGATGTAGCCGCGGATGGAGGGGGTTAGCACTTTGGACATGCTAAACAGCCGACCTAATAAAAGCGATCCTGCGCTGTACTATGTATTGTATGTACCCTCGGACATCTCATCGTATGCAGTGTAATACCCTGTCAGGAGTGAACACATCCCAGGAACGTCAGCCGCAGATTACCGTCTTGAGTAATAACTACATCGCAAAACAAGGTAGGGGAGGCCGGCAAGTCTCCGCAAAGAGAACCGCTGGAGAAGCCAAGGGCAAGCCCATGTCAGCAGTGGTTGATGATGCTTGCTGCGTGCTTGGATCTTGGCCAGCTAGGTCAGTCCGATGCCGGGTCCCAAAGGACGGAGACGATCTGTTGTGGCTGGAGAGCTGCATAAGACAGGTGGGCAGGGAGTCCGTCGCATGCCACATTACCAAGTTAGCAAAGGTCGCACCGCTAACAGCTCCTTCTTTCGTGCCTAGGTGTATGTACTACAGTAGTGTCTAGAGACCTGGGGAGAGACGCATCATGGGCTCTTTCGCTTCAGTCACGCTTCAGTCATCGATGACTCCGAGTACAGCCCAGGTAAAGAAGGCATCATCGGTGTCAGGTATGAACGATCTGGAAAGACTGGATCAGAAACGGACATAACTGGCGTCGTCGGGTTCCAACAGACGTGAGAAAACCGAAGCACTCAGGTAAGGTACCTTAGGCCAGGGCACCATCCTGTTGCCGTGGAGGTAAGGTAGTTTACACGTGTAGGCTAGGAAACTTGAAAGGTTTGCTGGACCACACTTGCACGTTGCAGCATGTTGTTACCTACCAAGGTACGGCAGTCTACCTACCTGTGGCTGATGATGATGGATGGCTGAAAGTGTCAAGTGTTACCGAGAAGCTTTGCACGATATGTCGAGCACGGACCACACACTAAGGCATCCCATCCACCCTCTGCATTCCAGCATGTCCCATCGTACAAAGTGCATTACACAAATCACTCACTTCCGGTTACTCTCAGGTTTTGTTATCGTCGGTCCGCTGCAGCAGATACTCTTATACACGCCATAGTTGCCATGGTCGTACGAATCCGACTTCACCTCGACATCGATGTCTACCATAGTATCCCGGAGCACCATATCCAGGGCGCCAGGGCGCAGGCGAACAAGTCAACGTAGCTATGATGACACCTAGCAAAAAGTGTTATTGCGAGACCTTCACCGTTACGTGGCTCTAGCCTGCCTCTCTGGAGTCTGGACCATTCTACCCAGAATTCGGTGGGCCTTAAGCAAATCATGAATCCCGCAAATAAATCGGGTATTTTGTCAAGGAGCTATCAGACTGCGAGCTTGCCAGAAATTCAGGCACGAGCTTGCAGCGCTGGCCACTCTTTTCACCTCGCGACCCCTCTCGTTTCCACCAGAGACGTCGTCGAGTTGCCGCACTGCAGTGTCATTCAGCGAACAAAAGCCCTGTAGCCACTTATTGCACAGTGCGTCCCTCACACATACATTGCTGCTTGACTACAGCCCGAACTCAACCGTGGCGCGGCACCGAACCGAAATCTCGCCTCCTTATGGTTCCAGGTACTTCTTTGTGTACTGGCGTTCGTGCTGCCCCTGGAAAGAGGCTGGTTGCCAAAAGCTGGACCCTGTTCTCTTAATTCCAGCCCTGCAGAAGTTTATGAGGGATTACGCTTGTTATTGTTCGAGAAGTAAGACAGGCATTGCTTGAAACATGCCTCTGCTACAACGATATAATACACAGGAGGTTCACCACTGCCAAGGTTGGATCATGACGCCCGGAGCCCGTCGCGCCTCTTTCGCAGTTCTGAAGCACGAAACCCAAAGAACGACGTCCGTCTCCAAACTCGGGAGCTTGAAGAAGCCGCACCCAGCGGCTGTCGCTGGCTGGCCAAGAAACAGTTGTGTGGCAGACAAAAAACCTCAGGCCACCCGTTCGTCCCCTCAGTTGTTACGGCACGCCGTTTTGGAGCTCCCCCGCTTGTTTCGTCAAGATCCCTGCCCCAGACGACGGCGGACGCCGTCGGAAACCCCCATGGCGTCTGCACTCACACGGACTGCAGGACCCATGTCCGCTATATGATTCAGAGCGGATCTGAAACAAGATTTGGGTTCTTATTTTTGGTGAGCATCTGACGCGATGTTACCATGTGTGAACTGGAGCTATCCCATTCTTCGTTCTGGCCGCCTGGGCAGTCACTGCCAAGACAGAAGCCACCGCAACATCTCAGTGGATCTCGTCCGGTCTTACCTCTCTCCCTCGAGTTGAAACAACGGGAGTACGACACGGATGACGCCCTAACCAATTAGGCCTTACGCCGAATCCCCAAGCCACATCGAGCGGCCCCGGCGGGGTCGAGTCTTGATGCTGATGGGTGGCTGGTGTGGTTGAACCGGTTTACCGACCTTCCATTCATGGAACCTCAAAACCGATCTGAAAAGTCAGGAACCACGTGCATACGTTTACCGATGACTCGCGGCCTGCAATAGATCCCGCTGGACTTCGGAAGCGCGATTGCAGTCGTGACACAATTGCGCGAGTCACTGCCAGCTTGTCGTGCCCTGTTCAGAAGGAGAGAAGCGGGCTACACATCTCTATTGTGGCAGTTCTGTAGAAGTTGCGCATCGAAGTCGAGTCACTATCAACAGTTCTTGATCCATCTGTTGTTCTCCTGCAATTTGATGTCAAGCCTTTTCTCAGCCATGGCGCCCAGGAAGCTCGACTAGCGTCAAGCCAGGGTGAGGTCATGGTCCTTCATCTGAGATCCTACAGGCACCACCGCTTAACCCATTTCAGAACTGTCAGCCGCAACGGGGGCCAACGACGGCTATTCACAATCTGGGCTCTGTGTTTTCGAAGTCGCAAGTAACGACAACGAAGGCTGCCGGGCACGGAGCCGTCGGACCTCCGATATCAAGAGATTTCGGAACTCGAAGCAGTTACATATGGCAGTATGGGACTGAGCCGAGAGGTGCATTTGACGTTAATACAACGGGTCCCGACATAACCTGAAGAGAGCAAGATCCTATGCCCCTGGGGTCCGGCTAGGCAACCGTTACATTCCTTAGCTCTACTATGTAGATCGTGCATGCAGTACTGCGAAGCCTGAGACAATCGGCGGCGGCGGCGAATACTCGAGACATCGGAGAAACTCCAGCTGATGTCGCACCGGAGACAGATGCTGTACGACCTTAACAAGCTTGTTACAGAACATAGGTACGCGTCCAGTATAGTTTGGTCGACTCTCAACTGGCTCTCACAATCCATTCGTCCCCGGTTCCAACAAACTCATAACTTGGGCTACCAGTGCTACCTTGCACCGACCATAGCCCGGAACAAGGTTTGGTAGCACAAATAATAAACTCTTATGAAAATGTGTTCACGACAACGATAGCCACAGATCGTCGCCTGCCAAGCTCCAACGTAACGCCAGCTGGGACTCCAGCTAGGCGACAAGGAGACAAGCGTATGCAGCCCGCTCCCAGAGACGTGACTTGTGCCGTGTTCAACCATCCCCTTCCTCGAGGGAGATCGTCATCCGGATCGCGTGGCCGGCGCGTGTTCCTTCCCTTCCTCCCTCCATGTTGTCCTCTTTTCCCGGCCGCGGCCAGGACGCGATTGAGAAACTAGCCGCATCGGTATGGAGATTTGAGATTGGAGGAGGGGACCAACGTGCATAAGCCGCGCTTCCATCAGCCCACACCAAGCGTCGTGAGGGTCAACACGTTTCACCAATCAAACAAACCGACTCTGGGCGAAACCGAGAATCCCACTATTCAAGGTTTTCCATACCTCCTCATGTTGAGCCAGTATCGGCAACCGAGTTATCTTGTCGGCAAAGGAAACCATCTCAAGTCTCCTGACGGGACCGCAAAAGAGCACAGACACCTCGGCATCATCGTCTTTCTCAACTCACCGAAAGGCAGAACGACGAACAAAGGTAGTCACAAGCCAGCCAAAACCTGGGCAATATCCTACTGTACATGACCACAGCTCGGCTCGCGCCCCCTCTCATTAAGCCACAGTGGCAAGCCCTAGCCCGAAACCTAAAACGCTCAACGACATCAACACAATTTGTCCCCTGATGCCTGTTCGCCCAAACCTAGCGATGGCATATGTCAAGCCCAGGAATGGATACCGCCCTTTTTTTTTTTTTGCCCGCAGCAATCGTCCGAAAGCGAGGCAAACCGGTCAAGAGACGCATACCTCCAATCTCCGAGCTGCGTCCCACCCAGTCATCAACTGGCAGTGACGACACACGGGAAAACCGCGCGACATTGACAGACAGTGACGCACATTAGCGGGACCCTCCGATATATAGAATCACACCGGCAGCGTCTTGTACACATGTGATGATGCGACAAGTACGCTGAGAGAGAGAAAAAAAAACCTGCCCGGGCCACAGAAACAAGAACGATGGAAGTTTAGCCGCAGGGTCGTCGTCGTCTGCGGCAAGGCAACGTGGGAAAAACAACGGCCGCCAAGAAGCTAGAATCTAGTGTGCGCGATGGAGCTAGCTCCAGCGTCCATCTGCCACGTTTAACGATGCTGATCATTGCTCGCTATAGAAAAGGCAAGCGAGCGCCCCATGTGGCTCAGGCGGACGGACCTTGGGAAGGGATCAAAGCAAAGAACAAAAGACGTCACAAAGTGAGCTTGGGCAGAAAGGATGGCCGTAACTTATGTCATTCCATTCCGCCATCTACACTAACCGGTGCGGCCCTGCCGGTCCTCGGTCCACGCTATGCTCGATACAGTAAACCATGCATGCCGAATCTACACCGTTCTGCCCCTGCCTGCTTGACCGGCCATGCCCCGGCTCGCGTCGATAGCGAAGGGAGGACGATCTCACCAGAGGGATCGTGTGTGTCGATACGAGTTCACTTTGAAACCGGATGCGTGAAACATCCCAACCTTCCATAACAGGAAACCATGTCGCTCCTATAGGCAAATGCAACGGGCTGAAAGTGAAAGCTCGCAGCCACAGACAAATCGGGGGGTATCTAAACCTTATTGCATATGCGACCCTGTCACCTCCGCTTGCGAACTCGCTTCCTTCATCCACACTCCTGAAGAGCGTTGAGCCAAGGGCCCCCTTCCGTCCTACCAAGATGCCTGGCTCTGCCCAGAATCAAGGGCATGGATCTTCGTCACTCCGTTACACAAAACGGATTCCCGGCCGTGAGCCACCCGGTTCCTGTAAACATCAACGCCATACTTTGCATGTGAGTCCACCTTCATGCACCGGCCTCATCTCGCCCGGCGGGCGTGCTCTCGGCAGCTTCCCCGGGAATGTATGGGCTACCTGACCGCCTCGACAAGCGAGGCTTGCTTCGACGACTTGTCCGTCTGGTCCTTTGATAGCTATCCTTTTATTCAACTCTCCTTCGCGCTCATGTCGCTGTCTCGCCTGTTCTTGGTCAGTTTCCTCGCCTGGCGCTTGGCCGCCGCGGCGTCCCCATTTGGGAGGGATTCCATCCCTCCGGACTGGGCAGGCTCGGTAGACGTCGGGCTCTCGGCTGGCGGTGTCGCGAGAGGATGCGCTAGCGCAAGGATCGATTCTTGCGTAGGGGTAGCCGGGCCGCCATTCGTTTCCCCATCAGCAAGGGGCTGAGGAGTGTGCCGGGCGGCGTTGTCCGACGGCAGCCGTGAGATGCTCAACCTTCGTTCTAGAGGATGCTGAGAATTGTTTAACACCCCGCTGACCCGTGATGGTTTGTTTTGGCTGCTGAAACCTACCTGGACCCCGAGATAGGTCTCCAGCTTTTGCTTTAGAACGTCCGACCGGACTGGCTTGGCAAGATAGTCGTTCATGCCCGCGGCAAGGCACTTTTCGCGGTCTCCCTGGATTGCTGACGCCGTCATTGCGATCACCAGGATCTTTCGGACGGCTTCTATCGGATCGTTGCGTAGGAGCTTCGTCGCCTCATATCCGTCCAGCACGGGCATCTGCACGTCCATGAGGATAACATGATACGGAGTGCCTTCCTGTGCCTTCCTCCGGAGACCTTCAACAGCCTTCATGCCATTCTCGTAAGAATCGACCTTGGTGTAACCCAATCTTTGCATGTACTGGATAGCGATTTTGGCATTGATGGCATTGTCTTCCGCAATGCAGATCCGCAGCTGATCCTTGGGTATCCGCGCAAGATCGGCATAAGGCATGTAGTCCGAGGTCGCACCGCTGGTCAACTGGCGCGACGTTGGTTCTGATAGCGGTGATGGTGCGTTCTGAGCGTCTCCGGCTACAACCTCACTAGGGGCCTTGTCGAAAGTGACCGTGAACCAGGCGGTGGTTCCTTGTCGCTCCTCGCTCTCTAGCTGGATCTTGCCCTTCATCATCGTCTCGATCAGTGACTTGCAGATACTCAGGCCGAGCCCACTACCGCCATACTTCCTCGCCGTACTCGCGTCCGCCTGGCTGAACGGTTGAAATAGTTTCTGCATCTGCTGCGGTGATATTCCGATCCCAGTGTCCTTGACCCAGAATGTCAGTGTGGCCTGGTGCTCTGTCTCCGAGTCCAGACGAGCGCCGATGGTAATGGAGCCGTCTTCTGTGAACTTCAAGCTATTCCCTATGAGGTTACCGAGGACTTGGTGAAGGCGGATCGGGTCGCCGTAGATAAGCATCGGGGGGAGATCAATATCTTTGATGATCTTGACATTCTTCTTCGATGTCTTCTCCCGGTTGCTGTACGAAACAGCCCGGACAACTTCACGAACCATTTCTTCGGGATTGAAGGCAATAATATAGAGCTTCATCTTGTCGGCCTCCATCCTCGAGAAGTCTAGGATGTCGTTGATGACGGTGAGTAATAGATCTGCTGATACTCTGATCGAGTCGGCCATCTCTTGTTGCTCCTTGTTGAGATTGCTGTCGCGAAGCAGTTCCGAGTTGCCAATGACGCCGTTCAGTGGTGTGCGAAGCTCGTGAGAGACGTTGGCAAGAAATATGGATTTTGCCTTCGCTGCCTCCTCGGCCAACTTTACGTTCCGCTTGGCCTCGGCTTCTGCGTCCTTGGCCTTCGTTTCTGCCTCGATGGCTTTGGCAAGAGCACGCTTTTGCAGGGCAACCATGGAGACATTTTCGGCCGAGACCTTCTCAACAGCTTTCATCGCCAGCGCATTCGAGTAACTGATGCCGATCTGGTTAACTAGCAGTTGCAGGACAGTGACGTTCCTGTCCGTGAACGATCCGGGAACGCCTTCCAGATACAGGACCCCGAGAAGCGGTGCTGACCCATGGCAGATCGGGATCGCGATCACAGCTTTGCTCTGCGGGTTCCTTTGTAGCCACTGCTCGCTAACGTTTCCAAATCGCTCGTCACTGATGAGATCCCGGAGGAAGACGACTTCGCGGAACCGTGTACAATATAGGATGACATTCTCCGCAACGAGAGGGGTCCCACTCAAAGGTATCCCCGGTATATGCGCCTCGGCCCCCCTCTCTGGATCACCACTAGCAGCAACACACCAGTCTGACGAGCCCTCGTCCTGGACGACAATGGCCGCGAGCGTCGCCGAGCCTCCGCATGTCTGCAGGATAACGTCGCACATGGTCTTCAACAGTTCTTCTACCCTAAGCACCGATGAGATGACCTGTGAAGATACGAGGATGGCGTGTAGGTCAATCATATCGAGCGCAGGAAGACCAGCTCCGACTTCAGGATGCATTGAGCCTCGCCAGGCACCGACGCGGTCTGCTTTCATGTCAACATCTCCCGTCTGAGCATGTGACCCATCCTCGGCATCATTGCCGGCATCGTTCCTGAACTGCGTAGACGGGGTATCCGCTGCAAAATCTGTCTGTACGCCCACGTCGTTCAATCGCATGTTCCTCGCCGGTCCATGGAGGAGCAGGCTGTGCTCGGATTCCACTCGGTCTGCAATTCCTGTAGCACCGAGGTGCCGGAACAGACCAATGGCCTCTCTGAGAGCCGAGGTCGCTGATCGTCTTGCATTATGGCGGATAAAGATGTTCGCCATCAGGTAGTTGCCTAGGGCTTCCTCAAAGACGAAGTTATGTTCTGCCGCATGGTCTAGAGCTTCTTCGTAGCTCTGGATTGCCAGACCCGAGTTCCCCACCATCTCTGCGACTTGAGCATCAAGGAGTTTTGACCAGGCTAGGTAATTGATATCCGAATATGCCTGCCACGCTTTGATCTTGGCATTAAGTTCACTGACCTGCTCGACGGTTCGATCGGTCTGGGCCTGTAGGTCGTGTGCATCCGGTCGAGGATCTTGCTGTTGGCGAAGGATAGTGCCGGCAAGCGAAAGGCCATAAAACAACATCGCGAGCCTTGTGTTCCGGGCAGACCATATCAGGTCTGAGTTCTCATAGCATCTCTTTCCAACCTCGATCGCATGCTCGTAATGTCCGTAGAGGAAAAGCGGCACGATTTCCATGGTCTCATAAAACATAATTGATCGTCCGCCATTGTCAGTGCGCCGCAGCCAGCTCTTGTAAGGCTCGGCATTGTGCTGGTCGTCGCTCAAGACATCAGCTGCGTTTGAGGCTCGAGTTTTCCCTTGCAGGGCACGACATGTTTGCCTGACAGCGATCAAGATGGTCCCTCCTCGTGTATCTTTGTGCCAGTCAGGTATCTCTTCGCATCCATAGAGACAAAACATTTCCAGATCTCCGAGATTTTCACTAGCGAAGAATCTTAGCTGGGCAGAGAGTGCGAAGCTCAAGATCGCCGTTATGCGATCTCCGGCTGAAGATGCATATTCAACAACATCTTCAAGCAGGCTGAGGTTAGCGCTAATCGGATGATGGACGTGGCCGACCCAGTTGGTGTATACCACATATCCTCTTGCCAAACAGTAAGGATCACGGTACTTGTCGATGAGCTCAAGAGCCATAGACGCAGTATCGACGGTGAACTGTATCATGTTGAAGCGAGCCAGAGCAATCATGGAGATGTGCAGAAATGCCATTCCGGACTGGGCGAAGGCTCCGCGTGCCAAGTGGAGGTCAATCATGACAAGTGACAGATGGTAGAATTGAAGACGATCGCTCCACCAAGCGGCACTGATCGTCTCGGACAAGACCGAGCCCAGATTAGACAGCCCATTGTCGTCGGACCCGGGAGGACTCAGAAGATCTTTGCGATCCATAGATTGCATCTTCACAGCGAGCCGTTCGAATTCGTTGTCGCACTTATGGAAAGTCGGATTCTCGTCGTAACTGACATCGAGAGCTTTTAGGCACTTTTTGAGGGACTCCAAGGCAAGGACGGAATTTCCGCCTTGCGCGAAGATCCTCGACTCGAGCACCCATGCTGCTGCCTTATCAGCTGCCGTCCGGGCACTCGTGAACACCGTCTGCAGAACGTCACTTGCGGCGCTGAGGCGGCCCATGTAGAGATAACACTCCGCCGCCCGCAGATATAGGTCAAAGGTCTCTGCATACGATACGTCTTCCAGATTATCGTCCCAGGGATTCGACTGCAAAAGGGCGACGGCATTGCTGTAATACTTAGCCGCTGTATGTCGCGCTCCATTTTCCGTGGCGACCCGCGCACAATCGCATAATAGCTTCCGGAAGGGCTCTCGGTGCGAGACCCTCTTCTTGATTATGTCCACAGCCTCGCAAATGTGAGATGCGGTGTTGTCCCTCCACTTTTTGTCGGAAGCGTAGTATTTGAGCAATGTCTGAGCAATGACGAAGTGCATCATCCGCGGGTTGCACTCCCTGAGGGCCGCCGCCGCCTGAACGTAACGGTCATGGGCGAAGCGAAATCGATCATCCGTTTCGCTAGGGACGATGATATATGCCGTTATGGCGGCATGTAGGCCCTCCACAGCGTCATGCTGGGAGTAGGGCTTCCGATGATGGTCCCCGTTCGGCTCTGGGCAAGTGTCATCTGTATAGTGAAACTCACCACTCATAAGCTTGCAGATCATGTCGAAGGAGAACGTCTGGCCTAGGAGTGCAGCCCACGCAAGGATGGATCGCGATGCTGGGGGCAACTCCTTTAGGCGACGGGTGATGAAAGCCGTGTCTAGCACATCGTAGTGCTGCTCTCCGCGAAACTGGTCGAAGAGCTTCTCCAGGTCGTAACGCCAGTGGCTATCCTTGTAGTCGTACCATATGCACTTCTTTCGATAGCAGGCACTGAGCATTTCCCTCATGTAGAAGGGGTTGCCAGCAGTTTTAGACTGAATGACTAATGCCAGAGGCAGGATGTCCTCTTTCGGTCTGCAGAGTGTGGTAGCCACGTAGTCAACTATGTCCTCCTCATTCAGGGGACTTAATGCGATCTTTGTGACCGTAGAGCCACCAAACCTGGGATTATCCCCGATTTCCGAAGGATTGAGTACACGCTTGAGTTTCTCGGCTGGGAATTCCTCAGGCCTGTATGTGATCATGATGACCATCTTCAACTTCGCGGCAACAATCTGTGAAATCAGCTCCAAAGATTCGTCATCAGCGAAGTGGAGGTCGTCCAGGCAAAAGCAGATAAACTTGTGGTGCGTAAACAAGCTCAATACTTCTAGAAACGTGTTCATCAGCCGAATGCTCTTGGTTGAGCTGCCGCCACTGAGAAAGTCATGCGAGCTGGTCGACGTCCGATGATGCATTAATATGGAGGAATGGCCAGAAGCGCTGTCTTGCGACGGTCCCTGGGACGCGGCTTTTCTTTTGAGGCTCGAAATAGCCTTGCTCTTTGCAGAGCTCTGCGGGCTGGACGGGCTGCGGACCAGTGGAGCGTCCGCGGTACCGAGAAGGAATTCGGGGAGACCAAGAACCTGATGAAGCATCGGCCATGCTGGGCGTACATATTGCTTCAGGGTCTGGTGGAACGGCGTGTCGGTATTTCTTTCTCCCCACACCTGGCGGAATAGCGATGAGAGTAGCTTGAGTAGAGGACCGAAGGCCTGCCTCCGGGCTGTGTCGAATTTGGCGGTAGCGCAATAGCCTCTACGGCGGGCGTCGGCAAGCACGGACTGGACGAGACAACTCTTTCCTAGCCCTCCAGCGCCTTCGATGACCACTACCTGGCAGTTACCTCGCCTCCGAAGCTTCGCTGTGCCCAGCTGTCGTGACAAGCTCGCTGAAGAGTCCATTCCCGAACTGTACCGTGGAGTTTCTGCCCCATCGCTCCTATTCTCAAACGATATGGACGGGTTTCTCATCGAGGTTCGTGAGAGACGTAGCGTGCCTGTCAATGGATTGGTAGAGTTTCCAGACGAGCTGGTTTCCCCGGTAGATTCGGAAGACAGACCGAGAGACGGAAAGTACGGCCTGGAGCGAGTATCGGACATCGTGGAGAATACAAAGGAGCCGCTCCTTCGACTTTTACCGTCGCCAGAGCTAGTACCGTCACTTGAAAGCTCAGCGCCCTCGGGAATGTCATTAGACAGGGTCGAGCCGTCAGAGAATCCCTTTCCATTTCCTCTTTGCTGCATGGAGTGGCTCCTCGCAACCTTGTCGATCACCTTGAGTAGCTCGGCCCTCTCCTTCTCGCGGCCGATCATCCTCGTAGGCAGGATGAAAAAGGACGAGACATCTCTTGAAGCTATCTGCCATTCCCGCAGGGCCGCGTGATCACCAGCGGCCAAGTACTGCTGCACCTGGATCAAGTCGTAGCGCAATCCACTTGCAGAATGGTACCGCTCATTAACATTCTTCGAGGTGCACTTCTGAATGATCCGGCCAACGACTTCCGGAACGTCCATCCGGTAGGCTGTGACATTCGGTATTCGCCGGCCGAGCACGCCCTGAACGATGTCGAGAGGCGAGTCGCCGTCAAAGACTGGTCGCTGGGTAAGGAGGGTCCAGAAGAGAACTCCAAGGGAGTAAATGTCGGTTCGAGAGTCAGGCTCTGCGGGCATGCGGCCTGTCTGCTCGGGGCTAATGTACAGCAGCCTATTTTTCGCGCCTAGTTGTTTGGATAGAGTCGACCACCCTGTACTGGTCAAGCCGTGTTCGAAGGACCTCAAGCCGGAACCGAAGGAGGTGAGCTTGACCTTGTTCGTGTCAAGGTTGAAATGGAAGGCATCCCCGCGGATCTCCCCATGGACGACACCCTGCCCATGGTGAATCATCTCCAAACACTGGCTCGCTCCAATGGCGAAATCTAGGAAATGCTGGAGGCTGACGGGCGGGTCAAGCGTAAAATTATCCTTCCTGGCCGCTTCCCATCTATCCTCGACCTTCCGGGCCCAGTAGAAAGCCGGACCAAGATCTATCAGTCTAAATATATGATTTTCGCCGGGGAACTGATGTATAGCCACCACTATTGGGCCACGATCACCAGGTATGGGAGGCAGGCGAACGAATTCGATAGGCT
This sequence comes from Coniochaeta sp. PMI_546, assembly GCA_021432605.1. Lineage (NCBI taxonomy): Eukaryota > Fungi > Ascomycota > Sordariomycetes > Coniochaetales > Coniochaetaceae > Coniochaeta > Coniochaeta sp. PMI_546. The sequence continues at coordinate 1,491,720 of MU271148.1, read as the reverse complement.
TGGCGATGTGCTCTCCTTCGGGGTCCGTGGACGAGGCCAGCCCCTTGGCGATGTGAAATCCTCGCTCTTCTCGGAGCACATGGTACGAGATTTTGGCTACAATGGGTTCTTCTGCAAAAGGGGCTTCGGAAGCGAAGGCAAAGCCACCGAGAGGAGATGCCGCCGAGTTTTCTGATCCGGTCTCACTGTGGGGGGTGGATACAGGCAGGCTGGCGAAATCTCCGGGAGAGACTTTACGGGAGCTGAGCTTTGCTAGAGCCGAGGGACTGGCCGTGATGTGTGGTTGTGGTGCCGGTGAGGTTGCAGCGGTGGTCGAGTATAAGGAGACAAATCGCGTGCCAAAGACATGCCTTGCCGACAGTAAATAGAGACATGGTTAGCAACCGAGAATATTTAGAGACGAGAAAAGACAAGAAAATCCCCCAAACCGGTAGAAAGGTAAGGAACGGCGCGTAGAAAGGAGACAAGGTATCAGTAGGATATAGAAATAGACGATGGTCCTCACCAGTTGTCGTAACTCGTGTGGAAAGGAGTGCGAGTCTCGTCCCACGTGTATCCAGCAAGCTGGCGCAGACGCTCGAAGATGCGCGAGGGCGGGTGGTCGAGCTGGTCAAGCCGGTCGAGCTGGTCGTCGGGCGGGATTGCAGGCCCGTCCATGGTGGCCGCCGGATGAGGTCATAGAAGACACTCCCTTATCTGGACGGGCTTACGGCTTCACGGGAGGGACGTGTCACAGTTGCTATCGCCGACGGAGAGAGGCATGTTCTGATGGCGGCGGCATCAAACTCTGTCGAATGGCGTCGCTCTAGATTTGGGGCCCCCGATTGTCGACGTTGAGGAGATGGAGTTTGTACGAATACCAGTGTAGATCGGAATGGCAAGCCAAGCTGGTTGTGTACCAAGTGTGGGGACACTGTTGGCCACGGCACCCGTCTTCCCACCTTTTTGACCCATGCACGACCCGGCCTTTCCACTGCTACCACAGTAATAAGTGTACTAAAACGTACTACATGCATATTTGCTTTGAATGGTACCGTAAGAGACGCGAAAGACACATTTTTGGCATCTGATCTCTTGTGAAGAAAAAGAAGGAAAACATGTCTTTCGGCTGCCATCCGTTGGAGAGACGGTCTTACCCAGTGCCAGCTCACATCTGTATCGCTGATGTTACTACTCTCTTGCGCAATAATATCTTCCCTTTCAGTTCGTTCAGGCCAGATAATCCCATTATGTCTCGACTGGCCTCACGTACTTCCAGTGCACGTGGATGTACACTACGTATATAACATACGTACGATAACGCGGATGGCAAAGATGGCAAAGATAACCGCCTGCAGATGGCGAATTCGAGAGAATCCGCATTTCCCTCAAGAAACACGAATAAGTGTAGTGTACACGTACAATACACCATTTTACACAAACACATGGTGTACACTATATGAGCACATTTTGCCTGGTCCCCCTATGCGATCGACAACTGCACACCGTCCTCCTGTTCAGGTTTTTGCTGGTCGGCTAATTAAGAAATGCCCATGCTCAGCCCATACAAGGGTCGAATACCTAATTCCAGGAAATAGTCCGGGGGGGCCTTCTTCCCTGTTTTTGACCCTGCGTCATTGTCCAACCAGCTTTGCATTTGGGCTGCGTTGTGCTGCATTCGCTTGTCCTATAACAAATAACTTTTGTCCTCCCTAACGGGGTACTGTAGGTGAAGAGCCCTACACTAGGAGCATGCTTTTCAGCTACACTAGATGTATGAGTCTTACTATAGTAATTCATGTCCCTTGTTGGACCCTTTGTGCTCTGTGGCACGTACAGTGATTACACGTGTGCATCCCACCTGTCACTGTCACGGGTGACAAGGATCACCGGCGCCTCCCGAAATCCTCCCTGCTCCTCAGAACTCTGCGTTACGTCACTATCGGTGGATATATGTTCCCTGTCCGATACGTGGAGGTTACTTATGGTAGTCGACATCTAACACAATAATTAAGGTAAGTTTAATAAGCTGAGTCAGTCGCAGTCGAGCATCCGAGTCAAGACTATTTATTGCTTTTGTATTACGAAAAGCCAGCATACAGGTAGGTCCGAGTTATGGGCAATGGTTTGAGGACTCTATTCTCTATCCACTCAAGGCACTTTAACTCTACCTGTAGTCGCTTAAAAAAAAAACTAAAAAATAAAGTGGCCTGCCCTTTCTGGATCATGATTATCCAGCGTGCCGGGTATGATTGTTCCAATTTGCCCTTCGCTTAGACCGACCCGAATCGCAACAAGGCATCGTGGAAATCCTGCATCGCCCGTCGAGGCGTGTGATGTGAATCAAAATCCCGCTAAGATTCCTCCTTCAGTGCTCCCATGCTTTCCAGCGGCTACGTACACGCCATGTAGCCTTCATCTATATCATGAAGTACTGCCGACCGACTATTTGATCTGCTTTGAGGATTTGCGCGAGTGAGCGCCGCTCGATGACACCTTAGACCCGGCGCGTTCCCTCGTAGGAAGCTCCTTGCTCTGGGTGGTCCCGTTGGTGGTGACGGCGGGTTTGCTGGCAGCGCTCGATCCATAAGAGAAGGTCTGAGCCAGACGCCGCTCCGTGTTCTGACGCGAGTTCACGAAATCCGGGTAGTTGAGTGTCAGCTCGACAGCGCCGTTGACAATGTTATCAACCGCCTCGACGCCGAGCATGAAGGAGTGGTCCTGATTACCAACCTAAAAATAATGGTAAGCACAGTTGAAAGCGGAAGTTTGACGTCGCCGGATACACATACCTCATACCGCCAGCTACCGAATCGGCCACGTGAGTAGATGCCCATATCCTGAAGCTTGGGGAGGAGCTGCTTGAGGACACCCTCTCTCTCCAATGAGGGGGTTGGGTAACCATGGTCGAACTTGCGGTGATATGTCGAAACGATCTCATCCTCGGGCTTGATCATGTCTGTGTTGATCAGACCCTGGATGCAGTCCTTGAGAATGTTCTCCTCGTCGACAGGCTTCACAGAAGACTGAGAGACCTCCAGCATGATCGACCAGTACGGACCCTCCTTTGCCTCGCTAGAATCGGCCTTGCTGCCATCAGCCTTGTACAAGGTCGGAAGCTTGGCGTCTGCTTGTGGCTGGTTGTACGGTGAGTAGTTAGAAAAGATTGTGGCCCGGTAGAAGGGGCAGTTGTCCTCGGGGAAGTAGAGCTAATAGGTGTTAGCCAAGCAACAATTGGCACCAATTGTCAATTGTCGGGAATCTTACCCAGCACTTGTCACCGATACGGTCAGGGCGCTCGCCACGGATACCAACACCAATGACGTGGGTTGACGAGTAGAAAAGTCCCTTGGAGAGCTTGACCAACTCGTCATTACCCATTTTCTCAACTAGGTGATCAACGGCCATGGTGTTGATGAGAGTGCCGTAGCCGATGGTGGTACCATCAGCAAAGGTGACCACCTTCTTCTCAGCGTCGACCTTGGTGACCTCTCCGTGCTTGCCATAGCGCTTCTTCTCCGCTGGGAGAGTGTCGGAGACCGCAATCCAGATACCGCCGGTGCCGTCCCGAGCCGGGAAACGGAAAGTAGCGTTCGGACCCCAACCGCCAGCAACCTTGCCAAGTATGACATTCTTCACGACGTTTTTTACATCAGGTGCAGCGACACGCTCGCCCAGCCACTCCGCTTGCATCTATCCATGAGATCAGTTGGCTGCGTATATGGCACGAGTTGCAAAAGCTGTCTCACCTGTGTCGTGGGCACGGCCCAGACCTTGTAGTTGTAGGGTCTCATGAAGATATCGGCGACGCCTTTACCGGTCATGCGCAAAATCCACTCGTCGAAGTTCTTGGGCTTTGTGTTTGCAACACGGCACTCGAGAGCAGAGTCAATCAGGCCCTCGACACACATGACCTGGTCGTCCTTTGGCAACATGGAGATGTTGTTCTGGAACGGGTATGGCACCCAAAGGTTCTTGTAGCGCACGTACGAGATACGCTGGTGTGTGAACCAGTCATCCTCTTTGGGGAGAGCTTCGTCAATGCAGTCGTCGAAGTACTTGTAGTGGGAGAAAATAACGTGGCCACCAACATCGTAGAGCTGTTTGTGTGTTCACCAGTCAGCAAGGGACCTGTTCAAGCGGAATTGAGCGAGAATTGCAGGCCGACGTACGAAACCCTCGGGGGTGACATCTGTCGAGGCAAGGCCGCCAGCCTTCTCGTTCGAGTCGACGATCAACCATGATGGCCCGTTCTAGTCCACGATGTTAGCGAAGTTCTGCCGGAGGTCCTCGTGCCCGACACGTTGCAGGAGCGGCGTACGATGTGGTTGAGGCGCTTGGCAGCACCCAGGCCGGTCGGGCCAGCGCCAATGACGAGAACATCGACGTTACTGACAGGGAAATCAAATTAGCCAACTGTACCTGTATACAACAACAATCTGAATCCCCAGAGCTACGCGTATTCAAGCGCAAACCATGGGGGCCATTGGAGAAATTAACTTACATGTCGGCCATGGTGGGGGAGTTTAGGTTGGGGCGGTCAAGAGGTGTTTCAGTTGGATCTGGATGGAGGAGCGCGCACTTGACAATGCAATTGAAGTGAAAGCGACAGTGTGTCGACTGAGGTTCTATGGTCTATGTTGCAAAAGAAGGTAAAAGGAGGACAAGATGCAAGGTCTCCTTATCAACGTTGCTCTGTGGTCACTATGGTGAGAATCTGTATCCCATGTTCACTCAATCTCAAGCATCGACCTTGGACCAAGAAAAAGGGGACATGGGTTGAGATGGCGGGGGGGCCAAAATTATTTTGGACAGGGGTCTGCAACAAACCGCCACTTTCTGATGAGAGAATGAGATTAGCCCCTTGGTCTGTGCTTCCCATGCAGATCCAGACCCCGCTAGAGGACAAATGAAAGTTGTCAACTTGTCAGTCTTGTTTCGAGTTCGACACTGGGACGACCCAATTACACACTACACGTACACCAGTATCACTTCTTTTTCAATCTCTCATAAAGTTGCCACTGAGGCTAGTTAACTACGTAGATCCTCTCCTTCTGTCTGAGGTTGGAGCGCCGGATACCTACCTACCTGGAGGGACACGCGGATGGAAGCGGTATCTGGAGCCAGTCGGTAATTCGATGGCGACCCGGTGCTCTGTTACACTAGTTTGACTCCGTAACTGTGTCTGCCTCTCTTGACAGCGAATCTCATTCTCTGCCACGGGCGACTCGCAATGAACTCTTATTCGCATTGGGTCATGCTAGCCAAATAGTATGTTCGTCCAGGTCAGGAGCAACCACCTTAGCAAAATAGCGAAGCGCCTCGACTCGTCTCACCCTTCGTCGAAGAAGCATACGTACCTACTGTGGTATATTGTTCCACGTATGCTTGCGTGATGGGAACTAGTGTAGGTAGCGACCGAGATCTCAGTCTAGTCCTTTGTCGGCCTAGGGCCGACAGTGGTATACGTAAGGCACCACTACCTGTACATACTATGTACCGCTGAATTGGCATCTGACATTTGACACTGTCTAACAATGGAAGCTCTCCATGGAAGCTCTCAGGGGCCTAACGAAAAGCTTCTCACGGGAAGATGCGGATGCTCGAATTGTTCCACCATTAATGATCAACATCTGGCAAGAAATGGTGAGCTTCTGATTCGAAACGACAGATCTCCACTAAAGTACCCAGGCGATCTGCATCCCGACTTTCGGTGAACTGACTCTCAGCAATCAGAACACCCCCGTAGTCTGGCCGTCAAAGGACGTCAAAGTTGACTTTGAAGGTGTCTTCACTTCGAGCACTCACTTAGCACCAGAAGAACCATCATGTTGTACGCATACTGTCTCTTGTGGCCTGCTCGACTACATGTAGATCGGCATGGCTTATGGAGACAGCTCAGGGGCTCATAGATGATTGTCACTTTCGTTGTTATGGTAGAGAATGCCATTGGACCATCAAAGATACATTTTGACAGTTTGACAGTCGGCTTTGCCTGACGTCGTGTATCACACCGTTGATGTTACCAAGTACGACCTGTGCCCAATTCCGTGCCCAGGTTATAGCGGGCGCTTTCCAAGGGGAGCCGAGACACGATGACCGGCTGCTTCTTAAAAGATACCTAGAGAAAGCGTACAGAATAGTATGCTCCATCAACTATCCCGCACGGCAACCAACGGCGTGTCCTTGCCTACAACGGTTTGCATCCAACAGCCGCGTCGCACCACATCTCCGAAGCCTCACTAAGGAAATCGTCGGCCGGAAGAGATTGGATTATCTCAGGCGAGTCTACTCATAGAAAAAGATTATTTAGAGCCTAAATGAAGGAGATCCAACTCAAGATATTTGTCAAATCTAAGCACAAACAACAGAAGATTTCTAGAAACGCGACGCTACGTGAAATCTGCATAGGACATCTTCAGTTCTTGGCAACCGTGCAGCTACCGAAGTGCGCATGAGGGTCTCTACTGCCGGGACCGGGGGGGTGGATGAAAAAGTCTCGAAGTGGTCCATGGCTTCACGGTCCACCAAAAGTGCATCGGCAGCTACGTACCTGGGTACCTTGGCTTGACAAGATGCGAGCATGACCTGTAATAAACACAAGACGAGCGAGGGACACCACCTAGTTAAGCTGGAAACTCTCACCTGCATGTGGTCGCCGTGTGCGTCTTGATTCGACCGTGTGAAATTTGATCAACCAAGAACGGCAGGCACCATTGATTAAGTACAACTTTGTGTTAGCGGATATTATTGTCGTTGTATATGTACGCTGCTAGCAGCTGGGTTAGAAGCAACTAAGCTGGACCTTACCACTGTGCGCTTTTCTCAGAGCTTGTATTAGCTACATGACAGAGTGCGTCACCTTAACTCTCTGGCCGGTTGTGGACCGTTCAAGGCCCACAAGTCCGATCTTTACACTGTGGCTGTGTCCCCACCCGCAAACAGGGAAAAGTCCCGCGTTGAGCGGACTTCTCAATTTTAAGCTAGCGGACGCTATCAATTATTTTTCGCCAGTGTCCACGTCTTATCACTGCACCACGATTCGTACGGAGCAGAAGTGTAACCCTCCAATAGCCCAATCTCGCCTCTTGCTCTCTCCTATCCCTTTCTACTCGTTGGACCTGCAACTCTCAACGTCCTCCGACTTGTGACAGCAACCTGCTTCTCCTCCTCTGCTGGAGCATCTCTCTGCCTCGTCGAAAGTCGATACTGTCTATTCCTTTTCTTCTTGGAAGAGAAGTACTTTATGTTTTAGGAAGCGCTTAGCGCCTCGAATTGGTCTCAGCAGGCTTGGCCATCCGCTCGTTATTCCCCTCGATAACCACCAACTCTCGCTTCGTCTCCCCCCTACCTCAGGTACTTGATTTTTGAAGTGTAACCGGCACATCACCCAAGTCGACAACGCCTTTTTGAACCCTAATACTCGCACCGATACCGATCTGGTCAATATGTCTGTGGAAGAGAAAACGAGGACATCGGGCGAGTCGCCCCGGGAGCAGACCAACGGGCCAATCCTCCCGACCGTCAACCCAGAAGTCGAGAAGGTGCAACCGCCCAAGGCCGCCATCCCGTCTTTTGTCTATGTCATGTAAGTTGGGAAGACGAGTCTACATGACCAGTTGCTCGACCCAGAACACTGGGTAGGCGGTAGCATTGGTGTCAGATGTGCTGACTGCACAAACCAGAGTATGGATCAGTTTGAGCTCGTCCGTGATCCTCTTCAACAAATGGATTCTTGACACCCTCAACTTCCGTAAGAGCCCCGCGCTTTATTCATGGATGATTGACCCCTGCTAAGACTCGGGCAGGCTACCCCGTCATCTTGACAACCTACCACCTGTCCTTTGCGACCATCATGACCCAGATCCTAGCCCGCTACACCACGCTTCTTGACGGCCGAAAGACGGTCAAGATGACGGGACGGGTGTACCTGAGAGCTATCGTTCCCATCGGCTTCTTCTTCAGCTTGAGCTTGATCTGTGGAAACCTTACATATCTCTATCTGAGCGTTGCCTTCATCCAGATGCTCAAGGCAACCACCCCTGTCGCTGTGCTCCTCTCCAGCTGGGCACTGGGTGTCTCGCAACCGAATCTGAAGGTCTTCCTCAATGTCTCCATCATCGTGGTCGGTGTTGTCATTGCGTCGATCGGGGAGATCAAGTTCGTCATGATTGGATTTGTCTTCCAGATCATGGGAATCGTCTTCGAGGCTCTCCGTCTTACTATGGTGCAGCGCCTCCTCAGCTCTGCCGAGTTCAAGATGGACCCTCTGGTTTCGCTTTACTACTTTGCTCCCGTATGCGCTGCCATGAACTTTGCGGTCGCCCTTGTTTGGGAGATCCCCAAGGTGTCCGTGGATGACTTCTATCGGGTCGGCCTGTTCACGCTGTTCCTGAACGGCCTGTGCGCTTTCTTGCTCAACGTTTCGGTCGTGTTCCTGGTAAGCTTTGCCTTCTTCCAGTTACTACGATTGCCGTGTCAGGGCTAACGCTTACACCTCATAGATTGGCAAGACTTCGTCCCTGGTTCTCACCCTCTGCGGAGTCCTGAAGGACGTCATGCTCGTTGCGGCGTCGATGCTCATCTGGGGCACCGAGGTCACCGCCCTGCAGTTCTTCGGCTACAGCATCGCTCTGGGCGGTATGGTCTATTACAAGCTCGGCTTTGAGGCCCTGAAGGGCTACGCCGGCGAGGCTGGTCGTCAATGGGCCGAGTTCGGTAACAGCCGGCCTGTCCTGCGGAAGATTTCGATCATCGTGCTCGTCCTCTTCACCATTCTATTCCTGCTTGGAGGTGTAGCACCTTCCTACGCTCCGGATATGGTCAATGAGGCTGCCTCAAAGATGAGCACCAAAATGGGCATGACGACTGTCTAGACGGCGCCGGTGACGTTGCCCAGGCACAGTTTGCCAGGTATAGCGTGGTAATATCTTGTCGAGTACCCAGTACCTCCCATTACGCTCTAATAATGGGGCTCGACAGGGGTCGTCGAGCACGGCAATGGGAGGTACATGGCGGAATTGCCCTTCGAGTACATACTTGTCCACCATAATCTTTGGCCAGTTGGTTGCGAAGCATCTCACATGCAAGGCGGCTACGGTACGAGGCGGGTTTCGACATTTTCTGTCGCATGCACGTCATGGGTTTTTTGTTCGATGGGGACATGGGTCCAAAGGGAAACTGTTTTAATAGACAGAAAGTCAAGCGGCGTCGACATCACATTTTGGATTCGGGGTTGCATGAGTGCATCACGAAGGCATGTTGTTTTTTTGGATCTGGATGTACTTTAGAGAAGGCGCAAGTAGCACAATTAGACATTTTGTAGGTGGGAAGAATAGAATCCCTTGTTGATGGTATTCCCATGTGAGCACTTTGCATCGTGGGAGGGCATCACGCACGTCCTCTTGGACAGTTGAGTTGTCAGAACGCTTAGAACCTCGGGCTTTTAGACTACTGATTGAACAACGCCGACCGTATCGGATCTGTCATGTTGGCTATTTTTAGGCGACGTGTGCGTCGTGTTGCGGCGTAACGACTTTACACACAAGATTCAAACTCTGGCAGTTCCTACGCGGTATGTCGTATCGATCTTCTACCTTGCATGATATTGTACCCTCTGAGCACCGAGGCGCATGGTCATCCCATAACGGTGGTCCGGTTACCCAAACGACTGGACTGCATGTTTGCAAACTGACACCAATGATCCGTTGGCTAAACACATCAGTAACCTTTTGGTCGTAGATCATTCACGAGAGTTGTGGCGCTTATGCCGTCAAATGAAACCACCCCTGGGACTGCAGTAAATCGCCCCAAGAGTCAAAGAGAGACGGCGGAAAGTCTGAGGGGTCAGGCGAGATAGTTGTTTGATCGGTATTCCCATTGCTCGGTCTTCGAAAGATCCCTAATCCATGCAGCAGCAATGATAAACTCCACATCCCCGCCAACCCTTTTTTGGACTCTGGAACCTTGAGCCAGCCGTGAGAAATTCGAGGAGTGAAGATGCCCAGAGGTACATCGAGACATGTGTTAGGTGTCATTCAATTGCCATGAATTCAGCTATAACCATCTTGTTTGGTCTAATGCCGATTGATGCTGTATACATCCCAAAACCATTCGCCCCGCCCAACCGATGAGTAACCTTTCAAAAGCCTGTTGTTGAGAAATAGTTAGCCGATGTTCAGTACGGACGTCTGGAACGCCAGGCAGTAGAGAGATGGTGTTGCTCCGCGACCAGAGGATTTGTCGCTCGGCAATTTGGGGAGACATACGCAGAGGAGTGAAGAACCACCGGTTTTTACCGCTCGTGTAGCGCTCCTCGAGTGTCTTCTTGACCGTCTTCTTGGCATCTTCGCGCTGGCTGACCTCCTTGAAGGTGTCGGGGGTCACGGAGCCCTTGAGGCCCTCGAGCTCGAGAGTGTAGCGGGTGGGCATCAGGTGGTTGTAGTTGACGACCTTGATGAAGGGCTTGATCTTGCTGCGCTTCTCCTGTCGTGCCTTTGACATCCTCCGGGTGATCTTGGATGGGTAACGCTCGATGCCGGCGACGAGGGCGTGACCGTACGGGTGTGCCTTGTTGCCGGAGTCGATCGGCTGGATGATGACGACCTGATATTGGATAACCATGTCAGTCCCTGTATCTTCTGTTCCAGTTCAATCCACCGCTGTGGCTCCTCTGGTACGCTCATAATTCCTTCTCGATGGTCGTTGTCGTGCCGTTCGCGGTCGGCAGTAACCATTCCCAAAGTGTGCCGCCCTGTCTGCAATTCACAGAAAGTGCATTAGGAGTGTATCGCTTACCTTCTTACCGGCATACCGGCCACGGGTGATAATGGCAACACGGCCGACCTTAAGGAACTTCATGATGGCGAACCTCTACTGTTATGGGCGTTAGTAGTTGCGGAGGTTGAAGGTCGCTTCGTCGCAGGCTGTAGTCACTTTTCGAATGGGATCCCGAAATAAAATTGTTGTGCGTCAATTTGCGAAGTGGGGCTGATTTTGGTGACTAACCATATCACGTGCACCTGCCCCAAAGAACGCCTGTGGGTCTGTCGGAGCTAGCTCGTTAGCTGCTGACTGTGCTGTGGTGCTTCTTCGAACCTGCCTCGGAACAACGGCTAGTCTCCAGCATCAACCTTCTGAGTCCTCCGATTTTTCGATTGACGACCTTCAAACAGCGATCATAGCTTGAAAATGGCGGCACCAACCTTCATCATCTCCAAGATCGGCGACCCTATCTTTGCTCTTTTCATTGGCTTAGGTGCAGCAGCTATGAGGATTAATCGGGAGGAGAAAGCGAAGGGAAAGACGACAAATGACATTCTTGAAGCCGGCCGACGGTATGTGTAACGCTTGAATCGATAGTATAGCACGGGTGGTATGTAATCATTCGCTAACAGATGTGCCCAGACGCCTCGGTCTCTCTTCTAAGCAAAGCCAGTAATGCGGTCAACTGCTGTTTCAATACAACGACACGTCGGAGCCTCCATAGCGACCTTCTCACCAAGACATCATAGACCACGTCTCATTCCGCAGCACAAGCGCCAAATCCCGGCCCATACTCCTTCTTCATCGCCTCTCTCACAATCTGCCCGCACAGCTTAGCGGTTGGGTTCGTGCTCACGGCAAGGCCCTTTGCGATCTCGTTGCCATATCTCCCTCCCATGGCGAAGTCTCTCGACGCAGCCTCCTCGAACTCCAGCTTGGTCCAGCTGGCCTCTCTTCGCGACTTATCCACAGAGAGCGAATGCCCAGAAGCGAGCAGCTTAGACGTCATGTGGTAGATAGCGGCCCTCTGTGTATGTGCCATTGACAGCGTCTTCGCCGCCTGTGGTGATAAGCTAGCTTTGGGGCGGTTGGTTGAAAGTAGTGCGACGGAGCGGTCGAGATCCGAAAGGACTGTTTGGGCTATTTCGAGCCTTTCAGTTCCTTCGGCGTCTTTTATCAGGGCTTGCGGCGGCGGAGTCGCATCAGCCAACAGCATCGAGTCGCCATACAGTCGCCTCAGGGCTTGCGCTCGGTTGTTTCGAGCGCTCGCATAGTCAGGATATCTCTCGATTAAATCATCCAAGTTCTTGACATATTCCCGGTACTCCACAACAGCGTCAGAGCCTGTCGAAGGTCTCAGTCCAGCAATCTGGAGTTCCAGCGACTGCATCGAGAAGATAATCTCCCTTTCTTGCTGGGCGATTTGCAGATATGTGGTTTGGTTTTCGACATGCGGATCCGCGGGCAAGGTTCGGTCTATAGATACACCTGCAGACGGATCTGATTCCGGGTCCTTGATCTTCTCGAGGACGTGGATATCGCGTGTGCTCAGCGGCGGGTACGCCATGGTGAAATTGAGTATGTCGCGACGAAGTGTATATGCAACGGCTGGGACAGTAGTGATGAATAACAAGTCGACAAGTCTTGAAGGATAGGTATTCTTGCTAAGCTACGAATGAAAACTGCGAGATGTCGTTTGACAGTCACTGCATACTTGAAGACATGGGGAGGTGATGTTCTTCAGTAGGATGATCGGCTGACAAAGTTGCTAGCCAAGAGGACAAAATGAGAACACGAAGTCAACTTGATTTGTCCTGTTCAATTCCCGTCCCCAGATGGCAACTCTATCGTAACTCTGCAGTACAGAGTACGTCTTCTTTTACTACAAATCATGGAAGTCAGCACTGGGCAGTGGGTGGTGTGGAACGCAAGTGCAGTTCCGCGTCAGATGGCAGGTCGCGGCTGACGGTCAGCGTCGGCTTTCCTCGGCTCGCGAAGGGATTGAGCCCAACGGTCTAAGTTCCGCCTTGCGGACGGCTTAAGGTTTGGTGCCTTTCGACGTCGACAACCATCATTCCTTCCCCAAAGGTCGATCAATTATATCGGAGGATTCGGTTCAGACTGCACTCATCGCGAATCTGCTGCCAATCAGAGGTCTGATTAGCTTTTGACTCTGCCTCTCTCAGGTCCTGAAATGGGTCCGGCCATGAGAGGTACCCGGCAGTCCCCCTTGGTCGCCCATGTGTTTCGAAGCTATGCTGTGTCTCCGAGCCTGAAAGCATGACACTCGGCTCAGCAGGACTGCACATGATGCTGACTAGAGCCAACATCTATGGGTCGTCGTTACCTTGGGGCGATTCACCAGAAAGGAAGGTTCACCGTATAGCCCTAGACAAGCTGACTTATCTTTCCTCTGTCTGACAGCTACTTAACCTCTCCCCTCGCTCTCTTCGGATACTTACTCGTACGGTTGTCTCGCTTCATACTCACAAACATAGATACTGTCTTCATACTCCAAGTATCATAGGACTTCTATCAGTTGAACTGTACCTGTCTCTCCTTCACATACCTCTGCTAGCTCCAGTGTCTAGTCCTCCCTCCCTCACATTGTTGTGCCCATGTCACCGTCAGCCATTACAGAGTCGCCAAGAAACTCCACAGCATACTCATCATCGTCTGACTCCCATGATGAATATGCCGTAGGACAGACTGGCGGCAACTTCACGGGTTACGACCACGTAACCTGGTGGGTGGGCAACGCCAAGCAAGCAGCATCATACTACAGCACAGTCTTCGGCTTCGAGACGATCGCATACCGCGGTCTCGAGACCGGCAGCCGATACTTCGCCTCATACGTCGTCGGCAACGGACAGATCCGCTTCGTCTTCACGTCTCCGCTCCGGTCACAGAAGCATCTCCCTGCCGATGAACCCATCTCCGACGATGAGAGACAACTCCTTCGTGAAATCCACGAGCACCTGGAGCGTCACGGTGACGCGGTCAAGGACGTTGCTTTCGAAGTAGACAACGTGGAAGGTGTTTACTACAAAGCCGTTGCGGAAGGCGCAGACGCCGTCCAACCCCCCAAGCGCCTGGTCGACAAGCAGTTCGGCCACGTTACGACGGCCGTCATCCGCACCTATGGCGACACAACGCACACCCTCATCTCGCGCGAACACTACACCGGTCCCTTCCTCCCGGGCTTCCGCGCTGCCATCCCCAGAAAGACGTCGGCCAGCATCGCCATGCCCAAGGTTGAGCTGGCCCGCATCGACCACTGCGTGGGCAACCAGGACTGGAACGAAATGGTGTCCGCCTGCGCCTTCTACGAGCAGTGCCTCTCCTTCCACCGCTTCTGGTCGGTCGACGACAACCAGATCTCCACCGAGTACTCGGCCTTGTCCTCGATCGTCATGGCGTCGGAGAACAACCTGGTCAAGATGCCCATCAACGAGCCAGCTCCCGGCAAGAAGCGCAGCCAGATTGAAGAATACATCATCTTCAACTCCGGTCCCGGCGTGCAGCACATTGCGCTCCTGACAAAGGACATCGTGGCCACGGTGTCGGCCATGCGCGCCAGGGGCGTCGAGTTCATCAACGTGCCCGAGACGTACTACGAGACCATGCGTCACAGGCTCAAGACGGAGAAGCGCAACTGGGAGTTGAAGGAGGAGTTCGACGTGCTGGAGAGACTGAACATTCTCATTGATTATGACGAGCAGGGTTACCTCTTGCAGCTGTTCACCAAGCCGTTGATGGACCGGCCTACGGTGTTTATTGAGATTATCCAGCGGAATGAGTTTGATGGGTTCGGGGCTGGTAATTTCAAGAGCTTGTTTGAGGCGATTGAGAGGGAGCAGGCTGAGCGTGGAAATTTGTAAGAAGAAGGAGGCATGATTGACGAGATGATGATTGTTGATCGTTTCTTGTCTTAATGGATTACCAGCGTTGCCTTTATGCTTCTGCATTGGTTTTCAGTACTCAACCATCTCTAATGGTAAAGAGGTCTAAAGAGGTCTCACATCGGAGGCCACGAAGATCACGGAGGCTGGAATGTGTCTTATCCTCGCCCAACAGCGCTAGCATTGTAATTCGATTTCCCAGTTCTACCCCTTTTCCAATCCCAGACATTGGTGATAACCATGACGCCGACCGCAATGAATCCTTGTCCTCCCAAGCCAGATAATAATATAGCACATTGTAGTCCTAGCCAACCTGCGGAGCCAAAAACCCATCCGGCTGTCCGCTACCCAAATCGTCACGCAGAACGCTATGCCCGTTCGCACTCAACCCATTACCCGCATCCGTCGCCGCTACAGTCTGCTCGGTAGGCGTAACCTCCATATCGTCGCTCTGCCCCGTAAGCTGTCCCCTCGTATCGCTCTGACATCCGGGACAGTTATGCAAAACCTCGTGAGCAAACACATCGCAGTCGATGCAGAAGTGGTTCCCGCACACCTGGCATTTATACCTCCCACTCTCGCTCACGCCCTGGGGCGGGGCCTGGTCCCTCTCCTTGCCGTGGCTCTTGGCCTTGTGCTTCCCCTCCGCCGCCGCCCTGGCCGCCCTGTCGCCCGCCTGGGTCTGGAAGGGCGTGAGGCAGGAGAAGCACGCCACGGACCGCGAGCTCGCGGCCTCGGCCCACGAGACCTCGACCCACAGGCGGAGGGGGAAGAGGTGGTGGTACGATCTGGCGAGGTGCGTGCTGAGGATCAGCGTCAGCCCGCAGGCGGGGCACTCGGACGGCAGGCGGCAGACCTTGGCGCGGCAGCGGGTGCAGGCGTAGCCCTCGCGGCTGGGCTTGTTGTGGCACGCGCACAGGGTGAGGACGTCCTTGGGCGCCAGGGCGCGGGAGGGGAAGCCCATCATCAGGAGACTTGCGTCGCCTTTGCCGTCCCTCGCACTACCGTTTTGTGCTTGCGCGGCCGGCTGAGCCGCGCCGGGAGCTGATTTTAGGGTGGGCGGTGGGGTGGTGGCTTTGAGGAAGAGCTCGCGGAAGTGGTGCTCGTGCAGGACGACGGCGTAGGTGCTGTCGTCGCCGCCGTTGGTGCGGCTGCAGAGCTCGGCGCAGATGGCCACCTGGGCTGAGAGCCCGATGATGGAGACGCGTATACGGTCCGCTATTAGGGCGGCGATGGTGTCGTGGATGTCGCCCGGGTCGGAGGAGAGGAGGGCACCGTAGATGATCAGGACTTCCCGGGTTCCGTGGGACGGAGCGTGGCTGGAGGATAACTTGTTAGCTGGGACCAGAGTAGTAAAACGACACAGAGATAGCGTACAATAGAGCGCCGCGACACATCTCGAGCGCATTCTGCAGGCTCGGATGGCCTGAGGGCGTCTCCTGATCGTGCCAGAACCGCAACCGCTCAATGTGCTCTGCCGGGTTGCCGCTCATGTCGCTGATCCTGACCGCCACGCCGTCCCTCATGCCGACTATACCCAGCTGACTGATCGGGTTCTGCTCAAAGTACTCCCGCACGAACTCGACCGCGTAGTTGAGCGTCAGATAGTATCGGGTCGGCAGGAGGTCCTTCTCGGTCATGGCGAAGCTCATGTCGATGACGAGCATCAGATGGCGGATGATACCCCGCTGCAGAGGTGTCGTGTCTCTGAGAAGACGGCGCCTCTTCTCCTCGTCAATCAGTTGGTCCATCGTGTAGGCCGCTTTGCCGTCTTTGTCGTCGCGGATGACATCTTCCCACGACCGGTGCATGTCCTCCCATGCTGCCCTCCGACGGTTGTCATTTTGGGGTTGCTTGGTTCGGTCGCGTCGGGAAGGTACTTCTCCCTTTGATCGTGTGCCGTAGTTGGACTCGACCTGGGCGGTAGAGGCAGCGGCCACTGGACGTATCTCATCCTCGTCCGACATGTCCTCAACGTACTCGCCGTCCGAGTCAGCCATCTTGACCGTAGATAATAGGCAGTAACCGCCCTCGGCTGGCGACAAAAGGCTGTATGGATGTCTTTCAGATATTAGAAGCTGCGAGATAAAATGCGCACGACGTCAGATAGCCACGAGAAGGCACGAAGCCGAAGCCAAGGATGAATGGAAAGTGGAAAGAGATGGACAAGGCTGAAGAGCTGGAGATGCGTCATGATAGCCTTGCATCTCCCAAGCTCGGAATGGCCAATCAGCAGCAGTGGCCTTTACCTAAAGACATGGCGATTTCGCGTGCCTTCTGAAGCTAACACGTCCGACGTATCTTACAGTAAGTTTCACTCGCCACACGATGCATTCAGCTTATATAAGGAGTGAATTCGCCAGTAGGGGCGTTCTACATTTATCTATCAATGAGCCGCGACCCAATATGCATTAGTCGTTCGACCGGGGTATACTTTAGTCATGCTTCTACACTTGGAAAAGCGCAACAAAATCCAGGCAGGCTCTCAAGAGCACGCACGCTCAATCCAACACAACTACAGCAGGTCCAGACAGCATGTATTCGACATGCCGTCTCCCGCAGCAAGAAGTCCTCATCACGAGCCCACCTCGTCCCATCACGTCCTCCTCGCATTGAACCTCTGCTCGCAAAAAATACAGAGCTACCCAACCAGTCTCCACCGTAGTCCAAGAACGATCGTTTGTGTCGGTTGAAAAATTAATAAGTGAGGGCATTCGAATACCCAGCGCAATCATTTCGGTCGTCCGTCGTCCTCGAGGATGTCGTCCTTTCCACAGATTTTAGATGACAGAAGTAGCCTCCAAGCGCTCAGAACTCCATTTCTCCAATTGTTGCATATAATCAAATCGTAATCGGCGTCTTGCCGCGCAGCTAGGGGTACGTGTTGCCGACAGGCATCGGCCAGTCGTCTTCCGTAATGCTGGACCAGAACACCCATATAAGCACGACCGACAAGAGCGTGAAGAGCGTCTCGAAGAGCGCTCCGTCGATTTTTCCTAGTGTCCCATTGCAGATATACCGACTGATGACGTAGTTGAAGATCTGGCCAAGCGCGAAGAGGATGGCAGCGCCAGTAAGATATGCCATTGGGCGAACCTCGCCAAGCACTCGGAGGACCAAGATGGCCTCCAGAATGAAGAAAGCGACGAGGAAGACGAGCGGCACCAGTTGGTACAGCACATAGAGCGCAATGTTGCGATTTGGCGAAGTATAGCTACCGTCCCAAAAGCCGGTCCAGTGGTAGCCGGTGTCTAGTGCAATGTAGCCGGTGCCGATGAGCAGGAGCAGTGCGGTTCCGGTTATGAGTCCCAACGACAATGGCGTGCCGTCGTCGATGATTTGGTAGCCCACTACCGCGTTCAGCATGAGAATCCAGGTCGTCGCAATGATGAATCCGATATGGATACCAGTAAAAGCCTATTGATGTCGAAAACGATCAGTGACCGTCCGCTTCCCAGATAGGGGAAGGAGAAACGTACCACTCGCACTCGTGAGCTTAACGGAAACTCGCCAACGGTGAAGATTTCGCATATTTCTATCACAATGTAGCCCAGCAGGAACAGTTGCATCTCTCTGCTCGATTGTTAGCCAGGGGTTTCGGAGCCCATGCAGACCTCTCATGTAGACTCACCTCCTGCCGACGGCAGCCCTCTTTCGCTCAGAGCGCAAGATCAGGTATATCGAAGTCGCTATGGCAATTCCGCAAAGTAATATGGAACCTAGAATGGTTGTCAGTCTCCATTTGTGAATCTCACGCAGTGAGTAAGCAATCGACGAAACGTACCCAAATTCCCCAGATATCTTCCTCCACTCAGGGGTATTCCTCTCAATTCGCAACCCCCCCATGGCCCCGTCTGGTTGTGAGAATCTGATAGTAACTGTAAAAAAATCCAAAGTCAGCTACTTGCTGGGCAAAGCGCAGTATAGATCGCGACGGTATTGGAACTATGAGTCGGAATACGTACGTTGCAGACTGGTAATGTAGCGTCTCTGCAGAAGTTCTGCACGAAGGAGCAAAAGTTAGCGATTATGCACAGAGCAATGTAGAGCACTCCAGATATGCCAATGCCATACCTCGAAGTTACCGAACTGTGTCGACCCCATCGCAACGTTTGATCGCGCCAAGCGCCCGGTGCGGTAGGTGATCTAAAACGACTCCTGACACGGCAATCAAGTCCCCGATCCGAGATGCTCGCCTGCACAACGCTATCGGGCCTCCTCCGCGTCCAGGTGGTGGATAATTCGAGCCGCAACCGACAAATTTCGAAGAGCTTGACGTCGCTGACCGGTGATGGTCGGGGCGAGAGAAGAAGCCCGTCGCAGAAGGGATAAATGGGCGGGGTGGTTGGCGATGGGATCTGAATCAAGGTGTGGCTTTTATGCGATTCTCTCGTTCCTTTGTGGATCCAATTGAAACAGCGTCCTCGTCTTGTTCTCGCCCTTGGAATCTTCGTATAACAAACAGTATCGATTGATCTCTCTTCAGCTTCTCTGCACGCAAGGGATGTTGTTGGAGCGGTTTTTTTCTTTTTTCGTCGAGGTCAAGGTCTTGCGATGGTACAGGTATCGTATCACTTTTCTGGCTGTTGTTATGGTGATGAGAACTAACAATGGGAGGCAGGAAGGTAAGCTCGCAGCGGCAGCTCTAGTTTTTTTGGGGGTGCTTCTAATTAAGGATGGAAAATGGGGAAGGAAGACAGAGCTGGTCTCAGTGGCCAGTGGTCTGTCCAATGTCCAAGGCCCCGCAAATTTAACAGTTAATGCTGATGCTGGCGCAACGGGTCGCTTTCCCCATCCCTGGGGCTACGGCAGGAACCAGACCCACCCGCGTTTCGAGGGCCTCATTGGCCGCAGTGTCTTCGTACTTGCCCTTAAGGGAAACCAGCCGTTTCTTTTCCGAAATGAGAGAGACGCTCAATTGCTGATTGCTACCACGTCGGTTCGATCGCGGACAAATTCCACTGAACAAGGGAGGTCAGGAACTCGATTTGTGCCTGCGCACATGTGCGTGCACTCGATGACAGATGACCTCTTTCCATGTCTTCACATGTGTACTATGTAGATTTCGATCGCTTCGGATCCCCTCCCTGGTGATCGCCACGAAGCTGCACAGGGCACAGCCACATGTCTGTGTGTGGCAGTCGCATTACTGGCATTCCAACCTAAACCGATGAAACAGGCCTAACGGCGATTCCACCAAGCATCCTCAATTCCGGTACACTAAATAAGTCCAGTGGGCATGGAGCATCGTGGTATTTGCTCCTTGGGCAATGACGATGTTGTGTTGTTACCGGTATAAGGCGATTTGTTAAGGACGTCTGTGCCCACAATGACGCTACCTTGTCTATATACCACAGTAGACTCATTTTTTGTTCATCAACTCAAGCCGGCTATTGTTTTGTTCCGTGACTGGTACTCTGGCTGTCTGGCTGCTGCAGCGACCGTTCTTGGCAATTGGGGTAAGTCTGGCTACCTCGCCAACGTGGACAAAGAAGATGCGCTGTCCAAGATCATCTTTCGCCACAACTTGCAGCCGTCAATGGTCTCGGTCGATGCCAAAACGGCACTACGGTACCAACTCTGCCAAGTTGACCAGACAAGCTGGGAGATATCCGGGTAAGCCAGGAGGGTGGGAAGCATCGATGATGTGGCACGACTTGGCTGGCGACGCCACGACCCGGCTCCAGTTCTCAGCCTGCGACAAGAGTGGCTGAAACCATGGAACGCTGGCTGCAACCAGATGCACGATTGACGACATTCGGGGGCCGATTGCCGGCTTATCATCACGAGCTGACGAGTGCTACACAGTAGATTCGTCAACTTACACGTGTGGTGCAGACCCTGTATACTTACAATCACCGTCTATCTCAAGCCTCAATACCGCAATCGTGAAGCTCCTACCATCGAGACCGGGAATGCAAGGCGAAGGCGTCATGGAAGGCCTGTTTGCCAGCCTCTATGCAGGTCAGAGTCGACAACTCGAAGCGACCATGCAAAGCATGACGCAGCGAATGCAGTCCTGCCAGGGCTGCATGGTCGGGTAGTTTTGGACCACCGCGCCAAATGCAGCCACCTCACCATGCATGAAACGCCCAAATTACCAATGAGATTGCTTGTGATGTGCCGAGGAAAACAATCGCGGGAACAACGTCAAATCAATCTCAAAGCCATCAATAATGTGGTGGACGGGATATTGAAGACGGAATATTGCTTCGGAGTCAGACGGAATATTGCTTCGGAGTCCTTCGCAGGCTCTTTATATGCTTTCCACTGAGTGATACAAACCAAGATAGACCATTCATCATCATCATCCCTGGGTCACTTCCCAAGACCGTCGTAATATCTGATCGCCTCCTCCGCAGCTCTAGTCCTAACCTCCTCCCGACTAACACCACCACTCACATCAGCGACAACTCTATCTCCAACTAGTACCCGACATGTGAATTCCCTAACACCATCATCCCCCGACTCCTTCGCTTCAATAACATACTCCACCTTCTCCGTGCCGGCCAACCTTCCCAGCTCCTCCTTGGGATGCCAAACCTTCACCTCGTCCCTCAACATCCTCTCCAGATAAGGTAGTATTCCGGCCCGCTCAAGGATGCCGTCACACTCCTCAAACGAGCCAGAGTCAACATACACCGCTCCCAGCAAGCTCTCGAATACATCAGAGTAATACTTTTGCGCCTGCAGCCGCGCCAATAGCGCCCACGGGTATCTGTCGCCGCTCGTCATCGCAGTCTCAATCTGCTCCCGCAGCGCGGCATGCCGCCTCCCTGCCGCCTTCTGCGCCAGCCCTAGGTCGCCAGATGAATACCTCATGAAACTCCAAAGAGGCAGCCGCGTCGTGCTGGGTCGGATAGTGATGGGCTCGTTGTCCGGGTCCTCGGCTACGACTTCGTTGCGCGCCACGGCGACAGCCCACTCCATCATGCGAAAGGCGACGAAGTCTGCGTTCACGAGGGCCGTTTTGAGCAGGTGCATCTGCCAGTGGGCCAGGGGCTTGGGGTCCTCGACTCCAAAGAGGCGGCGGACGATGAGGTACTCCAGTATCGAGTCGCCGAAGAACTCCAGCCGCTCCAGACATGCGTGTGTCCCCGGGACGCGGTACGAAGCGTGCGTCATGGCCTCGACGAGGAGCGACTTCTTGCGGAACGAGTATCCGATCAGATCCTCCAGCGGCTTCATCGTCGGCGGGAGAGTCATCTCCGCCGGAGCAGCGTTGTACAGGGCGTTTCGCGCTTCAGTGATACTCTGCCACCTGCCCTTGCCCTTGCTCTTGCCCTCGCCCTCGCGCATGAAGAGCTTGACGCACTCCAGCGCCTTTGGCAGTCCACCGTCAAGGTACGATACTCCAATCAGCGCCTCGACCACATCTGCTAGTGTCTTTGTCGACATGACTCGCTTCCCTTCCATGGAGGCGGATACTTGCAGATGATCCTCGACGTACAGGGGCTTCCATTTCTCTTGTGTGGGGGCCTTGGTGATAATGTACCGGTCCAGACCGAAGTCGAGTGCGGCTGTTGCTAGTCTGGAGTTGGAAACGAATCCGTCTTTCATGAGTGAGAGGAGGCCCTCCGGCCAGTCGGGGTCTACGGTCAGTCAGCAGTAAGTCGATACTCGCGATAATTGTAGCACTTACGTTGAGCCAGACAATTGCCAGTAGCAGTGAGCTTGAGAATGCAGTCTCCCAAGAACTCGACGCTCTCGTAGTTCATCGGCATTCTGGCCGCTGGTGCACAGATAGCCGTAGCCACCATCTCCAAGTCAGTCAACTGCAGCTGCTCCAGCCCCTGTGTGAGGAGCTCCGTCGCAACGAAATATACCTCCAGGGCGTGGATCAGTGAAGGGATGCACATG
This sequence comes from Coniochaeta sp. PMI_546, assembly GCA_021432605.1. Taxonomy (NCBI): domain Eukaryota; kingdom Fungi; phylum Ascomycota; class Sordariomycetes; order Coniochaetales; family Coniochaetaceae; genus Coniochaeta; species Coniochaeta sp. PMI_546. The sequence goes on along the minus strand of MU271148.1, from coordinate 1,469,215 downwards.
CCAAACCGCGCATATATCGATGGGATAGCGTCGACCTTGATAGCACTTGCCGGGAGGACTCGCTGATACGGCTTCGTAATGGCGGGCTCAGGGACATGTCCTGGTCGATGGAAGTAGGCAGTCTTCTTCGGCCAGTCATTCACCACAACGTATGGCACCTGTTCCGGAAGCTCATCGTGTTTGCTGGACGGCTTTCTAACCAGCTCTGCGGCTGGCTTGGTTGGGAGCCATCCAGCAAAGAAATAGGGATGGTTGTAGTTCACCCTATCTCTGATAAGACGGACTTCCCCGAGCCTTTCGAACGACGTCTGGTCGAAATCCACGGCTCCAATACCCTCACTGCCAAGCTTGAAGTTTCGAGAGAGTATACGAATCATGTGTCTCTTGCCTGTAACAGCATATCTGTCTCCGCGGTGTCCATATGCAAGGGTGACCAAGGTTTCCATGTCATTCCGGCCCGAAGTAGTCAAATCCCTTTCAGGATTGTGTCCAGCTGGTGGATATGACAATGATACTGTCCACGTGGAGCGAGGATCCCAGTGAAGAGTCAGCGACGGGAGTTGTGGTATCGGGACCGGAAGGAGGAGGTCAAATTCGGCTTGGTTGGCACCCTCTGCATCTGAGAATCGTAGTATTCGCCCATCCAGTGGCTTATTGGAGTCCCAGGCTAATGCGACCATTGGCCACGGATCCAGCTGCTCCCGGACAGTCGTGATTCCCGGCCGGACTTTGAACTCCTTGAACATATCAGACTCCCTCAGCGGCAGAAGATGATCGTTGACCAGCCCTGCTGCGTATAGAGCCCCGTAAGCCTGGAACGCCGCGTCCTTGCAGGCATTCTGCTCCGATCTCCATTCCCGGAGGCTTTCCGCCCGACGTAACTCAGGGGGCAAGGACACTGGTAAGTGTACTACCGCCCTGAGCAATGCAGCTGGACTCAGGGGGTCGTCCTCATCACCAACTGTGCAGATGACATAATACGGACTGTAGTCGACAAACTTTCTCGAGGCTAGTGTGGCACAGAAGTGCTCAAGATGGGCTTTCGCATCGTCAATGGTCAACCGAGCTCTCCGACCATCTTCACCCTCCACTTCCAGAGGAGGATAGTCAGGGTGTTCTGACTCCTCGACTTCGTGTATGAGCTTGATCTGCCTCGTCTTGTCCTCGTACCTCTCCTTCATTTCAAGTTCCAACCTCCGCCACTCTTCGGCGACATCAGTGGACTGATCATCCAGGAGAAGGATGAGCTTGGAAGTGTTCATCCTTGCTCGACCCCTACGCTGAATAAAAGACTTCAGAGTCTGTGGCTTTTCAAAGCATATGACTATGTTGCATGCCGGCACATCGATGCCTTCTTCGAGCACAGTGGTGGCCACTAGCAGGTCAATCTTCCCGCGCCTGAAGTTATGCAGAGCTTCTTGGGAATCTCCGTCACTGAGCTCCAGAAAGTCGCGCTTTCTGGTGCGATATTGCGAGGTTCCTACCACCGACGCAACCTTGTAACGGTCACGTACCACGGGGTGCAGCTTCAACAGGTGTGTCATCACAACCACTGTCGTGCGTTCCTTGGCGAACACTATCCCAGTGAGCTCTCCTTCGTAAGAGTCGAGTATGTGAAGGACTTGTTGCATCTTCCTGGATATCTCTGTCGGTGTACTTGGTGGAGCCTGTGCCTCGATGGTACGGAGTATACTCACAAGATAGCGAGTATCCTCACTGGCAACATCATCAACTAGGACTTCCTCCGGCTTGGGGTTGGCTGACAAGAAGTCCGAGATGACTCTGTGGATATAGAAGTCCGCCGCCCAAGGACCCAATTGCTGCATAATCACCATGCTGGAGTGGAAGAATGATCTCATGAAATTTTGTGCTTTGGTGTCATTCTTTTCCAATCTTGTCCGAAGCTCATGCCGGTTCCGATCCGTCCGAGTGGCGCGGAGTCTCAGGATAGTGGGATCTTTGGTGATATCCATGGTTTCCATCGCCGTGCGTAGGCTTCTCATGGACTGAGTAGGGGTGGGCCTACCAGCAGTCTCAGGGGGCCCGTAGTTGACGATAGACATCTTCGGTATGTTGACATATGAAAGAAGCTCGTCCCTATGCCGTCTTGGAGCACAGCAGCGAGCGTCCAATGTACTTTCCAAGATATCGAGATCCCGCCTGGACGAGCTGACGATGGGACTCGCAGTCAGACCGAGAATATGAGGCACCTTCAGTCCCTTCTCTTTCGCTGGCCGATAGAACTCCCTCATGATCCTGGCTCCGCCATTTCCGCCTTTGCAATTGTGCGCTGCGATGTTTTAGTCAGTACATCTTTTGTGCTGAGGATGGCCAGGGGCTGCAGATCCAACCTTCGTCAAAGACAATGAGCGACAACGACGTGATGCCGACAAAGCCATGCATAAGGGCACCGAGCAGAACATCCGGCGGTGACACGACAATGCGAACGTTCTCGAGGAATGCATCCCAGATCCTCTGGCTAGACCAAGCGTCTACGTTGTCATCGCCACATAATCGCTTGGAGATAACGGAAGGTATCTGTTCCCTGATCGTCTCGAGCTGTTGATCAACAAGCATCACAGTCGGTGCCATGAACCAGATCCGCTGAAGACACCTTCGTCAAGATATACAGCAACAAACAACAGAGGGGTATTGCCAGGGACCTACCTTTGTACTGCGCTCCAGCTCGACTTGGATACGAAGCACGGCTCTAGGTTCATCGTCAGTTGGACTTTGACCGGATGGCAAGACGCAGAGCTTACACCTGTGTTTTGCCACTCCCGGTGTCCATCTAGATCCAACCGTCGTGTTAGCGAGGCAAAAGGGGAGTGGGAAACGTGGAACGCACAGCTACAATGGTGTTCCGTTTCATGCTCTCCTCGAGCATTTCGAGCTGGTAGGCTCGTGCGGCCATGACAACTGGGTTGGCTGCTTCCGGCTCTGTTGAACTTGTATCCGATGTGTCTTCAGCAGGAAGCCCGAGGAGTTCATCTTGGTCCGATGTCTCAGGAGTAGGGTATGCCGCGACATCATTATCATCTCCAGCCAGGGGAGCCCCCGATCCGGATGAAGTCGAGTCATCGTCAGAAAGCATACTTCTAGCTCCACGAAAGTTTGACTGACTGAGCAAGCGCGAATGAGGAATACTGGAATTACGAAAGGCTATTGCGCGGCGTGAGGACAAGAGCCGGAGAGCTCTCATGGGATAGGATCTGCACTTCTGTCTTACGCGTCGTGTATCCGTGAACACGCAGACTGCAAAACACTGAACAGGAGAGTTGGCCGACGCCGGGATGAACTGAAGTTTATACTCTGGCTATCATGTATCTAAATGACAGAATGGCAGCCTGGTTCGGATGCTGCCGGTCGTGGGTTGTGTTTGTTGTTGGCCTCCGATTGCACAACTGCCCGACAACCAGATGAACAAATCACCATGTGCTGCAATGTCGGAGGCCCGCCGACCTCTTCGGAGGCCAAAGAGGCCCATGACTAAAAGTGGCGTCGGCGTGCTTTTCGCAGGTGCAATCGAAACAACATGCCGCATGATTAGCAGTGACCGCCATGTTTCAAGAAGAAACTTTAAGGTGATTCGGTGGTTCTCGAGGAATCACAGTTGCGACGATGAATATTCAAGATTCGTCCGTCGCTTCCCGGAGCCGGGAAGATACGATCGGAAGGCACGACCCACCTTGCTCCGGAACACTTGTAGATGCTGTACAATTACCACCCTTTCGTGTACCTTAGGTAAAACCTGAGCGGACACTGCTATGGCCAGCCTCTTGCCTCGAATTAAATTCGACATCTTCTCCCCCTTCCTTCCACAAATCCCATACTGTTATCAATTCTGGTCGTGGAAAGTAGACATTTGAAAATGCTTGGCGGCTTACACGACGTCTTTGATCACTAGACATGAGACTAGCAGGATACGTATTTGTACGCGAAGTCACGTCGTCACACCGCATGTAAGTTGGCACTTCACACGAATCCGGCACATTACCACATCCAGAACTCGGAGCCGGTCTCTGCCCGCTGTCCAAATCCAGACATATTACTTACAATGTGTCAAGAGATAGGTAGCTACGATGGGCTGGACAGAGCTGCACGCGGCCGGCTTTAACGCTTGGGGTCAGGTGCTTTTCAAGCCTAAGAGTCGTATGCCACAGGAGCCAAAGGATCTGCCCGTCTTTACTCGCATTCTAAGCAACTGGAGCGACGACTTCAGGGATGTTGAGTCATACCTTTCCTACACGTTGGGTCAGTAGTGTGACGGCTACCCGATTGTACTCATTCTTACATGCCGTCACAGTGACCACCACCACGGAGACTTTGATCGCAGGAAGCATTCCCTCAGAGCAAAAAATATTGCATACACTTCCAAAGCGAGCTTCGTACCGGTTGATCGCAGAGGCAGCCAATGGCAAGGTCGCCGGTATGCCACCGTCTCCCCTAGCCCTGCGTGCACCTTGTTAACTTGCGCCATAGTCCTGGACCATGCGGGCAACCTCCGAGTGTACAACTCGGCGAGAAAGTTCTGCGAAAATGAGAAAGATTGCGTTATCTTTACCGGTTACTCTGAGGTTATCCAGCTCGTAGCGTACGAGGTAGGGTTCGCAGTCTTAGATCGCGATGGCCGAGTGTCCACATGGGGTGACGAACGTTACCCTTTGTGTCTGGGCCGTGAAGTGACGCGATCAAGGTACGCTGATACCACACTTGTCGACCCTTACATAGCAAAGCGAAGTAACAGCTGACAACTGCATAGCCCAGCTTACCTACCATGCCCTGTCCCCGATCTGACCGACCTCCCAACGGGGAAGGTTGCAAAGATAGCAGCTAATGGATATCTCATCGCTGCTCTGACAGACGGAAACGACCTCTACTGCTGGGGTGGCCACGCCGCGCAGGCCCCTGTCATACCGGGCCTCAACGGAATTCCCAACCTGGTGGATATTGACGGAAAGGATATTTCTGACGTCGGTGTTGGTGACTCTCACCTAATTGTCCTGACTGAGGACGATAAAGTCATGGTTATCGGGAACAACACGAACGGGCAACTTGGCGTCGCAGCGGAGAAAGCGACGACATGGACCCAGGTCGTAGTCGAACTCGGTGACGAAAGCACCATTATGGCCGTGAGGGCAGGTCCCAGGAACTCCTTTCTCATCGTCGAGAACAACTGGGAAGTGGACGAGGAGGTGACAGACTCAGAGGGAGAGGCGGAGATGGATGAAGGTGAGGACGAGGTGTCACCGGACACACCCAAGTTCAGCGAAGATGAGGAGATGCGGAGCGTCTGAAGGAAGCGGTGAACTTCAGTACATGATTTGGAACAAGATCAAAAGCAAAAAACGTTGCGGCTTAGGGCCCTTGCACTAGCATAAAGGTTGCTGTGCGTCGGATAGCCGGGTTTACGGTGAAGGCACCGGCAGGCCAGGTGGTAGCAATCAAAGCGCCAGCCTTGGAATGGAAGAGAGAAAACAAAGGGGGTGGTTACTTCGCAGTAACAGACGCGAGGTCATCAACCGAACAAGGCTTGCTGGCAGAAACATATAGAGCAACAGCCACGTCTAGAGAAAGGCATATACAATAATAATCATTAATGCTGGAGCTAAAGACTCCCTTGTGATAGGATTTCTTATGGCAGTGTGATTCCCTAACACTCAAAGTTATAATTTCGTCTGGCTCATGTGTAAAGTCATCGCCAAACCTGTTGAGTTGGTACTATGATGCTCAACAGTGACCACAGACTATGGCGGATCATTTCGGCAGGCAAGGTTGAGCAAGGACAGGAACGAATGATCGCAGTCAGTTTTGGAGGAACCTTGTACACTCCCATTCGCCTCTTATTTGCTATTGTACAGATTGAGGAAAAACATGCTGTCAGTTGACCTGCGTTCTTTAGATTTATGAACCTAGGGCGAAGACTAGAGACGTCACCCAGCCTGAACCTCTCATCCGACCTGATCTGACATTTCCTCAGTCTAGACCGTCTATGAAACTTCTAGTTTCCAGCAAAGCTGCTGGGCCGATTTTTCAAACGCAACCATTGGTACGTAAGCCCGGCTTAGAGGTTGGTCAAGTAGTCCTCAATCTCCGAAGGCGTGAGCTTCCGGAACCTTGGTCCCCTTGCGCCCTCAACTCCCTCAACCCCAAGGAGATGGTCTGCTGGCGGGCCAACAATACCTAAGCACACAGGTTAGCATGGTAGCCACAGAATATGGTTTCAGGGGAATACGAACCGATCTCGATCGTCTCTCCAGTCATCTCGCCCTCAATCGTCTCCTTGAGAGTCAAGAGAGCAATATGAATTGCATCTTCAAGCTCCAACCCCTCAGTATACCTCTTCTCCAAGAATGTCTTGGCCGTCGTCGCACCCTTGCCGATAGCAGTCGCCTTCCACGGGAAATAGCTTCCCGATGGGTCCACCTGGTACAGCATAGGGCCGCCCTTGAGGATACCGCCCGTCTTGCCGGTCGGCTTCTTCTTCTCATCATCTCCCGCCTCGGCCATCTCGACCTCCTTCGTATTCTCCTTGTTCTCCTCGTCGCCCTCAGGCAGGATACCCTCGTCCCAGCCGGCGACCAGCAAGGACACGCCGTAGGGCCGCACGCCACCGGACTGTGTGGCCTCCTGCATGACGCGGGCCACGTCCTGGACTAGTATTCTCGTCGGCGGGTACTCGTTGTAGATGCGCTTGTAGTTGGTGTGCGAGACCTTGCGGGCCTTGTCCACCAGGACCCTGTAGTCGGGACCCATGCCGGCGTAGACCATGCCGATGTTGGGCGTGATGAGGCTGATCTTTTGGAGGGATGTGGGGTCGGTGAGCGGGGAGGAGGACTTCTTCTCGGTTGCGAGGACGATGCCGTTCGTAGCTGTAACGAAGGGTTAGCATATCCCGCGGTGTGCCGCATCGTGGAGATGAGACGTGCCCTTGATACCAAGTGCTGTCACTCCTTGGTTGACCGCATTGAGGGCATACTCTATTTGCACCAGCTTGCCGCTGGAAGAGAAGTTAGATCATTGGATATATGTTATGCATCGTGCCCAACTCGAGCTTACCTAGGCGAGAAGGTTGTGAGCGAGAAGGAATACCGATCCGCCATCTTGTTCGAACCGAATCAACAGTGTGGTTAAGTAGCGGGATTGTGCGTATCGCCAGTCGCCGAAGAACTATGCAGCTTGCTGTGGCCGTATGAGAGGAAGGGTTGGCAGGCTTGCGTCGATGGTTTTGCGAGAAGTAGATGTTTGACATGGAAGTCGAAGCTTCAAACTCCAGCCGCCTTGCTGTTGCCGCGTCGAGCTCTCCTGCCTGGCCTTGCGCTAATGCGAAGCTCGGGCCAATTGCGAGCTGACAGTTTACTGCGGTTCCTTGTGTTCCCCCGTACTCTGCTCAAGTGGGGTCACTACCTTGAGGTGTTGTATGATCCCGGTAGAACTGCGGTAAGATTTTGTTTGGTACCCGAAACGTTGCGATACTATACAAGCCATTTTAGCTTAAAGTGATCACGAGGTGATAACTTGACAATGAATTTCATACGTTCAGAGGATCAGCCGACCAGGCGGCGAGAGGTGCGAAGGTCCCGATCCTTATGCGGTGATGACGCTTGATAGGGTTAGGGTTACATACTTAACCTTGTTATGCAACCCTGAGCAAGGGGCGCACCTCCGGGAAGGTACACAAGCAGGTAATTGACCCACCTGGGCATCCAAACACCGAAAGTGAATTTTTCAATCAACTTTTCAAATCTACACTTGATCTCAAATAATGAGATTACAGCTGGTATTCCTATCCTCACCAGTGGACAGCAAAACGACAGTAATTCTGGGAGTTTGGAAGCAGTGACGCTATGAGCGCATCACTCGCAAGGTTCCGGCTCAGTTGGGCGCAGCTCATCACCTAAGTAAGGTAGTGATTCAGCTTGTGCAAGCTTGCCTGTTGTTCCGCCGTTCGGACACATAACCACTTGGCCCTCGCTTGGTCCTCTTCTAGTTTCCTCCAATTTCTGGCCACACGTTGAACTAACAACAGTCGACTTCCCTACCTTTTGAGATCGATACTGTCCAAAGTAAGACAACATGGACAGTGACGCTCTTTTCAATCGAGCACAATGGTCCTGGCCAACAGACATGGACGTGGACAGTGACAAGCCAACAGCTAGTGCTGGATCGTCTGCACCGTACGATTCTTCCGATCATCAACCCGGCGGAAGCTCCGGCCCGTCTCCAGACAGCCACCACCACTCGCACCCGAAAGAACCTCGTCCGGGTCCGCGGCAAAAGCATTACAAGCCACGCACATGTCGAATATGTCTAGAGGTCGTCCAGCCGGTAACAGAACTGCAAGGCTCCGCAACCGGCTTCTTCGCGCCTCAGGTCCGCGTGCGGTACGTCTCTGAAGACCCGGAGCTAGGCCGGCTGATCAGCCCGTGCAAATGCAAGGGCTCGCAGAAGTACGTGCACGAAGGCTGTCTCCGGGCATGGCGGCAGGCACAACCCTTTGCGGACCGGAACTACTGGAGCTGCCCAACGTGCAAGTTCAAGTACCGTCTCCAACGGCTTCGGATGGGGAAGTGGCTGTCTAGCTGGTTGGCTCGGGCGACTCTGACGGTCGCGATTATGGCTGTCGCCGTGTTTTTACTGGGCTTTGTGGCTGACCCAATCATCAACCTGTGGATTGACCCCGTGGGCACTGTTGCAGATTCCATCGCAGATGTCATTACGGACATCGAGGGACTGGCGCCGGTTCATGATGATGAGCCGTTTACATGGTCGGGTCACTTTATGAAGGGTGTCTTGTCCCTGGGTCTGCTTGGTTTCCTCAAGACTTTCCTTGGTATGGGGCCGTGGTATTGGTTTCGCTGGGGTACCAACATTGGTGGTGGACGGCGCAATACAGGACGAGATCGTGTTCAGCAGATCAACTGGGCGTTCATCGTGATCGGCATAATCACGTTCATGGGGGTAAGTTGCGCCTTCTTCACCTCCTTCGCCGATCTATTCGTTGACTGGAGTGTAGGCCACGTGGAAGCTCGTCAATCACTTCAGCGTACGGCTGCTGGATTCGGCAAACGAGATGGTCCTTGATATCCAACAAGACGGTGATGACGAAGACGAAGACGACGACGAAGAACCAGTACCAGGCACGGGTGAGGAGTCGAGGAAGGACATATAGTCTGAAGCTACCTCCGAACTGTACTTATAACCAGCAGCCTTGAAAACTAGCCCACTCACCCTTGCAACAATCTGTCACACATGAACCTTCCCGATGATTGTGCCACTTTACAATATGCACACTCTTAAGCTGACACGACTCACGCTCCCGTGTCGTGTCGGCGTGTCTGCGTGCAAATATCAAGACCTCACTACGGCTTGTAGGTCAGACGTCTTGTTTGGCCTCTGTTATGCTGGAACGTTGTCGTCACTCCCTGCCTAACCATGTGTGTTTCCTCGGATTCTCACCCTCTTTGCTCTTCTTCGAACCCTTATGGTACCTCCGACGAAGATGTAGCCGGCAGCCTTGACACACTTCTCAGTTCTCAGTTACACTTAGGCCAATCGATGGCATTTTAGATCAGCTTAAAATCAAAGCAATTAGCTGCAGGACTTTGACAACGTCTCGGTACCAGAACTTATGCGTGTATGACAAGACATCGTCACAATCGCAACCTACTGTTGTGAGATTGTGGCTTCTGTGGCTGCCATGCTCATTCGTGTGGCTGTCGATGTTTCGCTACGGGTGGGCCGTGGACGGTGTCGACCCCTGTGGGGCCAACCAATTCAGCAACCTTGCCAAGACTGGTATCCTTATTAACGGGAGGATTGCTGCGCGAACATATAATCATTGAACGAAAAAGGAGGTTCCAGTGGAGATTCGAGACCTCTAGTTCTTCACTTTTCTCTTGCAATGTCTTTCCGGTGATCATATACTCGAGGACTAGGATCTATAGCACACCAGCTAGCTGGACGGATCGGACACGGGGCGCACGAATACGAGATACCGTCCAAAGCCCAAGTCAGACACAACACTTTCTTTTTAGACGAAGCCCATTAAGCCAGACGAGGATCAGGCAAACCCAGCGCTGTGAAGCCGAGTTTAACTTCCGGAAGTCAGATTCATAGTTCATCCATCGGACTCTCTCCTTGCGCAAGCCCTGGGACCGGTCCCAGGCAAATCGTCCGCCGATGCATTTCGCCTATCCGCCGCGCAAGAGCTCGACGCCTCCGAAGTTCGTTCCGCGATCGTCGACGAGGTTACCTCTGCTCAGAAGAAGTCGGGCCAAGCTCATAGCCGTTGCTGGACTCGCCTTCATCGTCTTATTATACCTCCTCTCACGGACGGGCGGCAGGCGGCATACCCTTGCTCGACATACACCGTCTGGGAAGCCGCCGGTGGTGATTGTGACGGTCATCGACGAGTCGCATCACTACCCGACAGAATACCTCGAGGCAGTGAGTGAGAACAGGATACAATATGCCGAGAAGCATGGTAATGCGCTCTGTCTTGTTTACTTCCGACTACGCTTACTGACACCTTCTGTCTCTGCAGGCTACGAGACATTCTTCCCCAAGATAGGCAGTTACGACCTCGAAGGCGCGCCGTTCTCCTGGACAAAAGTGGTCGCCATGCGCCACGCCATGACCAAGTTTCCCGACGCAACATACATATGGTTTCTCGACCAGGACGCCTTCATCATGAATCCGTCCCTTAAAGTCGAAGAGCACCTCATGAAGCCGGCGCGGCTGGAAGCGCTGATGATCAAGGACCATCCCGTTGTGCCGCCAGATAGTATCATCAAAACTTTTACGCACCTGAAGGGCAAAGATGTGGATTTTGTCCTTACACAGGACAAGGACGGCTTGTCAGTGGGCAGCTTCCTCGTCAGGAACGGCGAATGGGCCGAGTTCTTCCTAGAGACGTGGTTTGACCCGATATATCGGACTTACAATTTCCAGAAGGCGGAGACGCATGCCTTGGTGAGTACTGTTTCTCTGCTGTCCATGTTATAAACATGTAGCAAGGGACTTGCGCTGACCACTTGTACAGGAGCACATTGTCCAATGGCATCCGACCATTCTATCGAAGCTGTCCATCGTCCCGCAAAACATAATCAACTCGTACAGCAAGAGCGAGAAGGGGACCGAATATACGCCGGGTGACCTAATTGTCAGGTTCGCCGACTGCGAAAAGAGGAGCTCGCAGGCCTGCGCCAAGGACTCCAAGCCCTTCGAGCAGCAGTGGCGGACATCGTTCAAGAACGCTTGAGGGGAGATGGTGGACAGGGGTGGGCTTTGATAAGGCTGAACTGTATGTTTCGGTCCGGTGGCTCAATATCTTGACGACACATTTGATGAATACCCGAGCATCTGAGGTTTGTGTAACACATTGCGATGGGGCGTTTACAACTCGATTGGATGAGGGACGGGTACCTTTTGTAGAGGATTTCAGATCGGCGTTTGGAGCTTCAGTTGTTCAACCTGGTGGAAGGATGAACCGTGGCACGTGTCATATTTGTCCCTGACTGATTACTATTGGACTATGTGAAGTCATATCGGGGGCAGGAGAAAGTAATAGAGATCCTCACCCACACATAGTCAACTTGGAGGAGCATTGCTGGGCAAGTCTATGATCCAAGCAGTTGTGCATCAGATACCGTATCTTTTGAAGCTCGCTTAGAGACTTTTTGTGGAAGTTCGGCAACCACTAGCGATTGTTGGGTTACGCGGAGGCGACAAGCTATCTACAAACGGCAACAAAGCCGACGATGCGTGATCTCGCCGGACATGTGATCGGGTGTTTTTACGAAGCGGCATGGTACGGGCCAAGGTAGCCGGGGCCCGCGGAGGCGGGGCCGAGTCAATGGCTGCACTACGTAACCTGGGACTTTCCCACTTGTCGACCTCGAGTCCTCGAACCCTTCGCAACAGTGCACAACTCTTCAGTGAACTTGGACTCTGAACATGCCGCAGTCTCTATAGTGCTCAAACCCCCGACGTCAAGATGCCAGGGACTTCGCGCATGCCCGTGAGCTTGAGGGAGAGCTTCAACAATGTTAGGAACAAGGCCCGCGCCCGGCCTGTCTGGAGCAATCCGCTGCAAGTGCTGAGCGTTGATCTGTACGTCTTTCTCTCCCTCCAGTGCCATCAAAAATCTAACTTATGTCTTTATGAAACGTCGCGCTAACTCGAGCTCTAGAATCCGCCAGATCGTCTTCTTCCTCTTCGTCCTCCGCTGGACCCGCAGAGCACTATGGAAACTCAAAGGCCGCGGCCTCCTCGGCACCATCGTCGAGGTCTACACGGACGCATACCGGGTGCTGTACGGCTACTTCCTACGTCTGCCGGGCGTGCGCACCACCGTACGTAAGCAGGTCGACGAGGCCATTACCAAGATGTCGGCCAAGCTCGTCCCTGCCAACGCCACGCGATACCTCACTCTACCGAAGGCGGGCTGGTCCGAGGAGGCGGTCCGTAAGGAACTCGACACGCTGGCAAACATGGACCACACGCGTTGGGAGGACGGATACGTCAGCGGTGCGGTGTATCACGGCGAGGAGGACCTGATGAGGCTGCAGACGGAGGCGTACGGCAGGTTCACGGTCGCCAACCCGATCCATCCGGACGTCTTCCCCGGCGTAAGGAAGATGGAAGCTGAAATCGTGTCCATGGTCTTGAACCTGTTCAACGCGCCGCCCGGAGCTGCGGGCGCGTGTACCATTGGCGGCACGGAGAGTATACTGATGGCCTGTCTGACTGCAAGGCAGAAGGCCTACGCCGAACGGGGTATAACCGAGCCGGAGATGTATGTCACTCACCTTCCCCCACCCTCTCCAACCCTTTCCTCAAACTGACCGCTTGCATCACAGGATCCTCCCCGAGACAGCCCATACCGCCTTCCGCAAAGCAGGCGAATACTTCAAGATCAAGGTCCACCTCGTCCCCTGCCCCGCGCCGGCCTACCAGGTCGACGTCCGGCGCGTCTCGCGCCTCATAAACCCCAACACCGTCCTGCTCGTCGGCAGCGCCCCAAACTTCCCGCACGGCATCATCGACGACATCTCGGCCCTCTCCAAGATCGCCCTGCGCCGCCGCGTGCCCCTGCACGTCGACTGCTGCCTCGGCTCCTTCCTGGTCCCCTTCCTCGAGCAGGCCGGCTTCGAGACGCAGCCCTTCGACTTCAGGCTTAAGGGCGTCACTTCCATCTCCTGCGACACGCACAAGTACGGCTTCGCCCCCAAGGGCAACTCCACCGTCCTCTACCGGACCGAGAAGCTCCGGTCGTACCAGTACTTCGTCGACCCTTCCTGGTCGGGCGGCGTCTACGCCTCCCCCGGCGCGGCCGGCTCGCGGCCCGGCGCCCTCCTGGCCGCCTGCTGGGCCAGCCTCATGTCCGTCGGGCAGTCGGGCTACCTCGACGCCTGCGCCCGCATCGTCGGCTGCGCCAAGCAGCTCGCCGAGCGGATCGGGTCCAACCCGGAGCTGGAGATCATCGGCAAGCCGCTGGTGAGCGTCGTGGCCTTCCGCGCCGTGGACCTCAACGTCTACGACATCGCGGACGCCATGAGCGCGCGCGGCTGGCACCTGAACGCGCTGCAGAACCCGCCCGCCATGCACGTCGCCGTGACGCTGCCGATCGTCAAGGTGTGGGAGCGGCTGGCCAAGGATCTGGAGGAGGTCGTCGAGGCGGAGAGGGAGAAGGAGCGCGTCAGGATAGTGCAGGGCAAGGGGGCCAGGGGTGCGGCGACGGGGGATGCGGCCGCGCTCTACGGTGTTGCGGGCAGCCTGCCAAATAAGAGCGTTGTGGTTGATTTGGCGAAGGGTTTCTTGGACTTGTGCTACAAGGCATGAGAGGGGCAAGCTGTCTCTTAAAAGACCTTGGGGTAGACTGGTGGTTGTTGTTGTACATATCATACTCAAGCACTGTATACTTTATCTTTGTTACCAACGCAAAGTCTCGAACAAATCTTCGTTAGTCACCGATGCTTTTCTCCTGATCATTGCTCCAGTAAACCACCTTATCCGCTATTGTCCAGCCCATGTCCACGCCATTATGAGAAGTAACCAACCCTTCCTGAATGCGCTGCATGGTAGGTTTTTATATCCAAGGTATAGCCAAGAAAAAAAGAGGAGAACGAAAAGGAGAGAGAAAACACATGGGGGATGCGAAGTCCTCCTCCTACACTCAAAACTCACTATCGGTACCCCCGGTGTACCGACCGGAGTTGGCCTCGAACATGCTCTCGGCGTCTCCGACCTGCTTCCTCTCCGACACCTCCTTGCTCTTCAGCCTCTTGTGCACTATGTATCTAAGCGATGATGGCAGCGTCAATCCTCGGGCGTTGTCTTCCCTCCTGACCGCTGATTGCTATTGGAGAGGCTCCGACGAGCTGGACAGCCTGTTGAGGTGCAGGTACACGTCTGTTCCGTATCTGTGACGAGTTAGCGGGCCTGTTCAAAAAATTTTCTTCTGCAAACGTTTGGAATTTGGAGACAACATACCCTTCCATACTGATAAGCTTCAAATCGCCGCCAAAGTACCTGGCATACAGCCTGGATATGGGCAGGCCGTAACCGAACCCAGCCATCGGCGCCTTGAAGTCGCTCTTATCAAAATCCGGGTCCAGGCTCGGCGTCCGGTCGACCGTGGTGTACATGTACGTCCACACGAGCGGTATCGCGCTGCGCGGTATGCCGCCACCCTCGTCCGTGATCTTTATCGTGATGTCCTCCTTGCCCTCGGCCACGATGACCTTGGTGACGGGGAAGTCCTGCTTGTCCTGGCCGTGCGTCTCGACCACGGCGCGCAGCGAGTTCTTGAGCGTCTCGAAGAGCATGTGCGACAGGTGGCCGGGCACGTACATGAACGTCAGGTTGGGGTTGCAGACCAGCTGGATCTTGGGGGCCTCGAATAGGCCGTAGTGGTCCTCGCAGACGAACCGGGCGTTCTCGATGGCTTCTTGGGCCAGGTCCCGGACGTTGGTCTTTGTGCAGATGATGCCTACGTACGTCGGGTCGCGATAGTGGCTCTGGTCCGTCAGTGCGATGTGCTGACCTATCAGCATCCGTATGCCGATGCGAGACATGTAGAACCTGTCGAGAAACTGCTGGATATTGTTGTCTATCTGCATCCGTTGGCGCTTGCGCTTGTACTCGAGGATGCCCTGGGCCATGGTCGTGACGACGCCGTCGTGCCGCCGCTTGATATGGTTCAGGGTCTGGGCGAATTTTTGGTTGTAGAGCTGCAGTTCTGGCGGCCAGTCGCCATGATCGTCGACCATGGCGAAGTATCTCCTTGCCGGATGGCTCTGCTTCTTCGACCACCCATTGCCGTTGCCGTTACCATTGCTCAGGCCAGGCTGTAACGACGCGTATTGTCCTTCCTCTACGCTTGGATTTGGCGTTGCTTCTGATAGCCAGCCTTTCCCTCCGCTCTTCGCCGGCTTCATAAGCCGTTCTCGTACTTCTCTGCTAAGGGTTGGGCGGGGAAGGGTGGTTATTTCCTGTGGACTGTTAGTGAGGAGTGCTTGTCCACGGATACCCGGATTACCGTGTCAGATTGCTCACCTCAAAGGATTGTGCGTACCAGTCCTGGACCCGTTTCACCGAGGGCATCTCGTTGAGTCCATCTGGTAGGTTGTCGAGTTCTTGAACTCGATGTGCAAGGCGGATTGGTAGCTCCTCCGCCAGAAATTGTGAGGCACGGAATAGGGTGCCAGTGGACGGCTTCTCGCCGAACTGGACCATCTGGCGCAAGCTGACGCCAGTGGCAGGGAAGCTGGCATAGTGCCTGATGGTGTCCATCAGTTTCTCTGTCTTCCTCCACGACATGGTGGCTGTGGTGCGGAATCAGGTCCGGCCGATTGGTCTTGGTGACGATGGTAGGGGTCGGGATCGGTAGACCATGGGAGATGTGTCTCGATGATCAGAGGCCAGGTGGGAGCTAGCTCGAGAGGGGGCGATGAGGCCGTCTACACGGCTGTCTTTGGCTCCCAATTCTGTTATCCAGGGTTGGGATTTCGCGGGTGGTGTACCTATAAGTCTATAGCCGAGGCAGGCGAATCTGTGGCAATGCGCAAGCAATGACGCAAAGGATGGCAATGTAGGATTAGACGTGAATGTCAGGACGACACAAAGACTGTCAAGATGGTCTCAGACACCTTGGCTGACGAGATTAACCAACAGCAATTGCTCAAGCCAGAAAACATCGACAGGAGGTCAAGAACAGGAGGAGCACAGGAGAAAGTAAAGGGTCTCGGAAAGATGCTCTGCTCATGTGCTTTTCCGTCTGTGACTCTTCTGACTACCGGGAAGATGGTCCAAGCTACAAACTAGCCGCCCCGCCGGTAGTGTAGGTACCTCCAAAGTTGCCCAAGCCGAGAACGTCGTGGTGCGCTTCCCCACATTCCCTCTGATCCCCGCTCCCTACCTGCTCGACTGCCCCAAGTTGGAACCTGGGCACAAGCTTGTGTTCATATAGTATTGCCAATCATAGGGCGATATGATGGTCGTCAATTTTGCGGTCTAGCTAGAGCTGAGAAAAAGTCGAACATTAACAATGGTTCACTCGTGGACCTGTTCTGACGACGAGCAGCAAGAAGTGAACTTGCTGAAACTTGCTGACCTTTATTCAATGCTCAAGTACTTCTGTCTGGCATGTGACCCGGTTACGGCCTCGAACGGCTCGGGCGATCGGAAGCGGCCGGGGCGCAGAACAAAAAGTAACTCTAACGAAATACAGCACAGGTACGTCCGTACAGCTCCATTTCTTGGGCACCAGCCACAATCAACCCCAAGCCTCATTTGTGGCACAGTTCTCTCTCCTGCCTCTCCACTCACGTACGATACCAGGTGAGGTCATTTCACTCCTCCAGTGCGTCGCGCCCCTCCATCAGTGCATTAATCAGATGGTTTGTGAGATTGAGACATCCGATGCTCTGATTAAGCTTCACGCGGCACTGCCCGTCCGTTCTGGATCCCGCTCCGTGGCTTCCGTTCCACCATGCCAGAAGACGGATGGTCTCCCGGTGCCGCCTCCGCCGCCTCACCGGCCTCATCCTCACCTGCATCGTCTCAGACTGAGCGAGACTACTTGAAAGAGGCCGAAGTTCACAATGACCGTCCCCAAACCCCACAACATCGTAGAGGTCACAGCGAGCCTCACAATGCTTTCTCGCCAATGTCGTCCCCACAGCTGCCATCCCCAATGACCATGAGCCTCTACCGTCTCGGCATAGGCTCATCGCCGCTATCGCCGTTACGAAGGCAGTTCTCTTCGTCCTTCTCCAATCACACCGCGTCACCAGCGGCCACTAGGGACGGAGTCGCTGATGCAGACGATGAACTGAGCGAGCCAGACTTCAGCAGTCGCGACTCTCCGTCCAATAATGAGGATGATGACGACGATCTCACCCAAGACAGCAAGGATGTCCTTGTGGACAGGCTGAACGATTTACTCAAACGTCTGTCTGCCGGCGGAAGTCTAGGAGGAGCGAACATCACCACTCTTCATGCCAAAGTGGACGAAATGGAGAAGGTGCTGGCCAGTGATCACCACAAACCTTCCCGCCCAACTAGAGTACGGCAGCGGCCCTCAATACTGCAACTAGCGAGCCCGTTGCCCATTATCCGGACCAGTAGTAGCCCAAAGACACCAGAAGAGCAACACCATCCGGATTATTGGGGGTTTTCGAGAACTCCTCCAAGGCAACAGCTCGCTTCTCCGTTCTACGAGCGGTCCAGCCCCGCGAAAAGGGCGGAGCAATCGCTCACAAATCTTCAGACAGAGACTCTTGACGAAGATGATGAACCCAGTATCTCGTCGGAAGTCGCGGACAGCCTGGTCACTGAGGCCGAGAAGCTATGCACGGAACTCAGCGCGGTCGTAAAGAACCTCCAAGACCGACGAGAAGAGTCAGATGCAAGACCCCTTGCCCCCTTATGTCAAGTCCTTCGCCCAGTCCACCCAGCTAATATTTGGTACAGCATATCCACGAGATGCTCATTGATAGAGCAGAGGCTGCAGCTAAGCGAATCATGGAGCTAGACGACTATGTGTCCGTACTGTACGCACCCCTACCTCCTCCCTTTTTTCCCCTCTTACTGCACATTTAGGTATCTGACTCTGCCATAGAGAAGATGAAATAGCCACCAACAAGTCGGACCTCGAGCACCTCCGCCTTCAGCTCAGGGCCCTGGAGGTCCTCTGCTACGAGTATGTCCCACCTGATGCGGACCGCGACCTCCTGGAAAGCATCGAGAACTGGAAGTCGGACTACACCCGGCTCAAGCTCAAGATGGCGTCGCGCAGGCGCGAGCGCAATCCGCTTTCTGCCGCTGCCTCACCGTCGGCTTCGAGCGTCCTGTCACCCAGCACTTCTGTGCTAATGGAGAGAGCTGGCTTGTTTTGAGTCTTGCGTTTATGGAATTTCCTTTCTTGCGAAGTATGATACCCATGTTGCATGTTATGACAAGCGGGCATTTCTGGTAGGGAGTTGCATGGTTAGGCGTATTGTCACGACAGATGTATATTAGACCAGGGACATACAAGACACTATACCTGGCATCATTACATATTTTATTGGGCATATGGTATAGTCAAGTTGTGTAGGCTCCTTATTGCCAATCATAGATCGTCTTGTCCTGACTCCTCACCTTAATTATCGAGTACACTGTACATATATGTACGAGACAAGACGTCTCAAACCGCCTTTCACGGTATATCATGTTGAGGTCGCACACTCTAATCATATGTGAGTTTTACTAGCACCTTAAAACTTAATCCAGCTTTGTTATACAAGATCTGTCACTATCGTACAGGCTCGAGAAAAGTCAAAGAATGTGCTTTGGTATCACAAAAGTGTCTCCATCAAGGTACCCAATCCAATCAGCCATATCCTCACCAAACAGTGGGGTCACACTATCCTCGCGACCCTTCTGTATAGAACAGGTATAAAACTACCTTCATTCTCAACCCCTCTTTTCTTAGATATGATAAAATCACCCCCTTAAACCCTCCTAGTAGCGTCTCTTTCCTTCTCCTGGGCAAAAGTCTTCTCATCGTACTCCACCTCTTCTAAATGAGGCACCTTCGGCTTCGCAACCCCTTTTTGCATGAGCACAAACCTCTTGAAGAAATAAGGGATCTGCTCCGCCCCGTAGCGCATGTGGCTCCTCAGGGGCACGCCAAAGACGCTGTCCAGCTCCTCGAGCGTCTTCTCCTTCGTCTCGGGCACGAAGAACAGCACGGCGAAGAAGCCGATGACGTTCCACGCGCCGTACCAGCTGAACGCTCCCTGCGGCTTGAAGGCGTTCAGGAGCGAGGGCCAGGTGATGGACAGGACGAAGTTGAAGAACCACAGCGTGGCGGTCGCGAGGGACATGCCGATGGGCCGGATGTAGAGCGGGTACGCTTCCGCGGAGTAGGTGAAGGGCACGGGCCCCTCGCCGGGGGAGTAGACTATGCCGAACAGGTAGATACCCAGAGCAATACAGGCGATGTGCGCTTTGCTGTCCTCCGGTATCCAGAAGCTCCAGCCTGTGAAGAACATGAAGATTGCCATGAGTGGAAACGTGGTGAGTAGTAAGTTGCGCCGTCCAAAGGTGTCGATGGTGTAGAAGGCCGGCAGGGCAAAGAGCCAGTTGATGATGCCGAATCCGAGCGAGGCTGCCAGGGCGTTAACCTCGGGGAAGCCGGCCTCAAGGAAGATCTCCGTCGAGTAGTACGCGATTACGTTTACGCCGCAGAATTGTTGTAGGAACATGACAATTTGTGAGGCAACAATAGCGTTACGGTTGCGGCGGAGGGTGAAGAACTCCTTGATGCGCGCCGACTTGCCCATCGACATGGTCTCCTTCTCGGTTTCCAGTAAGGTGTGCATGTAGAACAGGTCCCGGGCAGCCTGGACTTTCTCGAAGCGCAGCTTGCAGACCGTGCCGTAGGCTTCCCGGTGGCGGCCCTTGCTGAGGTACCAGCGGGGGGATTCCGGGCACAGGTGGATGAGGCAGCAGACGACGACGGCAGGCAACATTGCTGAGCCAACCATCAGACGCCAGTTGAGACCGAGCTGGATGCCGTGATCCGGGACTGGATAGAATGCGAGGTCTGCAACGTAACCAAGCATGATGCCGAAGGCGGTCCACACTAGTCAGGAGTTTAGTATTTGGGTTGTGATATGTCAGAAGGTAGGTGGGGTCTTACTTTGCCATTGCTGAGAATTGTCAGTAATTGTCTGTTAGGCTGCGTGGGAGGAAGGGGCGATAGAACAGAAAATGAGATAGAAAGAATTATTGAAGAACTTACCATAACCAGAGCACCACGCAGCTTAGGAGGCGCACACTCTGCGGCGAAAATGGGCGTGGTAGCCGATTTGGGACCGATACCGAATCCAAGGAAGAACCGAGCCAGAAACATGTGCCACCACGTGTTGGTGAATGCCTGCCAAAAACAGGCAGCGGCAGATATCAGACATGAGATGAAAACGGTGCCGCGGCGGCCAAAGGCCTTGTTCATTGGGTCCGTAAGCCAGCAACTATCCCCTTTGTCAGCATAATCGGCATCACATTGTCATGAGGAGAGGATAGCTAACCCGGCAATAGCGCAACACAGATACGGCGCTGAGTTGACGAGGCCCAGAAGCCAAGAGTCACGCGAGCTATTGCTACCAATGCCAAACGCCTCTTTGTAGAAGCTCTGCGCGCCGTTGACGACCGTCTCGTCCATTCCCTGCACCGCGGCACAGAGTGAACAGACTGACAAGGTATGTCTGTTAGCTATCGACCCATCTGCTTGATTGGAGAGCAGGCCACCCAAGAATACTCACTGGCAACCACCCAATACAAGGTCTTGGGGTCTATCGAGCATTAGTATACTGACAAGCGTGTAAGGAGACAAGGGGTCTTACTTGACCACTTATGCGTAACTTCTCGGTCGAGAACCTCGCGTTCCCTAGGGGTGAGGCCATCGATAGTGTCATAACGGTTCTCGTCGCCAGCGACAATGGCACCGAGACGGAAGGCTCGCAGGTCTTCCTCGCTGTCCAGGCCGGCCATCCGGGCATACTTCTCGCCCATGGACGACAGCTGCTCGTGGCTGAGTCCTGCTAGCGGATTGGCCAGTTTCCGCGATGCTTCGAGCCTCTCTTTGGCCTTGGCGTCAAGGTCGCCATCGCGGAGGTTGAGTTTCGGGGCGTCTTCGTGTTCGAACTCGGCATGTGTGCTAGATGATCTATTGTCCCGAGGGGTTCCTCCCTTCTCTGCTTTTTCAGAGCCCTTATTCACTGGATCCGCCATGGTGGTAGGTCTTCACAGGTGTAAACAACCGTAGTTTGGCACTGCTGAACGAACTGCTCACAGTGTTTGTAGGTTAAGGAGAGGAGATGGAATGAGGAGAAGAGGACAGGGATGATCGCAGGTTGAGAGGGACGAGGTCATTTGTATACTTTTCCCAATCTCGGGATAAGGTTCCTTACGACCACATATATATTGTGGCAGGCACGAAGTACGTTTGACTTGCAATGGAACTTGCTGTGTACTTGACTCAGACTGCGGAGGATTCAAAGGGCCAGAAAATGTCCTTTCTGGGGAAACTGTGGAGATGTTTATTCACTATATTGACGTATGAACAGGTCAAATCAGAGCAAAAATCATGTTGACGAATGGCTTTCTCTGAAGCCTTTCGGACCGCACAGGATGGGGCATCAAAATCCGATCATAACCAGACTTGGCGCGCGTATCGACGAATCCTTCAGACGTCATACCGCCGGTGAAAGTGTGGTTCTATGTGGGCTGCACTGGCAGCTGATATGGCAGGAGTTGTGGTGATGAAGTGAAGCTTTTCGATGATCTTTGTCTATTCGGATGACGTTCCGCATGGGGCCCCATATCTTGAAGACAATTCATTGGTCAGCAGTGGCTCGGTGCGGAGTGGACTCCCGTCTCCTGGAGTCCGGCACCGAATCCAAGATCGCCGTCATGACATCATTTCCTCACACTAGGTAAGCCTTATGGTGGCAGATGATGCCGGTGAATGCGTGTCGCTGACTCGATACAGTTGACTAGTCTAGCAGTCTAGTATAGAACGATGGACATGTTACTAACAAACTAGGACGGACGATGTACTACACTACAGAAACACTGACACCTGCGACGAGGCTATCGCCTCCCACAAGGCCATCCATACGAGGCTACCAGGCTAGTTCACCATCATGGAAAGAGCTGAAGCTCGACCTAATCGCACATTCCAAACCGTATAACAGCACAATCCAACCCTCCAGCCCATGAAGAACCCTAAACAGAAGCCTTATGTCCCCTGCCGCCGAACATTCCACCCTTAGCCGACACGGTCTGCCTGCCGCTCAAGTACTCATCCCAAGTCGGGCCTGGATTGCCCCCGTCCTGGACAACAGCAACCCTCCTCGGCGTGGTCCTATCCATAGCCATACTCTTCGGCGTGTAATCTGCCCTCGTCGGGACATACTGCTGATACTCCTCATCCCGCTCCCGTCCGCCTTCAGCCGCCGGTGACCCCGGCACCGGCGAGTTCGCCCGTGCGAGATCACCTACCGACCGCCTGTACGTGTCGACCGGCGGACTGCGTCTGCGGCGGGCGCTCAAGCTGCGTGCTAGGGGAGGCGGCGGGAGCTTGGCCTCGGCATCGTACTTCCCGTTGTTCATTATCGACAGCCTCGACGGGTCGTCCGAGTAAGCGCGGCCCAGGCGCACGGAAGGGGGGTTAGCCGACGACGTCGAGTTTGCTCTGCTCCGAGGCTCGGGCATGTACTTTTCCGCGCGGGGGCTGGAGGTCGAAAGGCTCGAAGCGGATAATCTCTTCTCCGAGACGACCTCGATTCTTGGTGGTGGTTGCGGCCGCGGCGGACTCTGCTTCGGGACCGGAGGCAGGAACTCTTCGATATAGTCCCTGACGGCGTCGTCGAGCAGCCGTCTGGCCTTTCTCTCCGGCTTTTCGGGAAAGAGGTGCCGCGAGATCTGCTTGGGCAGCCGCTCGGTTATGCCGTCCCACGGTCCGTCTGCGTTGATGGGTAGCTCGGACACGATGTGGTTGAGACGTTTGGCTTCCGTGTCCGGGTAGGCGGCGATGTTGGCTATCATCCACTTTGCGAACCCGGACGGTGTCAACGCTGCGATGCTGGGTCGCGACTTGGCGTCTTTGGGGATGAGGTGGTATTCGCAGCCGAGGTCTTGATACATGTCCTCGACTCCGACCGACCAGCCTTTCGTTCGGCAGTTGAAGATGGCTGAACCATGGTTTAGTGCATTGTTGTTAAGTTTGAGGGATGGACAAGTGAGTACTGACCTGTAAAGGGGTATATCTCGCTCTCCAATCTGTGCAGCGAGTAGAATGCCACCATCTTCTCTGGCGGTATGACCATACTTTTCTGAGGCATGAACTCGTCTATCTGTCCAGCCATTCGCTGTTAGCCCGTGTTGCGGCACAGTATCAATGGTGATGCGCTCACAATGTAGTTTGCGAGCCCTCTCAAGACCTGCTCGAGTCTCGTGGTAGGGTGGCCTCGGTCGTCATAGAGCTGACCCCATTTCTCATCGATGGGACTGAGCCGAGGTACTGATCTCGCTGAGGCCGGCTTGTTGGCTCGACCTGTGGCAGCCAGCTTTTCTTCCTCAGAGAACCGGACTGAGATCTGTCTGTCAGGGCTTGCCGGAGTGGGTCCCATAGACATGGATCTCTCGAGTCTGGCTCCATCGCTCCTAAGAGATGCTGGGCTGAGTTGGGCATTACCCTGGGTCGGCGAACCCCCCGGAGGAGTTGATCTTGTCTGAGTGTCTATACGGAGGCCGGATCCGGGATTTGTAGGGGGCTCCGACACATCATCCTGAGACCGCCGAGGGTCCGTCTTGGACTGTTCGCTTCCGACAATAGCTTTCAGGACGCCAACTACCAGGCCATCAGTCAACGGAACCGCTTCACGCTATCAAGGGGGACTGTACACGTACATTCCTCCTGTATCATCTTCCTGATTTCACCAAGAAGTGCAGGCGGCACTGAGGTGGCGGAGGGTTTGTCATCTTGGCTCGACACATGCACTTTGCCAACCACAGACACGCCCGACTTGTGGTCCGCATTCAGTTGCTGCACCTTGTCCTCTTGGATTTCTTCGGAGATTATTGTCTCCTCCTCGCTATCAGATGCCGCCTCGGAATCAGTAGCGGCTTCGTCGCTAGAGTCCTCCTCTGGCTTGGACCTTGGAGAGACATCACCACGAACAACTCCGTCAGCTTGACTACGTCTTGTGGAATTCCCGCTGTTGTAAGCAATGAAGAGTGGCCCAGTACTCTGAGTTTTCATTCTGTCGCTTTCGTTCTGCAACGAATTGGGGCGAATCGCCGGATTAGCCATCATCATGGTGCCCGGACGTGTGCGGATGTGCGAACAATCAAGGCTGTGCAGAAAGGTGGCCAGTCGCGCCGCTTCTAAAAAGCAAAGCGTAAACTTCCTCGAATAGAAGCAGGAATGGGCGAAAGACCATAAATGCTACTCAGACACAGCCCTGAGTACTCAAATGGGGCTATATAAGTTGGGCGAGAGGTGGGTGTGCATGTGCAAGAGGTAGTAGCCACTTACACGATGCGATATTGCATCTTTGGCAGCCGGAGTGTCGCACACCTGCCCTATCTATTTAACCTGAGGTATGTGGCTTCGGGCGTAGATAGATAGACAAGACAGATACGCACACCGACCGGGCAAAAGAAAAGAGGTGTGGTGATGCTGCATCGAGCCACCGACGCTCCCATCAGGCTCTGGCCACTTTGCGACGCGATTGCCGACCAAACCGATGTAGAACCCCCGCTCTCACCTTCGATTTCCTTGGGACTAGGGCAGGCAGCCTTCATCCGACGCCCGGCTTGGGTTGACTCTGTTTTTTCCTTGGCTATCGCAAGTCGCTGCATGCTGTGCTTATGTTTGTCATACAAGCCACCGCAATGCGCGACATGTGGGAGAATGCATGGCTAGCGAGGCTTGCAGTGTCCCCTCACCTTGAGGTGATGAATCGTCACGGATCAGTCATCTGCTTCTATTTTCGGAAGACAGCTACCATTTTCCGACAAAACCACCAACCCACCCCTCCGTGCAAACTTATGTGTCTCGTCTTTGGAAGGTGTAATGTCTCGCCAAGCAAGCATGAGATTTGTGGATTCTCAAGTTTGAGTTCCAGATCGTAGTCATGGCGCTCAACGCTAACAGAAGCACGTTAGATACATCCAATATTTATTGATAAGAGCCGTCCGCGACTAGGCTTAGCCTCTCTCCCGAGGCACGGCGCGGGCCGGCACCACGCGCTTGTCGGTGGGACAAGCCCCTGTCTACAATTCTCACGTTGCCAAAGAAAGTTGACACTGTCGATGCCCGCGCAGTTCACGGGGTTGTCGAGTATCTATGAGTTGGAGAGCATGGCTGTGACTTGGCCACCTCAGACTAGCGAAGAAGCGTTTGAGCTCAAGCTAATATGGCAGAGGAATAGTGCTTTCATCAACGCAAGTAACCTGTCCAATCAACGGCATACTGGCGGATAGGACTGACTGCTCTGTGGCTCCTTCTCGTGATCGGAACTCAGTCCTTGGAGGTGTAGAGATGTTGACACGGCTAGCACCCCTTGAGCTGTAAACAGAACGGTACCTTGGCTCTTGTAGCCGTAGGCAATTGTAGTCATCGACAATACGAGGATATGGTGTGTATACATTAGCTTGCCCTTGGAAACGACAGATGCGTGCGGCAGACAGTGAAATAGAATTGGTTCTGGTTGCCCGGCCCAGTTGTAGCTCTGAACGGTCGTGACCAGCAGTGGTCATGAATGCATCACAGTGCTTATACATATATGCAGAAACAGTCAGAAGAGAGAGAAGATGTAACTGTTATTCTGGTCTTAGTCTATCTGCTGTGTTGGTCATCGTAAACCAAGGGCCACGATGACAACTCGTCTCGGAGTGTTGATTGAACAGCCATGGTATAAACCGCATCATACGGACCAATTACGACGCTGAACTCGTAAGTCAGCAACCAAGTGCAAGCCTTGTGAAGAAAAGCGCCGCGCAGATACGAATTCAACGCAAGAAGACCTTGACGTCTGCACCTCACTTCGCAGCAGTCAGCCTCCTTGTGCATGACTTTTGCAGTCTCACCACACTAATGCCAAGAAGTCCGCCCGTATACAGACGTGGCAAGACTCAGATCTCGTCATCGCTCAACCCATCAGCGCTGTGATAGTCGTCGTCGAAGGTAGGATTACAGCGGCCAAACTTGATATAGTCCGGCGCATCGGCAGGAGTCTTGCGCATGCTCTGCAAAGACTGTAAGACACAACTCTCTCGCTCGCTCGACATTACTAGAGGTAACTTACTGGTTTAGCCCATCCGCTCTGGGTCGCAGTGACGTTGGATCTAGATGCCGAGGTCGAGGCCGCGGAGACGACGGTCGGCGCCTTGGTGACGCGGTGCATTACGCCGTCCGGACCCCAAGCATTGAACTGGCGAGGTCCGACGTTGGGGAGTGCACTACCATGGTAGCTATCATCGGAGTAGATTGAGCCCTCAGCTGTGGGCGCCGCGCTAGATGCCAGAGAGCCGGTGTGATCGGCGGACATGACGACCGAATGCTCACGTTCGGTTGTGGCACAAGAAGGAGCAATCGAAGACTATCGCCAATCAGTTAATGCTATCTTCTTCCCTGAACGCAAGATCAGGACTCACAAGATCATCCTCAAGGTCCATGTTCCGGATGTTCTCTCCTTTAGTGACGGCTTCGTGAGCGGTTTCATCCTTGTTCCTGTTCTCTTCGCTTCGCGGGGCGAAAGGGATAGGATACGGCATGAAGCCAGGCTCATTCTTGCCCTGCCAGTCCGTGCAGTCATTGCACCACTGCTTTCAGTCAGTAACTGCCAACGTTCTGACGACGGGGAAGCTGAATCCTACGTAAATTCCTCGGATGCGAGTATTGCGGCTGAAATGCTCTAATCCATAAATCTTGCCGCAGGGACCGTCACACTTGAGCATTGTCTCGGGCTCGCCGCTGTGAACTCGGCAGGCAATCCCAGAGTTGGCAGCAGTGGCGTTGGTGCGACGCTTGTTGCTGATGAACTGGCGTAGCTTGTTCTTAGAGAAGTGGTCGGGTGTCTTCCACTCATTACCGACATCGCATCGGATCCTAGATATTGTGAGATGAAGTACTTCGAGGCCATCATGACTGAGCTCACTTGGGTGGAAGATTAACCAGGTCGCGCCTGAACAGTTTTGCGTTGTTAGCATGTTAAACTGACGCGGACCTGAAGCCCAAGGATCAGATGGGGATATACTTGGAATCGAAGAAAGACATCGTCACGGTTGATGCCGGAAAGCTCTTCTCGGCTTAGTACAGACGTGGGACTGATCAAGGCCCAAACTAGTAGAAGTCCGGAAGTTGCGTTAGATATGATAAGAGACGCGCTCGTAGAACCCCGACTCCGACAAGAAGTGGGAATGCGAAGCCGAAAACTCTCTGGCGAGGTACCTACTAGTTGGGAAGGAGAGAGGTGAAGCAGTGAAGATTTAAGAGATTTAAAGATTTTGAAGAGGCCCTGAAGCTTTTGAGGGTGGTGAGGACGACTAGCGAAGACGAATTGCGAGGAAAGCACAATGTTCTTGATGAGCCAGAGTTGCTCCTGCCGTGATAATCTGGTACCTCTGGCGAGGTGAAAGAGAGCAGAAAGGCGGAAGACATCAAAATACCTAACTTCCCCAGGCATTCGAGATCCCGCCGCAATCCGTTTACCAATTCGTTTGCCACTTACCTTGTAACTCAGGTTGACAAGAGCCTTACGCTTCATTTTGTCGCTGGCCCCCGATTTCGAGCACAGAGCGGCGTACAGGTCAGCAACGAGGTTGTCGATTTATGGCAGAACACACCAGAATGACCACTCTCGTTTCTGTCTGACAACGACAGTGGGATCAACATATGTAAAGAGAGTCGATCCCTTCGTTGGGATAGGACTGATCGAAGGTGGAAAGGCTCAATCAAGACCAACATAAAACAAAAAAAGAATAAGATTGTGGCAACAACTGTTTGCCGATTGGCATGAGATTCCCACCTCCTTGACCACTTGATCGATGTGTCTTCCCGAGTGTCTGGTATACGAACAATCAAGCCCACTTCATTCCTGGTGAGATGACCGAATTTGATACACCAAGTCGCATCTAGTTGCCCATCAAGTCCGCAAGACGCAGCTCCCCGCGGCTTAGATTGGTTTAACGACTGACTAGAGCCAACAGAGGAAAACAAGCGTTCAGCAGTATGAGACCTATGAACTCCCGAGGAAGAGGATATCTTGGTTCGCGGGCTGTAGACTCGGCCACTCTGACCTGTCTGTTCTACCTTGCTCGCCGGAGCTCCGTTGACACAGAATGCGCTACCCATAGAACAGCAAGAGAGGCTTCGAGCATACTTAACTTTGCGTCTTTGAGAAAAGTTGGCTCAAAGTCAAGTCCCACTAGAGCCTTCATTGCAAAGAGTCATTAGCAGCAGCTTGATTGCAAAACTCTGATCATATATCTGCTTGCTCATTCTGCCTCAGATATCATACTTGACCTGCACAGCCACTGGGTTGGTAGATTTGTCGAAAACCAAAGTGTCACCCGAGGAAATACCTGGCCTGGATTGTAGTCTAGACCCATATGATATCAAGGACTGCTTAGCATCCTGATATCAAAGGAATGAACGCCGTATCCATGGGGGTCCACTGTGTAACTCTGAAGGGGCCAACTCCGGAGACGTCTCCGATGCGCCCGAAATCTTGGCTCCGAGGGAGGTCCCGGAAACGGTTGTTTCATAGTATGCTTGACCGGATACTGCCAGACAATATAGCTGTTGGTCGACATGGAAGGGTCGGCATGGACAGACAGGCTTCTAGAAAGGGAGTCTGTGGAAGGCCAATGAGCGAGCTGCCAACATTGTTGTTTCTGTTTTGGCCCTTCGGACGCAGTCATTCGTCGTTGAAAGCACCAGGTATCCTAGGGAACCCCGCTCGCATAAACTAGTTGATGAGGGTTGCGGGTCGTCGTTAAGGTCCCTTGAATTATCCCAGCGTCGCCTCTCCTGAGTAATGTAAGAAACACTGAAAAAGGCAGCAAATGGCTGTTCTACGAAAAGTCCCTGGCAAGTGTTTCCAATATATGAGAGCCCAAATGTCTGATCGGTGCAAGTTTGGACGGTGTTCTAAGCTGGGATTACCACATTATACTGCTGCTTTGTCGATGGCAACGGAGCTTCTGTTCGAGTGGTTCCCCTAAGCTCGATGCTGTAAGGCCGCAGATTTCTAACGAGGCAGTCAGTCATCCCGCGTCTCGCTTGTGCGGGAATGCTGTTCTGGAAGCACTCTCTCGAAGTATGTACATAGCTACTAACAGGGTGGCACATTTGTTACCTAATGCTGTACCAAATCGTGTGTCATTTCGATGTACACTGTGGTAGCCGGACGGACAATGCGTTGGCCACGTGCAGTGACGCGAGCATTGAGCGGTAAAACCCCGAACAAATCCTTCAAAGCCGAGTGTTTTTCCCCAAATGATTTCTGCCGGCGTGCGAGGCGTTCACGAAAATGCGGAAGGCTGGGCCGAACGGTACACCCCTTTTGCGGGAAACTGGGCAGTACTTCTCCAACTAGCGCATGAAGAGACGGAACCGGGCAGTGAAGAGGATATCTGTTAAGAAACAAAGTATACACACATCTGCCTTGGAACAGACAAGGCCCTGCAAGAGTCAAGTTTCGTGTGGTACCCACTCTCGGAAGCTTCCTTGACTTGGGGGAGGATGCCGGGACGCCCTTTGGGACGGAAACGGTTAGCGGGAAGGCCTGTCCCTGGCGCTAGTGGTAAATGGGATGGCCGTTGCTTCGTCGGATCACCTGAAAAGGGACATGGACGGGAGTTCAAGGGCGACGGAAAAGGAAACGGCTCCTGCACATCGAGCTGCACGGTGATCACTTACTATGTTATAAGAGTGACGGTGTACATGTACAGGCGTAAGAGGAGGTGTACGAAAGACTCCCAAGATAGCGGTGAAGTGCTAACTTTCCACGAGTAAGGTACAAGTACGTGTAGTTTTTAGTCTTCGTGGGATATGGGATGATCGATGAACACGTGCGGCCAAGCGTACAGCGGTAGTGACATTTTCACCGGCGCCCTGACCATGCCTGCGTCATCTGAACTTTGAAGCCCGCCAGTTGCGTTTTCTGGCAATGACGCCTGGCTGCCTCAGGCTTCGTTCCAGCTCAGGACCTGGCTGGTACGTGTTACGGTAGGTACCACTGATGCCGACGGGTATGCCCCTTTTTCTCAGCAGCACCAACAACTGGTCTTGAGTGAGGGCCCAGCTCCACCCTAGGTACCTTACCTTAGGTACCTTGCCTGAGATTGTGATCCAAGGTTCCATAGGTTGTTTGGTCAATGCAGCGTATTGCAACGTACTGAAAACGGTCATGCTGCAAAGGTGATCACGTTCGCCATATCGTTTTTCCCTGTCAAAACGCAATGTGGAAGTCAGGTCGCCTATGTTGGACGTTGGCGATGAGATGAAGAGACCAAGAGAATAAGAATAATGAAGCGAACGGTTGGGACATGCTCAAAGATCCCTCGAGGTCACTTTGCAGTCGGGTCTGCGCAACACAGCGGGGGACGGTTAAAAATGGAAAAACCACCGGATGTTGTGCACTCGCGTCGAATAAGGAAGACTTTGGCGTGTCTGGCTTCAGCCAGTCAACGCTGTGGTGCATCATAACAATGGCCCAGAAGAACACTCCTCAGATACTCGTTATTGGCGCAGCATGGTGGCAGTCCTGCGACAACGGCCGATGCCACCTACATAGTAGATCTTCAGCCGTAAGCTGCGTCCATTATTCGCTGATATATGGCGTCGTCCATCCATCCGCGCGTTCGACGATGCCGAATGGCTGACGACTCCGGACATTGACAAGTAGTAGATACGGAGCCGGGCAATCCGCAGTTAAAATCCTTTTGTTCTGCCGTATCAGCCACCAGTAAGATAATGCCAACCGAACTCCGAACAAAAGAGCGGATTGCAGAGAATCGCACACGCAACAATATTTGATATCCTTCCAGGTTTAGGAGAGAAGGCTGACGTGAAGTGAAAAGAGAGAGAACGACAGAAAAGGTGACATGCAGTCGAGACGGTGCAAAACCGGCAGTCGGCCAATTCGTATTGCTTTTTCCAGCGTCTTTTGATGTGATTGCCCCTTGCAGCTCGGGCCCGGTAAGGGAGGTCAGGTACATCACGGCTTTGTACCAAATGACTGTGTTATCTTAGTGCAAACCCAGATGAGAGAGCAAATTGCAGCTTTGCGACGGGCACTTGCCTGAAATCACTAGCGAGATTGGGTCCCCTATCAACCCTCAAACGGCCCCAGCTTTTCTTATTCATGCTAACGACGGCCCCGTCTGTCTCATTCCCCCCTTGAGGTTCACATCCACCCGGGGACCTGCTACCGTTTGCATAACGCGCTGTGTCCCCAGTCGAAGATAGGTACCTAATGGAAGTACCTTTCCATCGACCACCTCATCTTGTTCGCTGCATTCTCGCTCGAGTCATATGGTTCCCAAGCAAATGGTGTCTTCCAGGTCAAGTGCGCGGCAAAGCAGAAGAGAGATTTATTCTGGAAGCGCCGGAAACACTGGAAATAATTGAAACGAGCAGCGTGGAGTCACCTCGACTTCCATTGACAGACGGGAAACCTGACTGGAGATTGGAACGGAGACCGACCACTTGCGACCAGCCCTGCGCATTGTCCCTGACATTAGGTACCTTACCTCAAGTACCTTACCTAAGGTACCGTACCTTAACCCTCCAAAGGTGTTACGGCGCAGAACCCCAGCTAACGCCCGGTCGTCCCTTTCTGCAAGCCAGGTGCTGACATCCTCACGCTCTCATCACTCACTATCTCGCTCTCTCCTTCTCCACCCGCAAACTCCTGGCATAGCCCTCTGGCGGCACTGCAGTTCTGGACGCGACTTTCTCAAGAGTGCTGCAGCTGCTACCGGATGCCCCTGGATTCCATCTTTCGTTTCTTAATCTTACGCCAACCGTACTAGGCCGTTACCAGTTTGCACAACCAGCGTTGAAGGACCCGCTATCGAGACTTCCAGGTTGGGTCTTTCACCTCCCCTGCGCATCCTGACCGTTTAATCATACCATCATTTCGGGGGCCGGCTCCAAGCACAAGTCGTCCACTCCCTCCACTCCGCAATCACTTTGCAGTTACTTACTATACTGGATCTCTTTCCTTCATTTTACTTCGATTCATTCTGTCATCTACCACCAACAAGACCCTCCCATTCCCCTTGGAACGACTTGATTCCACCAAACGTTGCGATTCACTTCGTTTGCGACCCTTCGACCACCTACTCGATTCCGCCAATTCTGAATGCACAGACAGTCGAGTTGAGCTCTTGTACAAGAGCTTTAGGTTTCAGGTTAGCTTCAGCTCGGGAGAGTCGAGGGAAGCCAAACACTGATGCGCAACAGCTTTGGTTCTCCAAGGACTGAGCACGCCGGTCTTTCACGCCATTCGACATGACGGTCGCACACGACATGGCGCACCGTACCTCAACCCACCCAGCAAACACCATGGCTCTTGAGGACCGGTTCGAGGTGCTGAAGGAGATAGGAGATGGCAGTTTCGGCAGCGTTGTCCTTGCACGGGTCCGGACCGCTGGAGCTGCCGTGGCACGGCGCGGCACAGTGGTAAGTACTGTCGCATACGAGGCAAAAGGCCTCTGGCTGAGGCTGACCCGGCGATTAGATTGCGATCAAAACCATGAAGAAGTCATTCGACTCATTTTCGCCATGTCTCGAGTTGAGGGAAGTGGTCTTTCTGCGAACGTTACCGACCCACGCCCATCTGGTTCCCGCCTTGGATATCTTCCTCGACCCATTCACCAAGAAGCTTCACATTGCCATGGAATATATGGAAGGGAACTTATACCAGCTGATGAAGGCGAGGGATCACAAGTGCCTCGATAACGCGAGTGTGAAGAGTATCTTGTTCCAAATCATGCAAGGACTTGAGCACATACACGCCCACAACTTTTTCCATCGGGACATCAAACCTGAGAACATCCTCGTCTCCACGTCATCACACCAAGACTCAAACTCGTTCAGGCGGTACTCTGCGCTCATGACGCCTCCATCGACACCGCCGTCCTACACAGTCAAGATTGCAGACTTCGGCCTTGCGCGAGAGACGCAGTCGAAACTGCCTTACACTACCTACGTATCTACAAGATGGTATCGCGCACCAGAAGTGTTATTGAGGGCTGGAGAATATTCGGCGCCAGTTGATATATGGGCGGTGGGTGCAATGGCTGTCGAGGTTGCGACTCTGAAGCCGCTTTTCCCCGGAGGAAACGAAGTCGACCAAGTCTGGAGGGTTTGCGAGATCATGGGTAGCCCGGGCAACTGGTATAGCAAGAGCGGAGTACGCGTCGGTGGCGGAGAATGGAGGGAAGGGACCCGTCTTGCAGGAAAGCTCGGGTTTTCGTTTCCTAAGATGGCCCCTCACTCGATGGACACGATCCTACAGAATCCACAATGGCCAGCATCGCTGAGCCAGTTTGTCACTTGGTGTTTGATGTGGGACCCCAAGAACCGTCCTACCTCAACCCAGGCACTGGCACACGAATACTTCACAGACGCTGTTGATCCCCTGCGACCGAAATCGTCGGCATCAAGGATACTGGGTCGGAAACAATCAGACCTCAGCCGTGGCAAAGACTCCACGGTATCAACGCCGACGTCAACCAAGCAGTCGTGGTTCAGGAAGTCATTGATCGGGCGGTCTGATAATGCGGAAGCCTCTGTTCTTCCACCGGCGGCAGTAAAGGAAGCGCCTGCGCCAAGACCCTCACCGATTCATGCAGTTACAGAAACGGCGCCTCCCAAACCACGGGCGACAGCCAACAAGCGGACAACATGGACCAACGGCCCTTCAAACGTCGCTCCGATGCCGATTCTACCCACGATCCGCCCAATTTCGCCACTATCTGACGCGGTGACTGCTCAAGCAAGCAGCCGTACCTCATCGTATAACGATGCATACGCCAACGGTGCTCACAGACTACAGCCGACAGACGAGAAGAATTCAAAGAAGATAGGACGACAGCTCTCTGTGAACTCGAGCACCAACCACTACGCTGAGATCCACCGACAACAAGCGGAGCGAGCCCTTAACGGGAATAGCGGTCTATCCTCGCCACCAAGCAGCCAAAAGGAGAGCTTCTTTTCGCATCTTCGCAAGAGGGCGAGGAGGTTCTCTGGGCGACATCAGACGCCAATGTCGCCTACTTACGATGACATCGAAGCGCAGGCAGGATGTGGACCATGGGCCAGCAATCGGTCCTCGATGGTTCTCGACCAACAGATTCCGGCACCTGTTCCCAAAGACACATATGAGTCTCTGGATAAGGCACTTCGCGACGTGCACCAGAACTTGGATGTGCCACCCGCACCTCCTGCACATCAAGCGGTCACAAGTTCTCCAAGCCTCAAGCGCCATCATTCTCTACCCCACCATCAACCACGGTCAGTTGACAACCTAATCGTTGCGGCACGTGGGACGGGCCCGATCTCGAGCCGTACACGGAGAGCCCAGGCTACACAGGGAGTCCATCAATATGACGCCCCAGACGAGGAGGACGAGTTGCTTGATGAAGTGCTCACATCCACTCACCGAGCAATGAACAGGCTCGAGCACAACGGGAAGCCCCTGAGACAGACAGCTAGCAATATCGGTTTCTCGAACCCGTATCCGACGCCTTCACCCTCCGCGAGTGGCCATGCCATCCTCTTCAGCGACACACAGGAGGCCGTCACTCCCAAACCTCTGAACCTGAATAAGAACACGGAATATAAGTGGCCCACGCCGCCTTATGACGAGAGCGACTGGGCGGCCTCGGCATCAGCGAGCATCTGGGCGGCCGGAAGCAGGTTCTAAAGCTTGTGTTATCTGAACCACAGAGGCACTTGGCAAAACAAAAGTTCATTTTACCCTTCATTCCATCATCGACACGGCGTTTTTGGTGTTACGGATTCGCGTCCCATCATACACGGTTGACGCTCACTTTTGACCCGGGATTTCTGGTTCTACGGACGGTCGAAAGTCGGCGGCAACCGTGCATCACATCTTATTTTTCGCGTACAATCTTTCTATTGCTCTTCGATATCTTCCCGCTCACACTTGTTGTCGATTTGAATACCCAACTGGATTTCGTCCCCGAGCGGGCGGGGCATATAATCATGCACAAAGCATTGTGTTTCTTGTCGTCTCTACCTAAATACCCCCCTTATAGATTGAAAGTTGCCTTTTTTTTTACTATTTGTTTTGTTTCGGCGGGCACCGGTCGCTCTGGTGCAGCTCTAGCGACAGAGAGAGAAAGACTTTCATTTGTTAGACGTGGGCGGGATCTCGTTTGTCACAATTTCATATCTATCCTTACCTTCCAGGCGATTGTCCTCGGTTAGCCTCGTGAAGCTGTTCATCGGCTGCAACTGAGCAGCGTGTTGGCCTTTCTCTCCAGACACCTGTGTATATAGTGAGGGGAGGGACGGGCTCGTGCCGGATGCTGCGTGGACAGGAAACAGAAAATGGTGGAAGAATCTCCGGATTTACTTGCGAGGGACGGATGGTGTCGCCTGGAGCTATCTACTTTGCCCATATAGGAGCCGACGTGGCATTTGTACACACACTGTACATCAACCTTCTCAATACCAAGGATTGAACTTTACTGCTGACCTTGTTTGCGTCTTCACTGGTGATATCTGTGACGGAAATATGACCGAGACAGGTTGGACATGGAGAGAGCTGTTCCCGTACTACGCTTGAAGTCGAGCCTGTCAAACGCATATCAAGCCCTTGCACCTGGTTGGAACCATTGACAATGTCACAACGGTGCTATATCTGTCAGTCACGCACGGATCCAAGGAGGACGGCCATGAGATGCAAAACTCTTCTGCCTAGGCCACTGCATCGGAGCGTTGTATCAGCCAAGGCACAAACGATATCTGAAAAGATGGTGCCTGGATTGGGATGCAGGGAGCCGTCTCGTTCACGTCCCACATTTTATGCCCTTTCTTGCGGTAGAGGTACCTTGCGTTACTCGAAGTAGACCTGCTCGAGGCGACGTCTAGCGGCATGGATTGGACCCTATATTCTTGGAAATCCATATTTCCGTCATTTCCAACTTGTGCTGGTAATTAGACATCTTATATTTTATTTTTCATTTGTTCCTCCTGGCACATGTTCTGATTGCCTCGAAGAGTCGGCACAGCCATCGAAACGAGATCACGTGAACGCAGCTGAACCCGTCAAGGGCCTCGAGACAATCCCAGTCTGCAGCAGCAGGCTGTGCCTGTGTGTACGAGCCCCGCCATCATCAAGCACCCAGCGGAGCGGAGCGTTAGCCGAGTAAGGCCACAAGTTACGAAGTACCTGTAGACCGAGGGCGGGACGCTATGGGGGAGAAGCAACCGCCGCTGGTGCAGGACAGGCAGCAACATTCGAGATCTCAGGATTCGACAGTTCGCCTTCCCCCCTTAGGGTCCTGTGTCTTGTTTGTCAATTGAGTTTGCCCTTTTCGGCTTACTTTCGTACGTCATCCCGACTATTGGACACGCGGTCTTGTTGGAACGACGATTTTGGGGAGGTAACATTCTACGTCCGCCGTTTTTCATGAACCCTTATCACCCTATTACTTTCTGGCAGCGATCGAGCTTCATCTAGCTTCGTCTCACGGCTTCGAAAACTGGCTGGAAGGCGGGACACTCGTGTTGCACGCTCATCGCGGTGAATATATTTCGCGTTCTCACTCGTTGAAGTACTGGAAGTGCTCGCTTCAGTTTATGAAGTGTCCGCCCGCTCGCACAGCAGCTAGCTGTTGTAGGGGGGCGTGAGTCGCAGTTAAGGGAACCACGACTGACGACGACGACGCACGTCACGTTGCCCACTTCCCCATTAAATATGAATCTCAACCTACCCATTCGATCGTCTCCCACGAGCAGGAGGAACCAGGACAGCAGGAATTATTTCACCAATTATACCCCGCCGTCGTCGACCGAGGCTATTAATGGCCCCGTCAGAGAGCCCGCGCGGGAGCCCGCGCCGGTCAGCGATCGGCTTATTGTAGGGGTCGATTTTGGGACGACGTTTTCTGGGTAAGTCTCTTGGGCCTTCAGCGGCCGTTATTCTGTGATGGTGTTTTGCGATGCCTATGTCCGGGGGCCGTGGTTCCTCGAGAGTCGTGTGATGTCTTGGTGAGTGAGAGCGAAGGAGCTTTGGGTGTGACTCGAAGGAGCAGACCGTGAGAGTGCGAGCCAGGGACGTGATGAGATTCAAATACACGCATGATGAGGATAATGTTGCATGGCTACTGTGCCCGTTCGCGCAAATGGTCTACTCATCGTATGCCTCCCAACTAACACCACTCACAGAGTCGCAGCCGTGTACACATCAACCCCGGACGACGTCGAAATCATCAAGACCTGGCCAGGCGGCAACGGCATCACCTCAGACAAGGTGCCCACCGAGATAGCCTACGATCTACCGCCCAACGCGCCTGTCGGCACGGCGCCCACGGTAAAATGGGGCTTCCAGTTCCGGCCCGAGGAGTCCCGCCTGAGATGCATCAAGCTGTTCCTGGACCGCTCCCAGAAGTTGCCCTTCTACGTCAGCCCGCTCGAGACGGCGGCGCAGCTGAAGCGGTTCAACAAGACGGTCGTCGACGCCGTGAGCGACTACCTGACCCAGATCTACAAGCACACGATGGACACTCTGACGAGGCGGTACGGCGAGTCGTTCATGGCGAGCACAAAGGTGGATTTCGTACTCACCTGTCCGGCCGTGTGGTCCGACGCGGCCAAGAACACAACGCTGCAGGCTGCTGAAAGGGCGGGCATGGGCGCCAAGAGCGCCATTCAGATGATCAGCGAGCCTGAGGCGGCGGCGGTCTACACGCTCAAGGCCATACAGCCGAATCACTTGAACGTGGGGGATAATTTTATCGTTTGTGATGGTGGTGGTGGTACTGTCGAGTAGGTGCTTTCTCGTCTTGGCCTGAGAGAGGGCATGGAAACTGACGATTGCTCTAGTCTCATTGCTTACAAGATAATATCTCTTAAACCGCTGCGGGTCGAGGAGTCGGCTGTTGGGACCGGTGGCCTTTGCGGCAGTGCGTTCCTGAATTACAGGTTTGAGGAGCATGTCAGGAACCGGATAGGGCATAGCCGGTTCGATGAGATGAAGGTCAAGAAGGGGAAGACGTGGCAGATGGGTCTTCGATACTTTGACGAGTTTGTGAAGCGGAATTTCAACGAGGATGAGGATGAGGAGATTAACATTCCGTGAGTAGCCCCCTCCTACTCTTTGCGATGGTTGCTTTGGTCTAACAGTGTCGACAGCTTCCCAGGCCTCCCAGACGACGAAGAAGTCGGTCTCGACTCCGGCTTCCTCGTCATGACCGCAGCCCAGGTAAAGGAGATCTTCGAGCCGGTCGTAAAAGAGGTCTGCGACCTCGTCCAGGGGCAGGTCGACACCCTACGATCCAAGGGCGGCATCGTGTCGGGCATCATCCTCGTCGGCGGCTTCGGGCAGAGCGATTACCTCTACCGCAGACTCAAATCCCACTTCACCAGCGCCGCCCCGCCGCCGTACAGCGAGCGGCCGACGCACACGAGCTCGTCATCGCTGCAGGAGTACGGGTCCATAGAGGTCATGCAGCCTGTGTACGCGTGGACGGCGGTCGTGCGCGGTGCGGTGCTGAGGGGCTTGGAGGGGAACATGGTCATATCGCGGAAGTCGCGGATGCACTACGGCACGTCGTATGCGACCGTGTATGATGAGGAGAAGCACTCCGTCAGCGAGCGGTACTGGAGCCCGTTATGGGAGAGGTGGATGGTTTCGGATCGGATGCAGTGGCATATTGCCAAGGTAAGCCTTTCACGATGCCCGCCCAGAATTGCTTCAAAAGAGCTTGTGCTGATAATGACGGAACAGGGAGACGCGATATCGCCACTAAGTCCGATCGCGTTTCACTACACGCGAAACTTCCGGCCGGGGCAGTCGCTCGTCGTGACGGACGACCTGATCGCCTGCGAAGCGGATGAGCCGCCGGCGGCATACTCGAGGGACCTGGTGCACGTGTGTACCCTGACTACGGATTTGAATGCGGTGCCGAGGAGTCTGTTCACGCGACTTACCACGACGAGAGGAGTGGAGTTTGATAACCTTGACTTTACACTCGAGATGATTGTTGATAGTGCTGGGTTGGGTTTCGAGTTAAAAGTCGATGGGGTCAGGTACGGGAGGGTCGAAGCTGAGTTTCATTAGGGAGGAGAGGCGGGAACGCCTTGGATTTGGCGATGGTATATAGACTCTGAAAGACATTCTATCGGGCAGAGCAGCTGATGTGAGGATGTGGTAATCCGGGAGAAGACGAGGTGATGAATCACAGACGGCAGAGAAGAACACAACGAGGAACGGGAAGAGAGCTAGACGAGGGGATCATATGTCTCCAGGGTATTTCCCATCAAGATGTGAGGCCAAGACATATACGTTGACAGATAAGGGCCTTAAGGTACAGCCGGCGTGCAACTGCGTAGCATAATAAGACGCGGGTAGTGGTACGAAAATCGAGGCAATATATCCCAGTCGCGACCCTTATCCATCGCCCCTACCAGTTCCGTGACTGCCGAGAATGACTCTTCTCGATGTAGTTCTCAGGGGCGCACCAGCTGACGCTGCCCTTGCGCGACATTGGAAAATGGGGCTGTGCTCGGTCGAGTAGAGGGAAAGCGACCACTCAAGTCAACGAGGCTTTCTTGAGTCACTTCGTGGGGCGAACCATTCATTTATACCATTGCACTCGTCAAGACTCGAGCATCTTTGCCACCGAGACACGGGAAATGCAATGAAAAGAAGCCATTTGTCCTGTTCTGCTGGATTTGAGGATAGGAAGAGGGCCGTGTCCGCACATTTTCAGGGCTGGGCTGGTTTTCCTCACCGCCCGCCACAAGAGAAAGCCCTGCATTTTACATGCCACAAACAAGGTCCGTGTTCGCCACCACCGGTGAGCGAATCTGGCGGTCAAAGTCTATGGATTTTCGTTGCGCTTGGATTATATAGTATGGGGTATCTGTGTTCATAATCTTCGTCACTACCCGTACTTGGCCTTACTTAGGTGAAAAGGGCCCCGCTGTCTCGCGAAGGTGCCTCGTCCCGGCATGGTTGCCTGATACAATTTTGCGTCTTCGATAGGCTGTCCTCCCTTGTAATATCATGCCTTATGAGAGTTTGAAACCAACCGTCCGTCCAAAGATCAAATTTCCACCCAGCAACAACAAGGACAGGGAGCGGAGCATGATGCCACTCTTCTGCGGGTGACCGAGGCAAGCCAGTGCTCGCGGAGCATTGGTTGGACCTCAAGACCACCGGTTCCAGCCGGCACATGGAAACTTTCGAGAAAAGAAAAGTATAAAGAGTTCGCAGGAAGAGATGAGTTTCGGAAAGCAGAAAGCAAGTGCTCCAGAACAGTGAGCCACGACAACAAGTAAGGAAATCCTTCTCCTACAGTCCGGTTCATATTGTCAGAGATTCTGCCGTGTCAGTCTGGCTGTGAATATCCAGCCGTAAGCATTTAAGGAGTAGAGCAAGCGCGGAAGAGCAAGCAAAATGGTGTGCCTGGCGACCTGAGAAGCAAGGCAGGGAGACACGCCCTTCGGTCGAAGTCTGCCTAGGCTAACCCTCCCCCAACCCGAAGTCGGAGAATCCCAATATGCTCCCAAAAATGGAAAAGTGCATGATACATGCACTGTCAACCCCAAAGCCGGTGCCAAGCGGGTTCCTGCATTCCGACCACATGGCTACGATGCACCTGGGCGACCGGCGTGGACGTCGCATCGAGCAACGTCGGATGGGGAGACGCGAGAGAAGTGTAACGGAACACATCCATAAAGAGAACCTCTGTCCCAATCCTTTCTTTTCACTCAACTTTCTTTCCATGTTTCCTCGTCCCTGCCGATCCCGGCAGTAAGGATCGGGATCGGCGTGATCGACAATCGTGGCGCTCGGTTCCTGCCGATATCTAACCCGGCTCGGCGCCGGGGTGGACCCACCAATGCCCGATCCGACACAACGACTGCCGAAGTGCGTCCTTCATAGGCGTATCGGCTAAAGGCAGCGTGTCGCGACATCCACGGTGAAGCGAGTTCACCTACACGTTGGCAATTGGCATAGGAGCACGTTGTGGATGCCGGCCTACCCGCCGTTGAAGTCTCTTCTCACGGTCGAGATCGTGCGCCAGGCCAGGCCCGGGAGGCCGTCGTGCCGCCTGATTCGCCTGTGTACTCCCACTCGCGCTGCTGTCAGGCAAGCGCAACGCGTCAGGTACCTCGGAATACTTGAGGCAAATACGCCGCATGCCTTCATCAATGATGTGATTGTCCGCCAGATGATTGATCATTGAGAAGTCAGGCCTCATATGATCCATAGTCCGATCTTCGTCCGAGATGTGTTCCCGAATATGCTCCATTCGGTCAAGAAAGTTGGCATATCGTTCTCCTTTTGTCTGCCCGGTAGCCACAAAGGGCACGTGGTCGCAGAACCAGCAGACTAGTTGGCTAGGGTAGCGATCCCTCAAGTGACGGCAGTGATGGTCGATCCACTCGCGTGTCTGGTCGATTCGAAATATGGCAGAGCAATTCTTGGTAACACAGAGCTCGCACCAAAGCGGGTGCGATGCCGGTGCTGGAACGAGCGGCGGGGCGTTGGTGACGGCCGTGTGGTCGTCCGGTGCGCCCGCTGTGAGAACCTGCACAAAACTCCTGATGTGCGGTCGTGGTGGAGGTTGCGATGACACTCCAGCTGAGGTTCCGACTGAAGCGTAGGTAAAGATGCTTGGCGCGAGCGAAGAGGCATCGGACGAACGTGTACTGGGTGCACGGTATACTGCTGACGACGCTGTGTATCCAGCTCGATTGGAGATATGCATAAAGTCGGATGGTTTCTGATAATGATCTTCATCTGCGATAACGCTGGATGTACGATTGCCTGCGGAAGATATGTCGTACTCGGAGTCAGCAGATGGGATCCATGCCTCGGTTTCTATGGACACCCCCAGACGATGGACTTGGTCGGCCAAAACGGCGAGCGGATTGCCGCGAGGGATTAGCGGCGATCCGGCATGGAAGGATACAATACTTCTATCTTGATCATCTAGGAAACGCTGGAGGCGGTCGATCTCATCCCGTGAGGCCATCCTGGCATTTACTAGAGGTTCCGACGATTCTTGTGCACGGCCGATGTTGTATCTCGAATAAATTACCCTTCGTACCGAAAGTTCGGCTGAAGGAAGGGAACGACAGGTGGACAACAGTATGCTATTGAAGGCACAAGATAGGACGTGTGCCCCCTCGATTGCGCGACTTTGAGCAAGCTGACGGGATGCGGAAGAGTGAAGGGAAGCTTGAGTCCAGCTAAGCAGCGCGTATCGGAAGGAGTGGAAGTTTGGCGTCAAGAAAATCAACTCTCGAATTTGCTTCTACTT
This sequence comes from Coniochaeta sp. PMI_546, assembly GCA_021432605.1. Taxonomy (NCBI): domain Eukaryota; kingdom Fungi; phylum Ascomycota; class Sordariomycetes; order Coniochaetales; family Coniochaetaceae; genus Coniochaeta; species Coniochaeta sp. PMI_546. Next base: position 1,426,612 of record MU271148.1, on the reverse strand, counting down.
TCTTGTCGCTCTGAAGCGGAAAGTCGAGCTTGAGGAACAACCCAGGGCGTCGACGTCCAAAAAATGGCGGGGTAGAGACGATGCCTTTTATTGAGTTCCCGCCCTCCGACACGACTCTGCATTCATCTCTTTCGAGTCTTTTGAACAAAGAGGCACTGCCGCAGCCGGCAGCTCCTTGCGTCACTCTCTGTTTTGGCGGTCAGAGCATGTCAGGAGGCATGCGGGCTTCTCTACAGACGGTACAGACAGACGGTACCGACGGCCTGACAGTCGTGCAGCATGCAGCACACCCTCTCCCATCAAAGGACCCATATACCTCGACTTTCTGCGCGTAGCCGTGAACACAGCCAACCGACTCTTGTCATTCTTGCCTCTTACAATGCAGTCACGAACTGATTTTACCCCTGCCACCTACGCGAAGGAACGGGAATCATGCCACATCTACCGGTTTGCAAGTCGAGGCTATACCAATCACGACCATCATATACTCAGAGAGAGGCATATCCGAGTCCTGCGACGCCAGGGGTGCGACATGTCGCCTACCATCCACCTTTCCGAAGAGTTAAGAGGCTGCGGTTGTTGATCATGCTCACCGGTCGAGATGCCCCCGACCTAGCTGCCTAAGGTATTGGCCCAACCAGTCACGGCGCTGTTTTCCACACCACAAGATTGGCATCGTCTAGATTGCTGCACTTCGAAGGCCTTCATTGCCTCTCCGTGGTCCCAGTATATCATCCCGATAATCGTCCTGTCTGTAATATAGTTGGCTACGTCAAAGACGACGTGGCATTGCCCTAGTGTAATAGGCGGCGCCAGACAAGTCGTGTGTACGCATCGTCATATGGTCAACCAGGTTTGGCTTCGACTCTATAGTGTTGCTCGTGAAGTTACAACGGCAGTTGACCAACTGTCCCGATACATGGGTTGTTATCGAACAGGAACCAGCTTTACGGCAGCGTCAAAATCACGCCTTACGAGATAGTTGAAGTCAACGACAGGGTATGTTTAGTCTCGTTCCGTCGATCAGAGGTCTTTCATGCGAGACATTCGGCGAAAGGAAGGCACAAGTTCCGTGCAGGGAAAAACAGCACACAGGAAGCTTGGGGACCACCAGCAATGGACACAACAGACCCTCCGGTTACTCCTGTCTAGGATGGGCGATGGAGCTTTGCGGCTCTGCAATGCCAATAAAGTGCTCGATCGTGGCACGCTCTTGGGGTATCATGCAATCCTCTCGCTGCGTGCTCTGCTTTGCATTGCCTCATGCATGCGTCGTACTTCGTACATCCCCCACTTGACCTAACTGATGGCCCTGCAAGTCGCCGGCAACGGCCAATGCTGATCGTTCTGATAGCATACGTAGCAAAAATGATGATAATGCTCTGCGAGATGCTCGAATCACATCTTGGGACCGACCTTGATCGACATAGGTTTGGAAAGACTTTGTCATGTCGTCTGCCGTAATACGTGTGGCCCCCCTCCGATGAACTTGGTGAGACACCGCAATGAGCACACGACGCAGGCGCCTTTCTGATTTGCCATTGCACACATCTCTCTCGTGACTGTGTTGACTGTAACTTCTGCCACGACAACTTCATGTTGTGAAAGAAGGTCGCGGGAAGATTGCGCACTTGTCCGAAGGACAGGCAAATCACATCACCAGCTCGCCAAGCTCGCATGGCCGTCGAGTTACGATTTGCAAGTCTGTGCAGGTATGACTTGCAACCAAATTCGTGCTTCCCAAACCACTCCGTAAAACAGGTACACATACTATTAGCCGACACGTATTATCGAGTCGGGGAAGCACGGCCCTTATTCCGGACTGCACAGCACCCGCGCCTTGGAAATGACATTGCGATATTGAAGCTGCCCACCATTCTCGTCACCTCTTTTTATGATGCCGGGAAACGTGACGCAACATATTTCTCTGTCGGCTAGAGTTTCCTCGTCCTCCCCCCCGATATCCTCCATAGTGGCTGGATCGAACAAAGTCTTCTGGTACGGAAGGACGTCGGGCATACACACCTTGAGTACAGCCTTCTGTACCACGAGGAGCCGTGACAGCTCTATGGAGCTGGCTATGAGCGTCCTAAGCGCCTGGTCGCGACTGTCGCTGCTCTTGGCATCTGTTATAGAGTCGAGCATGGCGTTCACACGAGAAACGATGGTTTCTGTGATGTGTGACGTCTCGTTCTGCATTTTGGTGGCGGCCTCCTTTTTGAGAATGGTGAGGGTCGATGAGCGCCACTGGTTGATTGGTTCTGCCGATGACGAGAAGGATGCCAGAAATCGTTCCATCTGGGCGAACTCTCCTGATTGATCGGCCGACAGGCCAACAAAATAGGCGTCAAAGACCAGCTCCACCAGTATTTTTGATATTATGGACTGGATAAGATGGATTTTGGCGCTCACAACCAACTCCTCGAACGACGGAACCAGCCGATTTAGTTCTGCCAAAGTAGAATCCGAAGCCCTCGACAAGTCTTGCATACGTGATCTGTCAGCAGTCAAGATTTCTCTAGAGAAGCAAGCAGCAACTGCTTACCTAGTTTGGCCCTCCGAAAGTTGACAATCACCCAGTTCTGCAGTCCATTTCCCAGCCGTGCCATCCCATCGCCAAAGACCTCGTCACTAGTCTGTGTCTGGCCATCCGAGCGCGTGCTGTTGCTAACCCACTCCTTCAGCCCCCGAACCTGAGCTCGCAGATCGCGTACCTCGTCATCCCGATCTCGTAGGCTGCGCCGGAGGGTTTCCCAGCCGGCACGGAGTTCCTCGCGTTCAGCCCCGCGGACATCGACCTCGGCACGGAGCAGACGCAGCTCCGTGTCGGTCCGCAGGAACTGTTGATTCAGCGCGCTGTGCTTCGCCTGCCAGAAGGACGCTGTCTCGCTTTCGTTGGCGCTCAGCTTATCTAGCTCGCGCTGGAACTCGGACTCCATGATACTGAGTTCGCGCTCAAGATAGGCGATGCGGCTGTCCTTCTCCTTCAACGCGTGCACCATTGCCGTTGTCGCCGTGGGCACCCGCGGCGTTGCTCCGAGAAGGCCGCCGCCGCTATTGTTATTGTTTCCGTTTTGTCCCCCTCCATCCGCATTTGTTTCCGCATTCTGGTGCGGCCCACCACCACCACCGCCACTTTCACGGTTGCGGCGGTCGTCTGGCGCCGGGGATGAGCTGCCACTCAGGGCTACCCGAGGCGGCGGTGCTATGAGGTTCGAAGTCCGAGACACGACGGCTTTGGAGGGGCTCGAGTGCGGTGGTGGAGAGCTGTTGGACGCTGTACCTCGGATGAGGTGGGAGGGAGAGCCGCTGCCCGCCGCGGGCACTCGACGCTTGTCGGAAGAGCTCATGTCCTTGCCTGGCATCAAGAGATGCTACAGTAGGTTTCTCGGTCTCAAAATCGGGTGATTATGCAGCAAATGATAGCAATGAAGCCAGGCCTCAAACCGGTGCGATAGAGCAAGGTTGTGTAGACGGAGTCGCCAGCGGACAATGCTTGCAGCGGGCAAAAGGCATATTGATAATTGCCACGATATGTCAGCCTACCGAGACCTGTCCATCTGCCAGCAGATGTGAGAGTTGTGCAACCGAAACTCGAATGATGGTTGCCTGGCAGGTGGTGGTGTAGTTGTGATCAAAGGAGGAGCCTCCGCGACACTTGAAAGTGGCACCGAATCCAAAAGCGCCTTGGGGCCATTGGCTGGCCATTATGCCCGTTATTTTTGGCGGCGGATGGGCTCAAGCTGCGGCTGTGGTGGGGCTGACAGCGTCCATGTACGTCCCTGAAGGATGGAAAGTTCCCTACCTTCGCCCCCCCGGCATGCCCTGTACAAAGTAACGGCGAGCTGCGGGAGCACGGTCCAACGGCTTGGTTGTCCAAGGTTCGGTAGCGGCCCGATCGGTGAACTGTACCAGTCGGATCAACCTTGCTCGCACGTCAACTGCTATGGCGTCAAAGAAGACACGCCAGATATCACCACATTTGTCCAGCTCAAACTCCACAAAGAGTAGGAAAATCGCCCGAGGTCCAATTTGTTCTCAGATATACTCATATACACTATCCACGTCGTAATTCCCGACACCAGAATTCCAGATTGCTGGTTAGTTCGTACATTGGCACCCGACGTCATCAATCGCTCACAAACTCGACAGTGCGTTCCTCAGGAGATGATGAAGAAGCAGTCGTTGAACTTGGTGGTTTAAGCCTCCTGCCGCCATTATCAACACCAGCTGGACTGTACTTGGGACTGAGCTGAGAATATTGGGCATCCTCTTCAGAACTACATTTGTTTCAGTAGCTGGACATCACGTTTGCTGTCCTTGTGGAATGACCTATCAGGGTGATCGAAATACATACCCCCTTTCCCTCCCCATGAACTAAGCAATACCACACAACCTAGACTTCGCCATCACCTCGGACACAAGATGCCGCCCAAGTCATTCCCAACACACTTCCTCTGCATACCGCTAGTCAATGCCTCATCCAGAGTCCAACTAGCTCAAAGCCTGGCAGCATTCGCCGCCGATGTCACCGCCCCAGACAGCTTCGGCATACCACCGGATGCCATCCGGCCGGTCGGCACCATGCACCTGACCCTCGGTGTGTGCAGCTTCCCCAAGAACGAAGGGCTGGACCAAGCAACCGACCTCCTAAAGTCACTCCGCCCGAGGGAGATTCTAGCCAGCGCAAGGCAGCAAGTTGCAGCCAGGACTCTGCCAGGAGAAATTGCTAGTCAAGCGACGATAGGAAAAGCAGAGCCGCCGCAGCCGCTGCTGATCACGCTACGCGGTCTGGCTTCTATGCAGACGGCGTCCAAGTCCTCCGTCCTCTATGCTCATCCGGTGGACGACCAAGGCGTGCTACAGGCCTTCTGCGAGAGGCTCAGGGGAGTTTTCCTGGAGGCCGGGTTGATGCAGGATGAGAACCGGCCGCTACTGCTCCATGCTACAATATGGAATACCGTTTACGTGAAGGATCCGCCTGGAGAGGGAGGAGGCAGCAAGAAGAAGAGGGGCAGGCGCGGAGAGAAGCTGTCTTTCGACGCGCGTCCTATCATAGACAGGTACGAGGATCAGATATGGATGAAGGACTTTCCGGTCGAAAAGATCGCGTTGTGTCGAATGGGCGCGAAGAAGGTCGAGGTAGACGGCGTCGCTGACGAGGCATACGAGTCTGTAGCCGAGGTCGAGTTCTAAGCCTGGATAAGCATAGTTCTTTTTCTTGGCATAGCTGTTACGACGGCATCCGCATCTGAGGGATGATACGTGGTAGATTTAATGTAACTATCTCGACCTCTTTTCGGGGCGCTTAGACTGCCTACTCTTTAGTTGCCGGGTCGGAGCTGCAAAGGTCCTCGAAGCGTAAACCTGCTGTAGTATCAAGTCTGTCAGACCCGTACATTCATATCCGTACCAAGAGGTAGTGCTTAGGGCGGATATTTAGAGATCTTAACTACTTGGCATACATCGAGACCGTGGCATGGTGTCAGGCAAAAGAGCGATATGCTTCTTACATCGAGTGCAGGACGAAGTGTTAAAAAATTGCTCGATACAAGGCCTCATCCCACCTATGTTTGAGCTCCCTATACCATCTATCCTATCTATCCATCCCACCGATTCACCATCCTCGCCAGCCAAGCTGTACCAAGTCCCCTCACTTTATCTTGACTCAAGCTAGGTATATACAAGCTTGTAGACAAAATACTGATGTGACATCACCGGTACGTCACCGGCCAAGAACGAAGGAGGGAAACCGGCGGACGCACAAGAAGAGCAAAACTGAACGAACGGAATAAGGGCGTATTTTGTGTGTCCCAAAAGTATCATTCCCGGGCTGGAATTCAAAAGAGTGGACTGAGTTCACGTCGGCGACTCAACGATTGTGATTATGAAAGGTAACAGCACCACCAAGGCTATCAAAAAACCCCGATCCCCTGGGTTGAAGAAGGTCGTGTATCCCGGACATAGCTTCTCCCATCCTGTTCGCTGGGCTTCCCAGAGGTATTGACTGTCGTTGCAAATGCGACGTGCGCCTGGTCTCCTTCGCAAATCCCAACAACAATGGCCGTGATCGATCAAATCCCAATCCCGTAATGACACTTCTCGTAATGAATCTCGTTTCGTCATGGGTCCCATTCCGATGCTGCCGTGCTCTCTGATCCTGAAAAGGGGCAAAATCTAGCCAGGTTAAAATGACAGGCACGCGCGGCTAGCTCGTCTCCCCGCGTCGCCTGGCTAGGTACTGTCCCTCCACGTCCACACCGATGCGTTCCACCAGAGACTTCTCGATGCCCCTTGGACAACAGCCATCATTGCTAGTGCTGTCAGCCGGCTAGGGCGTATGCTGGGAAGAAACAGTAGTGCGACGCGACAGGTTATCGGTGGCTCCGGCGAAAATTAGTCCGATCCTTCTCCGAAAAACTTCCTCAGCATCGTCTCGAGCTTGGCCATGTCGTCCTTGGCCGCCTGGAGGGCCTCGGTGATCTTCGCAAGGCAGACCTGCTCGTCCGGCTCCGGTGATCCGTCAAGGTTCAACTTGTGGCCGTATTGCTGAATCACTTGGCAGCTATCCTTGACCTTGATGAAACCCAGTGTTGCTGAAGAGCCTTTCAGAAAGTGGCCAAGGCTGGATAACTCGGCAAGGTCTTTGTTGGCCCTGTTGAGACACGGAAACCGCGTTAGTGCTCGATGTCGTCTAGGCATCTCAGTTTCATGACAGGGTCGGGGACCCGGTTCAGGACAGGCAGACGCTGTTGCCGGGACAATGAGAAGAGATACAGGAGGAACATCACGAGCAACTAGTCATGTGTCGATAATGTACTTACAAGGCCGTGTCCATCTTGCCAAAGGTTTCCTCGGCCTGCTCGAAGAAGTTGAAGACTAGCGGCTTGCTGAAGTCGCGGTCGGCTTCATCGTCGTCCATCTCGAGGATCTGCGAAAAGGTCGCAAGGTCGACATTGTCTCCGAAGTCAGGCATTTCTACTGAGCCTTCGTCGGTCTGCCGCGATGATTAGCGATCCACGCCATGGTTGTTGTTGGAGGTCAATACGGAAGACTGTGGCATCGAGGCTGGCTTGGGGTAAACGAACTCTGTTGTCTGAATCAGGCATCGTTGGGATAGGGGTAGCTTATCAAGGCTGTAGTCCCGGACAAGCTTTAGGGGAAAGCGACAGGACGGTGGGGGGGGGGGAGGAAGGAGGCTTGGTTGAGATCGAGGGAGGGGTGTAGATCGGCTGCCCAGCGGCTGTGGCTACCACAGACCCGGGGATGAAGCCGTCGGTGCGGTTATGTAGTCTTGGTTATGCAAAGCAACGGGCAAGCAGAAAAGCGAGGTAAGACTCCACGCGGATTGGGTTCTTTAGGTTCCCAGGCTTGCCAGGATGCGCGGGAGAGGAGGTACGTATTGTACGGAAACAGGATGAAGTGCGGCGGCGGTATGGGGAACAGGCAGATTGACAAGGGCTTACAGAAGCCCGTTCCAAAGCAGCACAGACAACAGAGGGACGATGCGGAGCGGTTGCAAAACGGGCGCACTGCACCACAACCCACAAGTATGTAGTGTACCTTTGGCTTGATTCCGTGATTAACGACACGCTGTCGTTCAGGATACCTAGCTGATAGGTCAGTACACGCCGTCTGGGGGCAGCTTGGCGGAGAGTGGTGGTCGGCTTGCGTTAAGAGATTTTCTGCTTTATCCACCAAAGGGATGACTTTCTGTGCGTAAAAGCAGGATAACGGTAGACAAACTGTCCAGAGGACCGGGAGTCAGTGTCCTGGAGAGCGAGCGTGGGACTTTACGGTGGGGTCCAGCTAGCAGCGGAGGAGAAGGTGAGGTACCTTGTGGTGAATGCGTGAGAAAGAGGAGAATGGGATCGTGCCGATCCAAGCACGGATTTGACGGAGCGTGTCGAGACGGGGAGGACGGACGTGGATGTGGACGTTTGAAGGCTGGGTCGGTTGTTGGGCGTCTTGCCAAGAGGCGTGACGGTGACGGCTACGGAGATGGGGAAGGCTGATAGTAACCGACAAGGACCTTGCAGGGAGCCGGGAAGATTGTAGAATGAGTTTCTCGATACCGGTACTAGGAGCGATCTGTCAAGAGTGGAGGCGTGGGCTGACGAGACGGACGGGTGCTAGCAGGGTTTATGTCAAGCCCAGATATGGACACTGTGTTGCGGGAAAAGACTTCAAAAGGGAAAAGGTATATACTCATAGTTGTTTGGCCCAAATCCCAAGGGTGTACCCGGAAAAGGTACGAAGTCACGCCTTCTTCGCTTCGACCCTTCCACTCCTCATACAGTGTATTTTATTTGTGACACAGTGCAAGCATGTTAATACCTCAGGGTCAACACCTTTGTCCAAAACGTCACGATGCCTCAACTCTCGGCAGCCAGATCGGACGGAGCCGATGTATTCTCGAGACTGAACCTACACGTGTATGTGTCTTCAACGCCCCTACGGCTAATACTCTGTAATGTTCATGCGCCCTAGTCTCTCACATCCATTCCTGCTGCTCGAGCTCGTGGAAATGGGTGTTAGATATCGGACACGCTACCCCGGGACTTCAACTTCATGTTCGTCATCGAACCCAAGGTAAGGCATATTAAAGCACGGTCCATTTCACACTGGATTGGAAACAATTCGCAACTGCCAACCTGCACGACTACACTAGAAGTGCGACAAAGAATTTGGACTCTTATACGTGTAGAGCTTCTTGGAGCTCTGGCAGTCCCACGCCATGAGAGCTCGCCTGGTGCCAGTCGCCTGGACCATAACGGAGCGAAATCAAGCCTGGTCCTGCCCTGCCGTGAGTTCGAGGATGGTTTGTTTCCATTGCCATGGCAAGCGAGTCCGTTTTCCTCTTACCCCACCTCCGCTTCTGGAACTTGAGGTCGGGTGTACCTTACCTACCTAAGGTACCTTACACTTGCACATTGATAAAATCTGCTCCGGTTCGGCGGCTCTGGTATGCAGGGTCACCGGCAATACTGCACGACACCTCGGCGACAGACTCATCAATACATTTATATATGCTTTTGCCTCCCGAGCCATCTTCGACCCTAAACGTGTCTTACCACTGATCTTATGCCGGACCGAATTCAACTACCTCGCCCACCATGTTGTCCATATACGTGTACGTTGTTCTCCTGAACAATATTGCTACAGAGTGACGGCATATATCAACGTACACGTGTACGTAGACGTTACGACATATCCATCAAATGTCACGGGGTTGCACATCGAGGAACAAGAAACTGGCAGCCTTGCAGCTCGGGCACACATATCCATCGAGCACTTCGTTTTGTCCTTTTCCTTGGAAACTTGCCACAAGCTAGATACGATGTGTACAGTATGTACATGTACGCTACACTTGCGTCCCGCAACTCTCGTCTCGGGTACGGTGTAACCATTCACGAGCTCTGAGGGTATGGAAAGAGCCGCCATAGAGCTTGTGGATTAGGTTGATCCCCTTGGAGCAATGATCGTCGCTTCGAAGCTTTTCGACATTCTTCCTCACCGGTCAGCCTCTTCACAGAGAAGGCGTCTCCCCGAGGGTGATCAGCGGTAAGCTGTGAGCTAAAGCTTACCACAGTATGCGATGCAATATCGCGTGGGCGCGCAAGTGACGCAAGTCAGACGGGGCGATATCACCACCTTACCATAGAACAAGTGTCGCCGGACCGGGGACACGTCCAGATGAGTCGCAAGTGAGGCACGACCTTGCGATCGAGAAGTATGTCTATAATCGCTCGGTCAATCAAGGTGTGCTGATCATTGGAAGGTCCAGTTGTGGAACCAAGGGAGCTCAACCGTGTCGATCAACGGGGACTATCCTCAAATGACATAAGGGGTCGTGTCTTGAGGAACATTCTCAGCCGCAGAAGATCGACCGGACACGTTCGTCATAGCGTCTAAAAGGACGATCAAAGAATATTCGACATAATGCCGGCCGGAAAACCTAAAAGGGTCATGCGGCCCTCCGAGGCGGCGCCATGATGCTTTCACGAGTCGCTATCGGTGGCAACGGGAGTTACCCCAAACGGAGTTGCTGAAGGATTGAAAACACGGTGCAACCAGACAACCATACCTGCACACAATGCCGAGTAATGTATGCTTGCTCATGAGTAGCTGTGCAGATGGCAGGCCCCCCGAGCTCCTTGAGGTCACTAGCCGACGGTCCTCGCCGTGAGAAAGCTGAGAGCTTGAAAGCACTACGCAAATGCAGTGTCTGGGCCGAGCATGCACACGATTGCGGCCGCGTGATACAGTGAGAAGTTGCCTTGTCTTTTGAAGTACTGCCCTGGACCCCTACGAGAGACGAGCTACAACCCTTTCCCATACTGTACGTGTAGTACCCGCGAACGGATAGTGCGACAAATGAGACTCGATCTTGAAACCTCCAAGATGGGTCGTGCCTCGACGATATTGCCAGTACTGGTATCTGAGACAGCTGAGAACCCTGGGCGCCGAATACCCCAGCGACTGTTTTGAAGTGGCCAGCTACCCTGTGCCCACATGGCTCAGCGCCCCGTTGCAGTTGCGCTTACTGTGGTCACACTATGTTTACTAACTGTGGAATAATCGGAGGTACGGGCGAATATCACGAGCTGAGTGAAGGTGACCTGGGTGGATCAAGAGTCCCTACTGTTAGGACTGTGTAAGGTAGTACACGTGTAGGGAGAGAACCTCGATTTTTCAAGTTCACCACACAGTGAAGGAGATAAGATGAACCTATCAGCTGCCGCCGGACCTGAAAGCGCAGGTCCGGTCAGGGTTCAAACTTCGAAGGGTCCAGCAGGGCTTCGACCCCACTATTCCCACCAAAGTGCATTATGCCCCGCAGCATTCCGCTTTTGAGCTCTGTGTCCTACCAACCCAGTCAGACCAACTGGGGAAGGCGCAAGGTGGGGTGAAAACGCAAAAGCGAACTTGGTTTTTCCGACGTCATACCGCTTTGTTCCGCAATGACTAGGTAGCGTCATAGGCTGCACAATACCTGCATGACAGGGTCGCTCCGTGTGCTGCTATTGGCTGGATGTTGTGCGACTTTTAGCAATGGCCCACAGAAGACGACGTTTTTACACCCGGTCTATCATCCTCCCTTCAAAGTCTGAGAGCTCTTGGTAATGCAGCCCCTGGGTTTCCATAAACGACTTCGAGGCTCGCCCTATGGGTAGCGCGTACTGCGGTATTACGCTCGATCTTTCAGATGGGCCTCGGTGTTCATACAGTGGCTTTCAACACCACGCCTACCAGGACGACTCTGCCGTGGTCTGGCCGTGAAAATCCGAAGAGTCAATACTCGGGGCGGGTTCTTTACCCTTCCGTTGCTGCTCCACCAGCTAGCTAGCTACTGTTGCAGGGTTGAAAACTACTGGTATCTTATTTAGTGCGTTCGTCTAAGCTAAAGCGTTCCGCTTTATAGGCGTAGTGTACTGGCGCCACGGCTCACTCTCGGAATCTGTAACGACTGAAACTGGTCGGATATCGGCACCAGTGTTGGCAACTTCGCCGTAGCGACCCCCAATGGCCACGACTCGGGAAACAAGGCACACAACAGCGTTCCTATGTGTAAGTGTACACGTTCTGTACGTTCAAGTGTAAGTGTATAGTACACGTGTAGATGGGTGAAATAGCACAGCAAAGATAAAACCATGTTTCCTCAATGAGGGTTTGCACGGTGCTCCCTCACGCTCGTGCTCAAATCAATACCTTGCGAGGCAAGTCCCTGCATTCGCGCCGTTTCTTTTGAACGCCTTGACAGTTACCCCCCTTTTTTCTGCATCTTCAGACGATTCCTTGGATCGCCGAACCATGGCTTCCCGTCCCAAGAAATCGCTGATCTGATCTGGGGAGGTCCCCAGTTGGCTCGCGAGGATCGTGATTCATCGCCATCATCGAACTGACATGCACACCTCATCATGATTACCTTCCGCAAATGAATGTGTATTGCTTCACTGGGTCCTTTTGCGTTATTTCCACACTCGCACTCATGGTGCAGGAGTGAATATCGAGAACCCTTGTATACATGTTCAAACCAAGCAGCTCACCTGCCGTTGCCCACACTTCACCCATCCCTGTACTGTAACCCAATGCAACAGCACAGTACCTGGCTCACGCAGTGACTGTTCGCATTTGGCTTATGCACCCAGGGTCTCTTGGTAAGTGCCGCATGGCTATGTACACTACACTAGTATATTGCAAAGCCCGTTGGCCGACATCCATGCCGACAGGACCCAATCTTTGAAGGTCACTACCATCTGTGATGTGACCACCCTGGATATCTTGGTCAAAAACTTCTTTCAAGCATCGATGTTATTTTGTATTCGACCGAATTTGGAAAACACTCACTGCGGCGTTCTCACGGAACCTGTCCAGCAAACCAAGTTTTCAGTGATACCGAAATTCATGTGTATAAAAGTTCTTCACGACGGTGACATCTGGACCACATGCGCCATATCACCGGCTCACTGCAACAACAGGATCCCCTGGTCTAGCTCGAGCGTTTTCTTCTCTGGTCACTTTCTCTTCGGGGCACAGCCTTGGATGGACTTTCCGTCTGAACCTGCATGGAAACTGCATAGTTACACTCTCAAAACCGGTTTTTCTGCTGCTCACCACCACTCGATTTCTCCCCACCGGCCTGGCCGGGCCTATCAAGAAACGGCCTATTGGTGCATGTTGAAGGGGGTTCGAAGCCAACGCAAGGCGAGACAACTTTCCATTTCTGCTAGAAACTTCTATAGAATCTCAAAGTGATGGCTTGCGAGACGAGGAACGGTCCGGCAGATGCGTGCCAACTCACCGAAGCAGGAGGACGGTGACGAGCCATCGAAGGTGAAAGTCCCAGCTACCATGTGAAATCCAAACCCTGCAACCGGCAAATTCCTTGAAATGAAGCCCCCGTGAAGAGACACCACATCTGCGCAATGGCCCCCTGAGGAACAAGCGACATGTAGATCGACGACTTGCAGCAGATAATTTTGGGCTTCTTCGGCAGAAGGCTGTGATGACGGCAAAGATAACCCATCCATCCAAGCCGCACAGGAGGCCGAGCCGAGACGGCTTTTTTCAAGCGGCTAGTAGCCCTGGCTAGGGGCCTTCCTTATCTTCGTAGAGGTGAGACAAGAGCTCCCTTTGTGCATTAGCGGCATTGCCGACTCAGGGCGCCTGCTCGTAAGTTGGCCGAGCAGACCGCTGCTATGTCGGGCAACCGGAAAGTGTGAAGGAAGGACGGATGGGATCCGGCTGGATTTCATGACCACTCAGAGCAGGACCTTGGAAGCCACGCTGAGTAGCCAGGCAGCATCCTGCCAACCGCCTTCGTCCGCCTTGGGCGGCGGAATTCGTTCCTGGACGGGCAATGAGATTCCCTCGAAATGCCGAGCTGTCGACCTCCGTCTCCCGTCAGCGGCAAATTCAACAGCATCGCCTTCAGCTTGACTGTCGTCGTCATCGCCGGCCTCCCGTTCACCATCATCATCCGACTCTTCCTCGTTCTCTTCGACGGAGAACAAGCCCCAGCCGAGAACATTGCCGAACCAAGTCCCAGCACCGGCCCCACCGTTTTTGACCAGCCGCCGAACGTGCGCTTCGTCCTCGTAGCTCGTGTCCGGCTCGACAGCTTCGAGCTTCGTGTCCAAGCTGACGAAGTCCGGACCGGCAACATAGCTTGCGTTCTCGTCATCCTCGTCCTCCAACTGAACATGCTGATAGTTGTGGGCGTGCTGGGCGAAGTAGCCGTCGACAGAGCGCCGCTGCTCTGAGGGTGTCATCAAGCCTCCTCGACTACCAGTCCGGCTCTGCGATCGACTACCTAGCCGACTTGCCGACGGAGAAGGCCCATACACTGGTTCATCCGCGTTCAAGCTGCCCCTGCGGCTGGCGTGACGGCTGGCAAAATACTCGCGTTCACGGGCCAGATGAGCCTCTTCCTCCGTCCGTTCCGGATCGCTACCAGCTAGGCTGACCGAACTCGCCCTCGAAACGAGCCAAGACTGGCCCTTAGACTCGCGTGTCTCGGTGGATATCAGGGCTCCTGCACGTAAAAGCCAATCCGTGTCAATTGCGGACGTCTCATTATCGTCATGACCAACACCACCTGTCTTCCTGCGCCTCTGGCCTGGCCTCTGCGTAACATGGGACGAGGCAGATGGTTGATGTAAATGTGTCGTAGATTTGGACTTGGGTAAAGCTACCGGTGTAGATGTGCCACGGGTATGTGACTTGGACCGGGTTGACCGCGGGAAAGGACCGGGAGATCTGGACAGTAGACGCGGAGTAGTGGGTGCCGACTTGCCCTGCAGGTAGGACGGCGGTGCCGATAGAGGCTCCGCATGGTAATCATCAAGGTCCGTGCCGTCGTCCAACGGCAGCTTAGAGGTGAGCGGTGCCAGACTCAGCCGGTTGAGATTCGTGGTGGACCTATTCTTCCGCCTGACATGGCCCGCGTGTTGATTGTAGGCAACATCCATGTTTGCTGCTTCGGTATGGTATAGAAACCGAGTGGTTGCACCGGAGATCAGGTTACAGTATACCCAGTCGATAAAACGCACGCTACAATTGAACACACTCACCCAGGTCCGAGCACAGCTGATGTTCAATCCATTTAAAATAATAGATGGAGCGAGAAGCTGCAAACCCGGGGAGCTGAGCTTTTGAAGGCGGAAGGAGAATCGCGTGTTGGGGAGAATGGGGAATTGAACGGAAAAGGTCTGGGGCGCCCGCATCTCATCCCTGCCTAGAGCAATAGCCGTACCGAGGACCGGGCTTGCTTGTGATTTGCTCATGTCGACGCGCACTGCTGGTTCCAGACCGTCACTCCACATATAGTACGGTCCGTACACATGATTTTGTGCAACTTGTGCAGCTTGGTCCCAAGTACCGGGAACCCACAAAAGCTTACCTCTTTATGCTGCAAATACTGTTACGACAAGGTACCCGGTACACACCAGCGAAGCTCCTGTAGCATTCGGTAGCAACGACAGCTCCAGAACTTCAAAAAATTCAGATCAATGCGGTGACTAACATCACGAAATGACATATCGCCATCAAACAGCTCATACAACGCTGAGGTGGTAAGATCCCACGCCTAGCAACTGGTCCGTTCCGGCATCCTCCGTCTACATTCATTTTTTGAGCCTTGATTCGAAAGAATGCGGAATCTACGCAACATTCGGCACAGCCTCTGGAGGGGAGAGTCGGATTTCACAGCGACATGCTGGGATGCTGCTAACGACGAGGTTCTCGCCACTTTCGGACCTACCGAGCAGGACTCAAGAATAGAACTAGTTCGACTGTCAAGCAGCAATGCATCCCCCAAATTGTGAGATCTCACCACCCCTAGACATGGTCTCGGTGAGACTGACCTCATCCACACAGGCTGTGTAAGACGGTAGCATCGTGGGATGCGCCAAGCCCAAACCCAGATCTCACCGTCGACAGGATAGTGAGCCTCCATCACTTCGGCGAGAACCTCACCACATGTCTCGTGCTCGAAGGAGGTGATATTGTCATTGTCCAGGAAACAGATGCATCCAAAGATGCTCACATTGAGATCGTTGGCTCTATCGATGCTGGTGTTACTGCTGCGCGATGGTCGCCGGACGAGGAGCTGCTCCTCATCACCACCAAGGCGAACACGGTCCTGTACATGAGCAGGACCTTTGACGGCATCACTGAGGCGAACATGACGGCGGAGGACCTGAAAGCATCCAAGCATGTGTCTGTTGGATGGGGCAAGAAGGAGACTCAATTCCAAGGGAAGGGGGCCAAGGCCAAGGCACTCCGCGACCCAACGATACCTGAAAGGGTTGACGAGGGGCTCCTATCCAGCAGAGACGACGGTCGAGAGACCATTAGCTGGAGAGGAGATGGTGCATATGTTGCCATCAATTCCATTCAACCAGGGTCCAGGAGGGTCATCCGGGTCTACACCCGCGAAGGAGTCTTGGACAGTGTGAGCGAACCGGTCGACTTTTTGGAGGGCAGTCTCAGCTGGCGACCCGCCGGCAACCTCATGGCCGGTGTTCGGAGGACCTCTGACAGTAGGGTCGAGATAGTCTTCTTCGAGAGGAATGGACTGAGACATGGCCAGTTTGAGCTTCGGATACCGGCCGATGGCAAAGGTGCTGCTGACGACATTAGTCTGGAATGGAACTCGGATTCTACCGTTCTTGCTGTCATCCTGAAGGACAGGATACAGCTGTGGACCACGGGCAACTACCACTGGTATCTAAAGCAGGAGATTATGACCGGATCGAGGCGGTCGTATTTCTCATGGCATCCGGAGAAGGCTCTTCGCTTTGTCGCAGCGACATCGAGTAAGTTTTTGGAGGCCAACCCATCGAACGTGCCCTGCTAAAAATGACACAGGCAAAATCATAGTGCAAGAGTACATCTTCTTCACGCACAGAGGTTCAATGACCCCTCCTCACGATTTTGGAGTCGTCGGAGTTATCGATGGTCAGACCTTGATGATCACGCCCTTCAGAACAGCCAATGTACCACCGCCCATGTCTATGTTTGAGATCGAGACCGAGTCAAGTATCATAGACGTTGCTTTTGCCCCGGATAACTCCGACTTCTGGGTGCTGCACCACGGCGGGATCAACACTTACTCGCTCGGAACGAAAAATAATCGATGCCTAGCACCAAGAGTTTTAACAAGGAGTGCCTTCACAGGGACAGATGAGAGACTACCGCTTCAACTTGCCATTTCAGGGGATCATGAGGTCCGCATCCTCTCTGTTGGCGAAGAGTCGACAATTATTTCTTCGGACCTTTCCTCACCGGAGTCCAATAACGCGACTGTGAGCGAGGTTCATGCGGATTCAGTCTCCAGTATGGGACTGTATACTACGAATGACAGTTCTAGGATATTTGCGCAAGAGCACTCTGGAAGGCTAATACAAGTGTCCCTAGACGACACTATGCCACTACCTGTCAGCTTCCCGGCTTACCTGCCATGGACTGAAATTATTGAACATGATGGCGAGTTATTGGCATTTGGGCTTTCGAAAGGCGGCCATTTATATGTCAACTCACGCCAACTCGTCAAGAACTGCACCTCATTCTTGGTCACGCCCAGTCATCTGATTTACACCACAAGCAATCATCTGCTCAAGTTTGCCCACTTGGATCGGGCCGATGGTATGATCTACAACCGCTTCTGTGCTTGGTTAGATTTCACTAACGACGTCCAGATATCGAGGTGCCGGCTGATGACCCCGAAGTCGACGAGCGTTGCAGGAGCATCGAGCGAGGAGCAAAGCTTGTCACTGCTATGCCAACAAATATGAGCGTGGTGCTCCAGATGCCGAGAGGGAACTTGGAAACGATCTTCCCGCGAGCGATGGTGGTCGCTGGTATCAGGCAGCTAATCGACCAAAAAAGGTACGACAAAGCATTCGCTACATGCCGAACGCAGCGAGTGGATATGAATATCCTCTACGACCACCGACCAGACATGTTTCTCGACAACGTCAGTCTTTTCCTTGAGCAATTACAAGATGCCACCTACATCGACCTATTCCTGTCATCGTTGCGGGAGGAGGACGTAACACAAGCGATGTATAAGGATACACGGCCGTCGAAGAATCAGCAACTAGGCATACCGAAGCAGGATGCTGCCAGCGCTGCGACCTCAACAACCGGCACATCTTCAAAAGTCAACTCCATTTGCGACGCTGTTCTCAAGACGCTACAAACCCATAAGAACGCCAACCTCCAAAACATCATCACTGCCCACGTCTGCAAGAGCCCACCTGCACTAGACGATGCACTTCAGATGGTCGCAGGCCTGATGAGCGAAGACGAAGCACTGGTAGAAAGGGCGGTGGAGCACATCTGCTTCTTAGCAGACGTCAACAAACTTTACGACCACGCTCTTGGGCTCTACAACCTCGACCTTGCCCTCCTCGTAGCCCAGCAGTCTCAGAGAGATCCGAGAGAGTACCTACCCTTCATTCAAAACCTCCACCAGCTCCCACCCCTCAGGCGCGAATTCGCCATTGACGACCACCTCGGCCGCCGCGAGAAAGCGCTAGGCCACCTCAAGTCCCTCGGCGTCTTCGATGAAGTGCAACAGTACACCGTCAAACACAACCTCTACAAGACGGCCCTGAACCTTTACCGCTACGACGAAGCCTCACACAAGATCCTCACAGAACTCTACGCCTCCTACCTCGAATCCGTCTCCAATTTCCGCGAGGCCGGGCTAGCCTACGAGTCCGTCCAGAACTTCGCCAAGGCGACAAGCTGCTACTCATCCGCCGGCGCGACCTCGTGGCGCGAGTGTCTCTTCGCCGCCTCGCAGCAGAAGCCCGCTCTCTCGTCCGAGGCCGTCGCGGCGCTCGCCACCGATCTGGCCGAAGCGCTGTACGAGGCGAAGGACTACGCCGGCGCGGCAGCCATCCACGCCGAGCACCTCGGCGACGTGCGGGAGGCCATCAGGTGTCTGTGCAAGGGCTCGCTGTTCGCCGACGCGATGAGGCTGGCCGTGTTGCACGGCCGGCCCGAGCTGCTCGAGACGGCCGTCGATGGCGGGCTGGCGGACGCGCTGTCCGGCACGACAGAGTTTCTGGCTGACTGCAAGGCGCAGCTGAAGGCGCAGGTGCCGCGGATCATCGAGCTGCGTCGGAAGGCGGTTGAGGACCCGCTAGGGTTTTATGAGGGGGATGTCAGGGGTGGCGGCGGCGATATTCCGGACGATGTCTCGGTAGCGACGTCGAGGGTCAGCACGAGCGCTAGTCTGTTCACCAGGTATACGGGTAAGGCGGGCAGTGTGGGTACGGTGGGGAGTAATGTGTCGCGCGCGACGAGCAAGAACCGGAAAAGGGAGGAGAAGAAGCGCGCGAGGGGTAGGAAGGGAACGGTTTATGAGGAGGAGTATCTGGTTAATAGTGTTCGGAGGTTGATTGAGCGGGTGGATGGTACGAGAGAGGAGATTGAACGGCTCGTGTTTGGGCTTGTGAGGCGGGGGATGGCGGAGCGGGCCAGGGCGGTTGAGGCCTTGGTTGCTGAGGTGGTGGAAGGGTGCAGGGTTGCCGTTGAGCAGGTGTGGCCACCGGCTCCCAAGGAGGCTGTCGCTGGAGATGAGGGCGAAGGAGAGAATGGTTATAGGGCTGCCGGTGGTGCGGGAGTCTTCCTTGAGAGTCTCGAGGCCAAGACGGTGAAGCAGGAGCCGCCTGTTATAACTGGATTTGCGAGGCTTTCACTCTTGGGTTGAAGTCAAATGGCTGGCGAACGAGCCAATACCGAGACTCTCAATTGTGAAACACCGATACCCTTAGAAAGAACTAGATATCGAAGTGAATAGCTTCTCAAAGATAAACAAGGTTTATTCGCAGCTTTCGTGACTTCTTATATAATCTGATCATGGTCTTCCATGTTACCACTCGATATACTTAGGTGCCTTGATCTCGTAGGGAATGAAGCGACATGCATGAATAAGAAACCTGCATCAAGTATTCCGAACTCGACACAACATCTTCACCCTCTACTCAAAATTCGACAACTCGTCACAACCGCCTTTCCAGGCTCAACTCGCGTCCAACAGCCCGGTCTGTTGTGCAATGACCAAAGTGTTTCGGAGACAGAATCCTGCATCTGTTGACACCAGCTGTTCCTAAGCCCAGGTAACGATTTCCTGTTTGATGCATATAAGAAACAGTCGCTAACTCGCATCAGCGGTCTGGAGATCTTGCACAAACCGCGTTCTACACATTTCTTCAAGCCACCTTGCTGCGCTCCTGTTAGCTGCCTGGGATAAGTACTTGTTCTAGTCTCGCAATCACTCTGCTACAGCTGTCACATCTTATCTCGTCTGGGGGCAAGCTTGGCACCTGAATGCCTCTACAATAGCCTCACAATGGCTCAACCAAATAGTCGCAGGCCTTCCATAGACCACAGGCTTTCATTCGACCGCAGGAATTCTTATGATTTGCCACCCATATCACCAGCCACCGCTGTCCGGCCTCAGGCAAGCGTGCTTGACGAAGAGCCGATACCTCGTATGAAGACTATCGCTCCTTGCATCTTTGTGCCTCTGGAGACGGACATCACCAAACCAAGAGATCCCCCCCGAAACCGCGTCGAGAGAATAGAGCGTCTCATCGCGTCTGCGGAAGCCCAGCGCGCGGGCGTGCTGGAGAACATAGCTTTCATGGCCGAGCACGACAGGCGGTCTGTTCTGCAGTATGGGCGCCAGAGAGAAGCGATGACGGGAGTCCCATATGGACCTGGTCCAAGTCTGCCACCGGACGAGGTAGATTGGATCATGAACAATATGGCGGCTCCCGCTCCGAAGGACAGGGACCTGAATATCAAGGATGAGGGAGACCTACAACGGCTCCTACTGCGCACTTTGCCGGGGATGCCGCCGGAGGCTGAGTTGACGAACCGAGAGCAGGTCGCCAGGGAACTCTTGGTCACGGTCAACAGAGCCGCCCAGACTGCAAAGGGCTACTGTGATGAAGTCGACAAGAGGATCAAGGATCACTCGGTGCTGCTGGAGAAGGAGAAGAGAAGGCTGGAGGATGCCGGCAAGCGACCGGAGGAACGATAGTCACATCGTGGAAGCTCTAGATTTGGGCCGATGTCGTTCCTTACCATAGCATGCCGGGATTTCGCACCTGTGAGTCTGCTTCGGTCTGCGAAGATATTGTCTACGACGTGTCAGGATATGATTGGGACCATCGCCGGCGCGTTTTCAGAGTATACTCTGCAACGCGTTTTATTTTCATCATTAGGTGACAGCAGTGCAATACAGCTAAGAGCGCCAATACTCTTCTCGTCCATGCTACTCTACTCTCAAGATCCAGGTTCACAGTGGTGAAATGTGGCTACCGGCGGTAAGAAACATTGCTCATTGAGCTGTAAAACATCTCTTGCACGTATCCATAACGGAGCCTTTTGCGTGATCTAGAGCACAAGATAGAGGAGGACTTGATAGAAGCTGCCCAAAAGCAACCCAAGCTCACCTACAATAAAATGTGCCCAGTACAATTTAAATATCGAGAAAAAAGAAGAAGAGAGGAAAGAGAAGCTCCAAAAATCTGTGCACTTTTGAATGTCGAGGAAATCATGCTGACTAAGAAAAGCCTAGGTAAAGCTGTCGACGAATGAGAAGCGTGGCGTTATAATGCGCGCTAGCGCCACTTTTGATCCGAACCTCCCCAAGCTCTGGCAATCCAAATCCAACTGGACGACGTCAACTCCCTTCGCACAGGGCCCTTCACTGCCGCCACCTCCTGCCCCAACGAACTTGCCAAACTCTCTCTCTTTCGCAAGTGAGGATACGACACAATGTTGCGGCAGGCTCTAGGGCGCACAGCATGGCGCTCCAGCCGGCAGGCCGCGGTGGCCAGCCGCTCCTTCTCGACCACGCCGAGCAGGAATGCCGAGGTTGAGCTTACCATTGGTGAGCCACAAGCCGATATAAGGTGCTGGATTCAATTGCTAACTGTTTGACAAGACGGGAAGAAGGTGTCTATAGAAGGTATGAGCATCGTGGACGCTTGGGAGGAGCTTGACTAACCTGCTCCATAGCTGGGTCTGCGCTCATTCAAGCATGCGAGAAGGCTGGTGTTGTCATCCCTAGGTATGCCCAATTAAACCACTGTCAGCTCTTGGTGGCCTCTGCTAACGTTTGCTAGATATTGCTATCACGAGTATGTGCCTGAAACCGAGCCAGAACGACCGCGAGAACATATCCGGAAACTGACCATACAAATAACAGGAAGCTCATGATTGCAGGCAACTGCCGCATGTGCCTCGTCGAAGTCGAAAGGGCACCAAAGCCGGTCGCGTCGTGCGCGTGGCCAGTACAACCAGGAATGGTCGTTAAAACAAATTCGCCCCTCACACACAAGGCACGAGAAGGCGTGATGGAGTTTCTCCTCGCAAACCACCCCTTGGATTGCCCGATTTGCGACCAAGGTGGCGAGTGCGATCTTCAGGATCAATCTATGAGGTACGGAGGGGACCGTGGCCGGTTCCACGAGATTGGAGGAAAGCGTGCCGTGGAAGACAAGAATATCGGACCTTTGATCAAGACGTCGATGAACCGCTGTATTCACTGCACCAGGTGTATCCGGTTCTCCAACGATATCGCTGGTGCCCCGGAGATGGGCTCGACGGGCCGTGGCAACGACATCCAGATCGGCACCTACCTCGAACAAAATCTCGATTCGGAGCTGTCTGGTAATGTTATCGACCTCTGCCCTGTCGGAGCTCTTACGGCAAAGCCCTGGGCGTTCAAGTCTAGGCCCTGGGAGTTGAAGAAGACAGAGTCGATTGATGTTCTGGACGGTCTGGGCTCCAACATCCGTGTCGATTCGCGCGGCCTCGAGGTCATGCGAGTTCTACCTAGGCTCAATGACGACGTCAACGAGGAGTGGATCAACGACAAGACTCGGTTTGCCTGCGACGGTCTCAAGACCCAGCGGCTCACTCTGCCATTGGTTCGCCGGGAAGGCAAGTTCGAGCCGGCTACCTGGGAGCAGGCTCTGACCGAGATTTCGCAAGCCTACCAGGTTCTTGCCCCCAAAGGCAACGAGTTCAAGGCTATTGCTGGTGCCCTGACCGAGGTTGAGTCACTGGTGGCCATGAAGGATCTCGCTAACAAGCTTGGCTCCGAGAATCTTGCGCTCGACACACCGAATGGTAGCCAGCCCGTCGCCCACGGTATCGACGTGCGGTCCAACTACATTTTCAACTCCAAGATCTGGGGTATCGAGCACACTGACTGCATACTTCTGGTCGGAACAAACCCGAGGCATGAGGCTGCCGTGCTGAATGCTCGCATCAGGAAGACCTGGCTGCGCTCTGACCTCGAGGTTGGTCTTGTTGGCGAGACGTTCGATTCTACCTTCGACGTCGAGCACCTCGGCACCGACTACGCTGCCCTGAAGAAGGCCCTCGCAGGACCGTTCGGCAAGAAGCTCCTGGCCGCCAAGAACCCAATGATCATTGTTGGCTCTGCCGTCACCGATCATCCCGACGCCAAGGCTTTCTACGAGCTCATCGGCGGCTTCGTTGACAAGAATGCCTCCAAGTTCTTGACTGAGGAGTGGAACGGCTACAACATTCTCCACCGCGAGGCATCGCGAGCTGGCGCCTTCGAGGTTGGCTTCGTCACCCCCTCAGCCGAGGTAGCCGAAACCAAGCCCAAGTTCGTCTGGCTTCTCGGTGCCGACGAGGTCAACGCCGCCGACATCCCCAAGGACGCTTTCATCGTCTACCAGGGCCACCACGGCGACGCCGGTGCCCAGATGGCAGACATCGTCCTTCCCGGTGCCGCGTACACCGAGAAGGCCGGCACGTACGTCAACACCGAGGGACGCACGCAGATGACACGGGCCGCCACCGGTCTTCCCGGCGCTTCGCGGACGGACTGGAAGATCATCCGGGCTGCGAGCGAGTTCCTTGGCGCTCCTCTTGCCTACGATGACGTCGCCCAGCTCCGTGACCGCATGGTCGAGATCAGCCCCGCACTGGCCGCTTACGACGTCGTCGAGCCGGCCGCGCTCCAGCAGCTGAGCAAGGTGCAGCTCGTTGATCAGAACAAGGGATCGAAGCCTACAAACACGCCGCTCAAGAAGCCTATTGAGAACTTTTATTTCACTGATGTTATTTCAAGGAGGTTAGTAGTAACCGTTCGGCAGCTGACTTCCATCTGCCCTGCGGAAATATTCTTGCTAACGTATCTGTAGCTCACCGACGATGGCTCGCTGCTCAGCAGCCAAGGCAACGGGTGACCCGCGGACTAACTTCATGGCTCCGGGTATCGAGGACGACAAGCCGATGGGACAGGTTGAGTATGGTGTGTAAATGGGGGGAGGTTGATACCTGTGAGGGGTGAGTAGGGTGGCCAAAAGGTTTGATGGTCTTGGGAGCTCCCAGTTGTCTCGTTTGTGATGTTGGCCTGCATCTGTATATATTACGGGAGTACTGAGTTAGACGTTTTATGGCACATATGGTCTGCGCAAGGCTATGTCTCTCATCTTGTCTACCAACTGGCGTAGCTGTGATCCCCGCTGAAGCGTTGGATGAAGCTGGCCCGTAGCAATGTTTGGCTCTGACCATCTCAGTGTGGCCTTAGCCACCGGCAGAGAGCTGAGATCACAGTGCTAATGAAATCACCTCTTTGTGTTAAGAACGGTATAACGTCGTACCGTGAGGCAGAAGCTTCTTAGGTACAGTACAGCCCACGACGAGTAGGTCACACCGCCGGTTGTGGTACGGCATGAGAGAAAGCCAGATATAACGTTTGACATATACGTCTCGAAGGCCGAGGAAGTCTTGATTGGAATTAAGTCTGCTTTAGCTTACTGTGCCCCAGATTGGGACAGTAGCCTTTCATAATAAGATGCGCCGGCAAAAGAATAACAATACCACCAATTCCCAGTCCAGGGGTAATCCTAACTCAGATATCCCACAACGCCATCCCTAACCGCGGGTAGAAAAGTCCACTAAACTTAACAACTTCTCTCTCTCTCTCTCTGTCCTATCCTAATGATTATACAACCCCCATCTCCCCACGCCTCCGCCTATCAACCTCCCCGTTCCGCCTCCTCTCCTCCCCAACCAGCAGCGCAAACACCCTCTTGGCCAGCACCCTCTCGTCCCACACGCTCGCATGCCCGACCTCGGCGGCAAAGGCGTCCACGACGTCCAAATGCCACTGCTCGAGCGTCATGGTCTCTCCCTGCGCGGTGACTTGCTTGCCCAGCAGCTTCGGACGCGTCGAACTTGTCTTTGCGACCGGGTGGGCGAGTTGGAAGGCCAGAGCACCGGAGCGGCGGCGTTGCTGGAGGAGTGCGTCGAGACGTTCCCAGTGCGAACGGGTCCAGGTTGTCGGGCTGAGATGCGCGGCGGGTTTGATGATTGATGTGGTTGGCGGTGGGAGATTGGGAATGTTGTTGGGTAACAGGAACGAGGGTTTCGACGTTGTTGGCTTGTCAAGGTCCATCTCGTGCTGAGCGGATGTGGTAGGTTGGTTCTCCTTGTTGGATCCGCCGGCTATGACCTTTTCCGGAGAAGCCTGGCTGGCAGACGATGCGCGCTGTTCGGCCCGAGCTTGAGCTTGAGCTAAGGGTGACAGGGTGCTACTCGTGAACTCCACGACGCGGCCGGGCGTTTTGGGTTTCAGAGGAGAGCGAATACAAGACTTTGTCGGCGACTGGGCCCGGCTTGGAAGAGGCTTGAGGACAGGAGCGATGAAGCTCGACTCCTGGTTTGGAGAGGAGCTGTAAGGCGCTGGTGACGGTGTCTCTTCGGCATCATCTTCAGCCTCAGTGTAGACATCGGCTGGCTCGAGAGACGCAGCCTCTCGACTCGCGGGACTCGGGGCAAACAGTGAGTTTCCAGTCTGGCCAGATCGAGGTGTGAAGTTCCTCTTCTGGGGAATATGAGCGAAGAGCTGTCGTGGCGGCGTACTAGGCGATGATGAGTGCTCCACAGGTTCAGGCTCCTCTCTCGCCGCAGGCTTCACTGGCGAGAAGAGGTCCACACGACGTTGGGCACCAATCTGCAGCTCCTTCTGAGGAACTGAAGGAAGGGACGGGGCTCCAGTGAGGCTCGACTGGGTTTCTCCGGCACGGCGACCAAAAGAGAAGATCCTCCGCGCGACAGACGGCGTATCACGAGACTGGCTCTGTGTTTCCATTTGAGCAGCATGCTCGGCAGGCTTATCAACCCTGCTTATAAGCGATGCTCTGCTCGGCAGTTCTCTCGTGAGGAGACCTTGAGCAGGCTGGGGATAGCTAACCCCGGGCGGCAAGACCTCAGGCAGAAGTGCCGGAGACGAGAAGAAAGCCGAGAGGTCGACCTTCTTGGGTGGTTGAGCGGGTTGCGCGACCACTTCAGTCTCCTTGCTGCTCAGCTGCGAGAGCAAGCTGAATTCCTCCTCCTTATCGGCAGTATCACTGGCCAACTTATGCTGCTCGTCGTTGTACACTAATCGCTTGCTGTTCTGCCTCCATGGACTTGGCAGCTTGCTCCGCCGTGGAGGATTAAAGACCGGCTCACTATCCGTGATCTTGGGTTGAGGGCGTCCGGGAGTGGGACGCTGGGCTTCAATGACCCAGATATCGTCGTCAAGGTCATTGGCTGGGTCCTGTTCCTCTTCATCGTCTTCTTGCTCGACAAACGATTCCTCCACAAGCGACTCCATGTCTACGTCTGACATCTCGCCAACCTCGGAGCCTCCCCTTGCCCGCATTGTCGAAGTCACCGAATCTGGACGCTCGTATGACTGGGGTGCAGGTGTCTCATCCGCCTGCCAGCTCATCTCGTCTTCGTATGCGGCCTCGGCCTGGACAGAACTCGTCCTGCTGGCTCGGTCCATCGATCCGCCACCCAGGCTAAACATGGAATTGTGCAGACTTAAGGTATCCTGTCTCTCTTGCGCTGCGTTATTGGTGGCAGGAACGACAAAAGGATCCTCAGCGGCCGGTGCTGGTACAGCTCGAGGAGAGAACACCTGAGCTCCTTGAACGACCAGGTTCTTAATCTGCTTGAAGGGTGCAAAGGCGCTTGACCAGGGACTGTTCTGTTGTTCTTCCGGTGCTGGTGCTGTGTGTGCTGTTGGAGCCGCTGGGGTGGGTTGAACGGCGGGGCTTGACTGCGCCACCAGTGCTGGTTGCGGTGTAGGCGCTGGCTGCGATATGGGTACTGGCTGTGGCGAGCGTGCTGGTTGAGTCGCGGCCATCGAGGGCGCCGGAGACTTGCTGATGGAGACCCGGAACGGACTTCCGAGAGAAGGTGACCGTGCCGGGGGAGACGGCGGGTCTGAAGTAACCATTTGAAGCGCACGGCCAGCTCTGACGATGGGCGATAACGTCGGACGGGTGGTGCTCTCTGGCGGAGCCAGTGTCTGTGCGTCCGCCTTGTCGACTTGTATGCGAGGCGGAGACCGCGAAGGAGGCACCTGTAGTGCCGGTGTTTCTGAGGACCCACGCCTTGGAGGCCGGACAACAGAGAACTGGTCTCGTGGGGGAAAGTTGAGGACTGGCGGGGAGGATTGCATCTCCAGTTCGCTCTGTTCTTTCATTGCACTTCCTAGAACTTTGTCTCCGTCGTTTTCGGAAAGCACTGGCGAGGGCGTCTCATCAGGGGTCAACAGTCTATTCGAATCTGACTGGGGATTAGGAGGATTCACCCTCGAAGGCCGCTCAATGGACGGTTGAATAGATGTTTCTGCGTCCTCTGGATTCTGGACCACAGGCTGGCGTGATTGCCTGGGGGTGGCAGTGTCAAGTACCGCATCCGGGACCTCTGAGAAGGAGTCGTCATGAACCTCGACCATAGCACGACGTATCGGTTTTGGAGTAGCGGCTTCGAGTACTGCCTCTGGTATCTCTGAGAAAGAGTCGTCATAAACACTTTGCTCGTCGGCGGCCTGCGCCTGCGCCTCGCCTTCGACAGGAAGGCGCTGTGGTGACTCGGGATCCTGCTGCTTCTGCAATGACTTTAGAGCTAATTGTCTTCCCAGATCCTGCACCTTAGCCCTCCGAGGACTAGGTCTGATGCCTGATGAGGAGCCAGACTGGGCGAATAGTGATTTATTTGTCGGTAGCGGTGGGTCAGCCTTTTCTGGTGACGGACCGACAAATGACACCTCATCCTCATAGGGCGTCTTCGGCCGAGACTCACTGCGGCTCTGTCGCAACGATTCCAGAGTCTGGTTGATGATCAGACTCGTCTCGTCGCCGATCTCGTGCTGGCTAGCAGCCACACTCAGATTTCCCTGCATCGATGGCAGTGAGTGAATGGAGATCATGGTGAACTCCTCCTGTACCATGATGGTGTCTTTGTCTACGCTGTCAGCGCGTGAACCGCTGGCAACGGACCCAGTCTCGCTGTACCCTCCAGTAACACCATGCTCCACGTTCGACCCGCTCTCATCGTCGGTCTCTGTCTGTCGATCAACAGAGGGCAGCCGCGCCCGGCCTTGCTCGCCAGCATCGACTCGTTCTTCGTCGACCGACGACTGCCGTCTGATGACTGGCTGTGCGGGTGGGTCTGACAACGTAGCCATCCAGATATCGTCATCATCGCCTCCGTGACTTGAGGGCGGCGCAGAGCTATAGTTCTCTGTGACCGAAATGTTGTCGCTGGCTGTGGCTACTGATGCATTATCCTCCATCTCGGCATCCGCAGTTTCTGACTGAGCAGCGAGAACCCTTATCTCGTCAGCAGTCATGGACACCCGCCGAGGGCGCCCTCGTCTCTTAGGCTTTGGCGTCTCTCCTGCATCCTTCGCCGGTGTCGCGTTCTTGCGCTTGGTCGACGTTCTGGTCCGGGACGGCTTCGGCGTCGCGTCGGGATCCTGCACGCTGCTTTCGGACGTAAGGTCTTCAGATTCACTTGCTCTCGTCCGTCGTGGCCGCCCGGGAGTCTTGCGGATCGGGGTGGCCTTTTTCTTTGCTATTGTTGCTGGAGTGCCAGCTGGCTTTGGTGGTCTGCCTCGTCGCCTCCGCGTCGGTGCGACCGAAATGGAAGGTTCACCGCCCTCATCGTCTGTAAGCCCTTTCAAAGGGACTACTGTCGTCGTTATCTTCTCCCTCCGTCGAGTAACCCTCTTCGGTGTGGGCGACTGGAATAGCTTCCGCTTAACATTGCTGCTGTGTGTGCCTCTGTCGTCCGCTTCGACCGTAACCAGGATCTTCTGCGGCGAGCGCTCATCTCCGACATCCAGCGCAAAGGTCTGCTTCCGAGGCGATGGGTTGACGGATGAGAGTCTAGATGATGCTTGAGATTGGCTTCGAGTCACGCGACGGGACGACATGGGGGCCGCATCCTGGAGAGAGGCGTTCAGGGGATCGGGCGACGACATGATGTCCATGGCTGGAAAATGGTTGATAACACGACGAATAGTGATTATCTTGAACTAGTACCCATCCAAGTGAGACAGGCGCGAAGCTTAGCCCGCGATACAGGGCATGGGTCTCGAAGTTCTGGACTATGCGCGAAGCACGATGTGCCCTGTGTGCGTTGCTATTTTGCTGCCCTCCACTTTGTTTACATTCAAGCCCAGGGTAGCTGGACTAGTCTAGGTTGAGCTTTGACCAGCCAACCAATCACGGCCATGTCTGCGGGGCGAGCACACGGGGACAATATAACCCGCCAGATTTGAGCAAGGGTTAGGGTTGTTAATAACATGGCTGATTAGTAACCTGACATGCCGAGGCAAGCCGATTGTGACGTGGACCGCCGAGATTCATCAGCGTCTCTGACATATTGTTACCTCTAGAGGTACCGGTGGGAAGGAACCGAGTGCGCCTTCACATTTGTAAGGATGGAATTTATCGCGGGGAAGAAACACACCCCCTTTAGCTTCTAGATGCATTTCTTACGCCCTCCGCTCCATGACGTGATCGAGCTCGGCATGGCACCGATCAATCAGACTCCAGAGATCCTCTCTTAACCGTCTTACCCATCAGGAAGTCAAGTGATGTCCGTCGAAAACCGTCTTGCAGAGTCGATGCTTTGAAATCGCTAGCCTCAAGTTTTGAATTGTAAGAGCTCACTGGTATAAGAGGCGCCTCTCAACTCTAAGTCTAGCAGCATATCACCGTCTCATATTGTATCACAAGCTTGGTTCCCAAGAGGATCATCTTATCTTGCTCGCCTTTTCAGTATTCTAAGTTCTCTCCGTCAGGCATCTTACTGAGTTCCTAAATTACCTCGTGGTGATCCTAAGTACCGGAACCACTTAGAAGCCCTTCATAAGAGACATCTGCCACAGCTTTCCGAGCTACTATCACAGCCCATTCTCACATCAAGCATGGCAATCTCATCCCAAATCCCCCGCGGCGACGTAACCGCAACCCTAAACTTCTACTCCCCTCCGGCCGACGGCGCTGCCCCCTTCAACTACGTCGAAGACCCGCCCGAGGGCCAGCCCCAGCGCAACTTCGACGCCGAGTCGCACCCGGTGGTTATCCACGACGCCCGCGGCCGCGAGTCGAGCTTCACCCTCGACAACGACGCCTTCGCCATCATCCGCGGCGTGGCCCCCTCCGCCGAGACGGAGTTCGCCGACGACTCCTCCATCCAGGAGAAGTACTACCCGGAACTGGAGCGCCTCCTGCTCGACCACGTCCCGGGGTCGACCAAGGTCGTCTTCTTCGACCACACCATCCGTCGCGCCCGACCGGGCGCCGACAGGGCGCCCGTGACGAGGGTGCACATCGATCAGACCGCCGCCTCGGCCGCGCTGCGCGTGAAGCGCCACCTCGGCGACGAGGCGGAGAGGTTGCTGCAGGGACGGTACAGGATCATCAATGTCTGGCGGCCCCTGAACAAGGCGCCTGTCGAGTCCTTCCCTTTGGCGTTTGCATCCAGCGCGACGCTGGCGGACGAGGATGTCGTGCCGGTGGAGCACAGGTATCGGAATGGGTACATCGGCCAGACGGCGGGTATCAAGTATAGTCCCAGCCAGCAGTGGTGGTATCTGAGCGGTATGACTGGCGATGAGAGGATTTTGCTCGAGTGTTTCGACTCGGAGGCGCTGAAGGAGGGATCGGGCGTTAAGGGCGGCAGGGTGGCGCATACTGCTTTTGAGGACCCGAGGACGAGGCCTGATGCTCCCGGGCGGGAGAGTATTGAGGTCCGGGCGCTGGTTTTTGGACCGTGAAGCAGAGAGACGAGCTGAATGTTAAACATGTAGAGCGAACTTGCATTGACAAAGGGAGTTGAGGTATGCTTATAGTCCTATTCGAGTAATATCATTGGTATTCCCATAAACACTGAAACGCCCACACCCCGATGCAGTCTGTTGATAACGTACGAGCATTTTGACGTGACGTTTAAGCAAACTGAACAGATCAAATCCATGCTGTGGAGTCCTTGACACCGTAGAGTCGACTCATGTATTCCATTAACCATCAAGCACGAAAGAATCCTGCCACCCCTGAAATAGTTCACACTAGGCACCCCTGACCCGCCCCTTACGACTGCTACTCCTGCTCATCGGTGCACCACTGGCACTGCTCTGCCGACTCATCGACACGCCACCGACACCGGCCATGGGTACACTGGTTGGCCCCTGGCCAACGCCAGCCTTAGCAGGCGACTGGTTCGGCGTGGCGGACCTCCCCGACCTGATCCCCTTGGACGGCGTCCCTATCCTATCAATGGCAGAGCCAATTGCGGCTGCCCTCTCAGGCTCGATCACAACAGGCATCCCCAACCGCTGGCGGATATCGTTCTCTGCTGGCCGTTCTCCTTGCAGGTAGGCAGCATATCTATTCTGCTTCGCCGGATGTGCCACCGCTTCAAGGATTCTCCGGCTGCCATTCTCGTTGTCTAGGTTGGCACCGAGGCCATGCTGCTCGTCGTATTGCTTCAGCACGTTCATTACCATCCAGTCCGCGTTCTGCTCGTCTGGCGGTAGCGGTGTCGGCTGGCTGTAGTCGGATATTTTCGGAGGACCTCTGACGTATGTGGAAGGAAAGATGGGTGGTAACTTCGGATCATTTCCAAGGACCTTCTCGAAGTTATTCGGGAAGTCAAGGTTCGACAGGGCCTCGAGACCCAGCAACTTGTCGTCGGTGAAGTTAGGCGCGCCACGAGCACTACGCGTAGCGTGCGAAACGTTCCGCTCCATCGCTGGTGCGGAGGGTACCGATTCCGAGTCTTCGTTCTCGCCGTTGCCGGAGTCGCTTCCGTCGGGGGATGCCACGACCTGGCCGTTCTCGTCGAGTTTAGGTTTGTGGGTGAGGATATACTTGTGTGCTGCTACAGCTGCCGCGTTGTAGGTCATTGAGAGCTCTTTGTCGGTGAAGAGCTTGTCGATGCTGTACACCGGGCCGGTGGTCTTTCTGTTAACTAGCCTATCGCCCTGCCACAGAGGAGTTGTGCTCGAAGGGTCGAGAGCCCGACGCTGGGGTGCCGGGGAACCGTCATCGTCGGCAGGATTGCGTTTCCGCTTCTTGCTATCGAGACCCGACATGTCGTCCATTTCTCTCCTCAGGCGAGTCGTTCGCTTAGTGTGAGTGCCACCCGGGCTGGCTGGGTTGGTCAGGCTGAATTGATTGGGGTGCAGGAGAAGGGCAGAGGCGTCACTGATCTCCAATGCCTCCTTCTCCTTGTTGAGACGAAACTTCTTGGACGTGATGGTGTTCATGAGACGGTCTCGGAGGGTCTGGGCGAGGGCTTTGTGCTCCCTTTTCGCTGTTTCGACCTTGTGGATATGGACGTTATGGTATTGTTGGACTTTCTTCTCGAAGTCGTTCTGCAGAGGCACACAAGAATCAGTACCTTCGGTTGAAAGCCGCAACAGCTATGGGGAGGACGAAAAAGACAACGGGTAAACTGACTGTATACTTGGTGAGGTAGTAGTCTCTCTCCTCGACTAGATCCTGGACGTTGACAATCCAGTCTTGGAACCGTGGGCCAGCCATCTCAAGCAGAGTGCGGGGTCCGGGGTGGTTGTTAGCCTCGCTGTTGGCGCGGGACAGTTGTAGGTGCTCATCGTCGAGGGCATCGAGAGGCCGTTCGGCATGGGCGTCTACCCGCATGACTAGGTTCGTGTCGACCTGGATCTTCTGAAGCTGCTCACGGTAGGCGCGGTCTCTATCCAGACCAAACTTGTCACCAAGGGCGGCAAGCCGGTCTATCAACATTTGGCGTTTCTTGTCACGCTTGGAGAGGAGGGTTGGAGAGTTGTTGGCTCGGCGATCGGGCCGGCCAGCGGCCGGGCCATCTGCCATAGCAGCGTCGTTTGTTGCCATATTTTGGTTTATGTGCGTAATGATATGTGGCTGATCTCCAGTGTAAGACTCTGTAAGACGATCTTGCGTGGAGGTGCGTGGTAGGTGCAAACTGGGAGGAAGAGGCGAAGATCGTAGAGTAAAAGGTCAAGAGACCCAAAGTGCGGAGAAGGGGAGTTTCCGAGGATTATCGGAAGAAGACGACGTCGTGGTAAGAGTGACAGGATGGACAACGAAGAAGAGTATGGTATATTTAAGTGCTGCTGTGTCACATTTCATCCGTGTTAGTCGTGCTATTGTCGATACTTGGTGAATAGCTGGCTGAGGTGAAAGTTGTGTAAGTCGCAACAATAGCAGCCAGGATGGAAAGAATTGGCAATTGGGGCAATCGGCAGCAGTGAGGGCTGGCGGATTGCGGCCTTGTTGCTGTCAGCCTTGGCCCCCACAATCTTTGAGCTTGTCTGCTTTGCGTCTGTGTCTTTCCCGTGGCTTGATTGAGAGCGGTGCACAGGCCATCTGATCCCTTGCATAAGGTACCTAAGGTAATAATGTATACATAGAACAGCCAGAGGACCCACCTTGACGTCTGCAAGTCCAGTCGCATCTCGCAAAGGCATCGGAATTGACAATGGTGCTTTGCATGCTGTGAAGCTTCGAACCTAACAACCACTCTTCGACACCTCCAATTCTCGTCTGTCGACTGATCGATGGACTGGCTCAACTCTAGCTTGCAACAATCCCAGCCATCGCCCTCATGATCATACAATGGAGAACCTAACCATCTCCGATGCGCCCCCCCAACAGGGAGGAGGTGCTGCTGTGCCGTCCGTCCCAATGATGCCTCTCGGGCCCGGTGCAAGACCTCCGCCACAGCAGCAGCAGTTGCCCGCTCAGATGTTCACCACTGCTGCCCAGCTTCTCGATCTTACCGACAGTATGTCCTCCATCGTTTGGGGCATGAAGTAGTCCTGCTTCTATTGATACACTTGCTAACATCGTACAGAGAAGCTGATGCTTGTTCTCCGCGACGGCCGAAAACTTATTGGAATATTACGGAGTTGGGATCAATTCGGTATGTCTTGGCTAAGCTACGGCCATACGCGTTACGAGTGTTAACCGGCATAGCCAACCTGGTACTACAGTCGACAGTGGAGAGAATATTCGTGCCGCCCGGACCCAACAACCCGCGCGGCTTATACGCAGATGTCCCTCAAGGCATATTCCTAGTTCGGGGCGAGAATGTCATGTTGCTTGGAGAAATCGATCTCGACAAAGACGACGACCCGCCAGCAGGCTATGACCAGGCCGATCCGACCCTGGTCAAGTCACTAGCCAAGCGGCGGCACCAGGACGAGAAGACGAAGGAGAAGGCAAAGGTCAAGAAGCTATCGACACTGGGATTCGAGGGGGAGAATCTGGGAGAGACACTATTATAATCGTTCTATTTTATGCCGTTATTGCTTACAAGACTTCATAGAGTCTCGCAAAGGACACAGGTATAGGTTGGAAGGCAAAATATTGTGAAATGCCGCCAGCCACTCTATATTTGGTAGGTGTTATACCAACCGATGACATCCAGACCTCAACTACAAACTCAGACATATCCACGATAATTCAGAGCTGTTATCCGTGTCTACACTCTTTTGGCGCATATTTCCCTTGCGGTGGCGTGGAATGAGCAAACTGCCAGTCTCACAGCCAGAAGAAGCTGCTTTGCTAGGCTCCGTACAGAGCTGCATTTAGTAGCAATCTCGTCTAGGACATTGACTGGCAAATATGCTTGTTGGCAAGCCTAGACTCTGGATGCTTTGCTTGCCTTAGCAAAGGCTCAATGTCTTCCGAGCCGTATGGCTTTCAGTTCAAGATCATTCCCATCTCCAGGCTTCTTCTCAATGCAGTTGGTTCGTACGAACTGAAGCGGCACTTCTGTCGGACGAATCTCAGGGGCAATAAGCAAGAAAAGCTGCGATTGATTATTCTTGACGGCTAATCCCTTGACTGAAGGTTATTCTGTCCGATGTTGAGTTCCAAGTGGGACCAGCGTCTCTTCAAAGTCGTCCCAATACCAGTTGATGCACTCGTCGTGTTCTAGCCGTCACCATCAGAATGGTTGGTCTTTCCTGCCTTGGCTCTTGCTGGTCGTGTTGGCTAGCAGCAGCTCTCGTGAACATGCACCAAAGTCTCAGATGCGCGCATGAACGTTCGTCCCAAGGTCGAGTGCTGCAGCCATTGCTTCTCGAACAACATTGCCTTTGGTCCTGTTTCGTTGGGTCTCATCTGGTCCAGCCGTCGTCTACCTCATCAAGAACCCACCTCAGATATACGTCGGTACCATCGTCATGGGGGATCCGATCAGAATGACGACTCTTAAAGCAGCTTCCACCTTCAACGGCGATATCATGATCCGAGCCAAGGACCCAAGCCATATTTCGGTAGAGAACTTCCACATTAGCATTAAGCGCATCAGCGGGTCGAAGAATCTGAGTCTAGACAGTCCCGGTTTCTGAACGTTCTTCAACCAGAACCAGCCGTGCGACGGAGACTGTCAAGGCACGGCGGTGCGAACTGATAGCATCGAGGGGCTGTACTACGTTGGGTCCAACATAAGATTCGTTGATAACCTGTTGATGATTGAACACGATGTCGTTGCCACCGGTGAACAAAATTCTGGCGGAATGGTGAGCGGCTATTGGAGGCTTCTTGAAGATAGCTGGTATATCCAGAGGTAGCCGGAGGGCGGAAGAGCCAGCAGCTTTAAGAAATGACAGGTCTAGCTCCCTTAGCAGAGTAATGTACTGGTGGCAATAACCGCAATACCGACGAAGAAACATAACATAATGTGCTATCCCCAAGATGCGAGAAGCCTAAACCGATGTCCCAGTCATAAGAACCAATACGCCGCGCCGCCCGTCAGGAAGGGTATTCTAACATATTTCAAAGCTTCGCCTGCACGGCGGGCTTGACCGAAGCACTCGCCTCCTTATTGACCACAACCTCGCCCGTCTTCTCGCCGTATCCGAAGAAGATGACTTGGACGGTGAGATCGTCGCTGCAAAAGAAGAGGCTATTAGCATCACATCATCACAATGGAGTCAACATATGGCACTTACCGCCATCTTCTCGAAGACGGAGCAGGCAACGTCAGCAGAGCCTGTACCTGCTCCTGGTTCTTGCCACCCAGCGCGTTGCGAATGAGATGCGTAGCCACGTTCTTGTCCTCGACAACGAAGCGGTTCTCGTCCTTGCCGCTGCCCCACTGCTCGACGCGTATGGGCGTCTTCTGGCCGTCCGGTCCCTGACCCTTGGCAGCCTCGACGGGCAGTCCGCCGCCCTTCTTCGAGCCGAAGACCTTGGACCACGCGGCGTCGAACTGCGAATTTGACGAGACGCCCTTCTGGGTCTCGATCCACTTGCCCACCAGCCCGACCACCTCTTCGTCCGTCAGCATCTCCCACAAGCCGTCCGTGGCCATAACGACGAAGTCGCCCTTCTCGGGCTCCATCTTCGTGGTTGTGATGACGGGCTCTGCGGTGACGTAGGGTGGCGTCTTCACGAGCGCCGACTGGGTGCGGCCAAAGAACTTTGACCTCAGTCGGTCGGATACCTCACGGCTCCATTTATACGTGGCGTCACCAAACGCGCGCGTGGGCTCAAGACCTCCTAGGACTCGTCCATTTCTCACCACAGACTCCTCACCAGGGTGCTGCTTCCGTAACCGCGCGACCTCATCGGGGTTGCTGCCCGTCTGGTCGTTCGACAGCCGCGTGGCCGTCCACTTGCCCGAGGCCGAGCGACGACCGAGGACAGCGCGCGAGTCGCCCGTGCAAGCGACGCGGAGCATCTGTGAGCGGGTGTCGTAGAAGGAGAGGAGAGCGCAGGAACCCGAAAGCGCTGGGGCTAGGAGCTCGGCAGCGACGATCTTGTTGTTGGCTTGAAGAACCTTCTGTACGCTTTGGTGGCAGATCTCGTCGTCTAGCTTGACGAAGCCGGTCTTGATGGCTGAGTCGATGGCGCTCGAGGAAGGCATCAGACCCTGGGACGCCATGTATGTGTCGTTCAGCTCCCGAGCGACGTAGTTGATGAGTGTTTGGCGGAGTTTGGCTGATGTCGTCCAACCGCTGGTAGATATATTAGCAAGACATCACATCAGCGAGAGGAGTGGTAGCTCAATACGCACGAGTGGCCATCAAACACACCCCAGAACATCCAGTCGTCGTTCCCCTTGTCGCTCTTGCTCGGCACCTCGACAATCTTCTCGGCATGATCATCTTCGATCGGATCGTTACTCGGTAGCTGATCGAGGTCGTATCTGACCACACCCTTCCCACGGTTGACAAAGAAACTCTGCTCGCTCTTCCTCAGCTTCTGCGTCGCCTGCTCGGGTGTCAACATCTCGAGCACCCTGCGCCCGTCTTCATCCGTCGTCTTGGATATCGGTCCCTCACCAGCAAAGGTGCCGGTAGCGATCTCGTCCGCACCAATAATAAGGACCGGTCGCAACGGTACATCATCACCCGTGGGTTTGCCGGAGCTGTAGGCACGCGAAATGGAAGCCTGCGGCGATTCGGTGCCGTTGCCGCTGTAGAAGTTATACGCTCCGTAGCCGACTAACGCGGACACCAGAGCGACTGAGGCGCGACGGTAGTACATTGATGACTTTAGCGGGTCACCTAGGGCATGTTCTGGTCGGGGTCGTATGCGGGAATGAGAGGAAGAGGTAGACGAGAAGAAGCGGGCTGCGCCTACGGGGGCAACGATGGAGCCGCGCCTGCTGGTGCGTGAGAGGCCTCGGACGGTGCACTGGAGGGATGTCCGGAGGGCTCGGGCAGCTGCACGGCGCATGGCGAAGGTCGCTGGCGAGCTACGTCTCAAGATGAGACGTCAGGAAGGCGGTTAGTGTCGATAGAATGGGGTGTGGCTGCGAGACGAGGTCAAGGATGACAGTGTGGTCTTGTAGGAATTCGACCGTGTGCACTGTGCTCGAATGGTCGGGGATGTGGGTCTCGTGCAGCCTAGAGGTACCCATGTACCTGCTGCGCTGTAAACGTCACCCTCACCAATGTACTGTACCTGTGCAAGAGAGGGACAACCTTATGCGTGATACCGTCGACTGAAGGGCTTTCATTTACTTTATGGCAATGTCCTGTATTTCCACTTTCAGTCTATGTAGACCTTAGTCTTCCAGCTCTCACATACATCTCAATCGTTTGTTGCATAAGGAGAAACCAGGGAATAAATACATAATTGTATTGCTCTGGATCAGTTCTGTCACATGCTCAACGGAGGTACCTGGAGCTTCGGACATCTTATCGGTTATCGATTACACCCCCCTCGGTGTTTGTACTGTACCTTCCTCAAACCAACTGAGAGCTGTCAATAGCATCCAGCCATTTCAAGCCTGAGACTCACTTCAAGAATTTTCAGTAAATCTTGATCTTGAGCTACTTGACTACAAGAACTACACAATGGAAACCAGCACATCACCCCAAGATGGAGGGTCATCACAGCCCACCCCAGTGACACCCGCTCTCATCAAGTCGTTCAACGACTACCCCTGGATAAAAGACCGCCAATTCCTTGTAAGTCACCTCAACTCACCTCTCACCATCTCACACACCCGTCTCACACTGCATAGCAAGGCCTTGCAGCAATGCTCGGCACCACCCTCCCCAGCACAGACATGGCCCGCGCAGCCTCCATAAGCCTCCAAGCACGCATCTGGTGGTTCAGCACCAAGCAAGGCGTCACCCTAACCCCGGACTCCTACACAGCCTACCTCTCCTCGCACCCAGACACCCACACCCCCGAACCCGCGATCCTGGCGCGGATAGAGGATGTCCAGAGGCGCATGGGCGTGACCGGACCGTCCAACGTGCCCTCGTGGCAGGTCCATGCTCCCAAAGCTGATCTGAGGGTCAAGGCCTCTGATGGCGTAGCGCGGGAGGATGGCGGTGGGGACGATGCGCCGTATCCGGAGCACTTCAAGGCTGTTATCGAGGCTGTTACGCAGGGGAAGCCGGTTCCCGGTATCAAGGAGATTCCGAACACGGTGGTTAGGTTGCCGGTATGTGCAATGTCCATTCTCCCTGCCCCTACCACTCATCATATACTTGAACATGCTATTGAGCACTTGAATGAAGGAAAGGTGCTGAGCAATGTTGACAATTGTACAGGGCATATCACCGGTTGGCAAGATGCAGGCTCCGCGAAAACCTTGGGAGAAGCCAACGAACAGTGCGACAGAGACCACAGGCCAAGAGAAAGAGGAGTCGCCATCACTACCACAAGACTATCTGGATCAAGAATTCCCACCCGTGGACGACGGGACACCGGATGATCAGAAGCAAGAGGGCGTTGCCGTCGAGCCTTGATATTTGTAGGTGGCCAAGCAGGACTTCTTCGTACGGGCCACGGACTGTTAGTGGAAGGTTCGGGCTGGCGGCATGTCATCGAAGAGAAAATGTAGGTTGAGTATACCCGGCGAATATCATGTGAGTGGCACTGGAAGGCAAAACAGACTTCATCTCGCTGCAGTCCTGGCACTGCCCACAGATCTGATTCAAGGTCTTGCCAGATCGATGGTAAAACCCAAAAGTAAACATGCGGTCACTCGTCACTCGGGCGCAAGGCTATCATGTGTCATCACAATAGGCTAGGCGTTAGCATTGAGCATGGGAAATGAACATGTGCCCCTGCCATCCATTGCAGGAAGCTCAACTGGCTCTAAGTGTGATATTACAGTTGTCTCGTAAACGACCAATCCCCCCTAAAACCCTTCCGACCCATCTACTCCAGCTGAGACGCCTGGTTCGTGTAGAGCACGTCGACGACATTGCTCAGCTTGTCGATCGTGGCCAGCGCCGCGTCATACGACTCGTCCCGCTCCGTCTCGTCAAAAATGATCAGGCACCCGGCACCCTGGTCCAAGACACCGATAATGACCTTGTCCAGAATCATCTGCGACAGCTTCCTCTCCACCTGCTGCGTATCTAGGCCGACCATTTTGGCGATGTGGTCAATCTCCACCCGGCTGAAGGGCTCGATGACCTTGATCAGGTTCTGCTCCAGCATGGTGTCGTACAGCCTGATCAGGTGGTTGCGGATGAACCCGTCGTTGCTCAGCTCGAACTTGTACGCCGCCAACGCGCGCTCGTACTCCTCGAGGGACCGGTTGCTGTGTGCGCGAGCGATGGCCTTCATGGCCTCGAGGGAGGTGCCGGCGTACTTGAGCGCCTGCTTGGACGCCATGAGCGTGTTGACGTCGTCGGCGGCGTTGAGCATGATCTTGCAGAGCAGCATGTACTGCAGCGCGGCCTGGGCGCGGGCGGCCTCGTCCTGGACGTGGTAGCCGTCGAGCGCCTCGATGAAGTAGCTGTAGGCCGTGTTGAAGTCGCGGTCCTCGGCGTGCAGCATGCCGCTCTGCATGTCGAGGTTGGCCTGCAGGAGGGGCGGGGTGTAGACGGAGGCAGCGCTGGTGCGGGCCGAGGTGAGGGCGGCGCGGGCCTTGGCGATGTTGCCGAGGGCGTGGTAGACACGCGACTCGAGGAGCTGGACCTCGACGAGGACGAGCTTGTCGTCGAGGCGCTTGAGCTCGCGGAGTAGGTTGTTGATCAGGGTGAGGGCATCGTAGTAGGACCGCTTGGCCATGTAGAGCCGCACCAGGCGCGTCTCAAGGTTCTGGCGCAGGATGCCGCGGCGCTCGGAGACGGCCCATTCTATGCATGACTTTGTGACGGCGATCTGGGCGTCGGTGGTGTCGGGGATCTCTTCGCAGAGGTCGAGTAGGTTGCGGACTAGAAGAAGGAAGACCCATGTTAGACCGCGTCCGAGGAAGAAAGGTGAAAGTAAACCTACTGAGTTTTGCGGTCTTTGCCTTTGCAAAGGACGAAAGCACAGTCCGACTGCTGGTTATGAGGTCAACGAGCTCCTGGATCTTCTTCTCGTCGCGGTACAGCTCTCCTAAGCTGATCAGGGCTGTCTCATATTCTCTGGTGGCGGCATCTGAGTTGATAGAGGGCGGCTTGGAGACGATCTCCTTGTAAATTTGCTCGGCCTGCCGTGGATCTGACTTTGCGACCTTCTGTGCCTCCTTCACCCTGTCCAACGAATCGCCTTGAGCCATCGTCACGTCTCAGGGTGCCTCGAGAGAACCTTGTCGTGGATTTGTCGGGGGCAAGGGACGTCCGAGTAGGTCGGAAATGTGCACAATCTATAGCAGGCACGAGATGGAAGTTGTGTGAGAGTTGTTGGTTGATGATAACTTGATTGTCGTTGTGGTTTCCCAAAAGCTTCAGCCTCTTCTTGATGCAGGTCCCAAATCCAATGGAAGCTCCAGGTTGCCGTGAGCACGACGTAAACGCTCCAAGTGTGGCTGGTGGGGCTATTCAAGAGGACTAGTAGGTACCTTAGTCACTAGGTATCAGAAGGTGCTAACCACGTTGTGGCGAGTGCGCTTATGGCAGGAAATTCTCACCGCCTAAAAGTTACCGTCGGTGCAGCAGAAGAGACAAAGTTCCCCGCCAAAACCCACGACCTCGACGATCTTCCACCTTGTTCAACGTTAAACCCAGCCCTGGAGACAAGATGGTATGTTAGCTCATAGAATCTCGCAGTGTATTGGTATATGTGTGGTCTGACAGATGTACAGAAAATCAAAGCGCTCTCCCGTTCGACCGTGGCCCAGCAGCCTCCGGGCTCCGACTCGGCCAAACTTCCTCGAAACCTCGACCCAGCACACCATCCGTTCGAGCGGGCCCGCGAGTACCAAAGGGCCATGAACGCTGTCAAGCTGGAGCGGATGTTTGCTGCGCCGTTCTTGTGCCAGCTAGGCCGCGGTCATGTCGAAGGTATCGTCTCCATGGCCAAGGACCCCAGCTCCCTTCAACGGTTCGCGAGCGGTTCTGCAGACGGTGTCGTCAAGGTCTGGGATTTGAGCACGAAGGAACAGATATGGAACGCAACAGCGCACGAGAACCTGGTCAAGGGTATGACCTGGACGAAGGATAGCAAGCTTCTCACCTGCGCAGCCGACAAGTCTATCAAACTCTTCGACCCATATAACACACAGCCCGATTCGGCACCTATCTCAACATGGCTTGGGGGAAGTGCCTTCACATCACTATCACACCACCGCCAACGGAACGCCTTCGCCGCCTCGTCCGGCGTAATATCTATCTACGACCTAGAGCGACACACAGCCGCCCCAGAGGTGCTAAAATGGCCAACCCAAACCGATACCATCACCGACGTCTGCTTCAACCCCGTCGAGACATCCATCCTAGGCTCAGTTGCCTCAGACAGGTCCATCATCCTCTACGATCTCCGCACCTCGATGCCCCTATTAAAGACTACCCTCAACTTCGCCTCCAACAAGATCGTCTGGAACCCAATGGAGGCTATGAACCTAGCAGTCGCAAACGAGGACCACAACATCTACATATTCGACATGCGCAAGTTCGACCGCGCTCTGAACGTTCTGAAGGACCACGTAGCCGCCGTCATGGACGTCGAGTTCTCGCCCACAGGCGAGGAGCTAGTCTCGGCCTCGTACGACAGGACCATACGCCTCTGGAGCCGCGACGGCGGACACTCGCGCGACATCTACCACACCAAGCGCATGCAGCGTGTGTTCTGCGCGCGCTGGACCCCGGATTCGAAGTACATCCTGTCCGGATCGGGTGACGGCAATGTTAGGCTGTGGCGCGCGAATGCCTCCGAGCGGTCCGGCATCAAGTCCGCGAGACAGAGGCAGGCGCTCGAGTACAACGAGGCTCTGGTCTCGCGGTACGGACATATGCCTGAGATCAGGCGGATCA
This sequence comes from Coniochaeta sp. PMI_546, assembly GCA_021432605.1. NCBI lineage: Eukaryota > Fungi > Ascomycota > Sordariomycetes > Coniochaetales > Coniochaetaceae > Coniochaeta > Coniochaeta sp. PMI_546. The sequence goes on along the minus strand of MU271148.1, from coordinate 1,384,077 downwards.
AGAGGCACAGGCACATACCCGCGGTTGTGAAGAAGGCGCAGTCGATCAAGAACGAGGAGCTGGCTGCTATCAAGAGGAGGGAGGAGAATGAGCGGAAGCATTCCAAGAAGCAGTTTGAGAAGAGGAAGAGTGAGAGAGAGAAGATGATCCTGGCCAGGGAGAAGTAAGAGCAGCATTTTATCGAAGAGAAAATGAAAGGACAAGAGAAGAAGATCAGGCGCCACTTTGGACATATGGAAAAGGGAGGAAAATGGGCTGCTGTGTTGTTTGGTTTGGCTGCATTGCACGGCGTTATGGAGAGGCTGGGCTTTATCTTATTGTAGTCTAGGTAGGGAAGAATACCCAGTTCAAGAGACAGCTATCACCAATGGTGTTGTACCGGGTCACATTCAATTTGTCACATAAAACAGCACTTGACACGAGACATTGCGCATACCGAAGGACAGAGATTCGTCGCTACGCCAAGGGGCACCCATATACCTGAGCCCCATTCGCTACCTAGTCCGGCACGAAACTCTGTGTCGCTACAATGGCACTGCTCGAGCGAAAAGAACAGGGACATGCTCTCACGGGACAAATGGTAAGTCTTGAAGGACATAAGTCTTGAAGGACAACAAAAGTCCATAACGGACTGAATTAGGATACAGAAAGCACTCGTTCTTGGGTATTCCCTAGCAATGAAAGACCAATCGCCATGCCAGAAGTATCGCACATCACGCACGCAGCAGTGAGAACTGGTATAGAGAGAAGCGAACCGAAGGAAAGACACTCGCGCCTACTGGAGTCAATCAGAATCCATCAATCGTACATCATGTAGTCCGTACGCTGTCATTCATTCATCCATCCATCCTGTCGCTCGTTGCCGTCGTTTCAGTCATCAGCATTAGAGTCCTGCTCATCATCGACCAGTATAACCACCGTAAGAGTGGCCGCGTACGCCTCGCGGATAGCACATGCCATGCTGTGGACAACACGTTAGCCACACCCAAGCCACCGCCGAAAAGAGAAAAGAGGGAACTCACCAAGTCTTGCCAACATCAGCAACAACCGCATTCAGCCCCCAGTGCGCACACCAAGCCCTAGCCAGGACCTCGTTGTCCGGCACCCCGAAAGCCTCCACCACCAGCACCCTCTCCTCATCATCATAGTCACCCCCCTTCGCATCCGACACCTTCCCATTCCCGTGTTGTCCATTGTGCTTCGACGAACCCCCGACAGCAACAGCAGGTGACGACCTAGCGCTCGCATACCCCCCCAGCGTGGCACTGCTCTTCCCGGCCCCGGCGCCAAAACTCCCGTTCCAGTGCCGGATGGCCACGAGCTCGTCCGCCTTCACCGAGCTCCAGGCGTAGTCGAAGAACAGAGGGTGGGGGCCGTCGCTGCACGGCCAGGCGGCAATGAAGTTGACGTCGAAGGCCAGCCGCAGCGGCCACGACACGCCGTCGATGGCGAACTGCACGCTGGCGTCGAACCACGTCGGTCCGGGCTCGGCGGCCTTGTCCGCGCAGGGCTTGAGGCCGAGCAGCTCTATCCGCACGGTGTCTACGGGGTACCCGTCGCTCGAGCCGTCGCTGTCGGGCGTCACGAGCTCGTATTCCTTGACAGGGAAGACCTCGGCGGGCGGGCCGAGGGGGTCGCTCCGCTCGGCCATCGAAGCGACGTCTTCGGCGGTGAGACGTTGGCGCGGTCGGCGGGAGCGGATCCGCGCTATCTGGCTGCGGTTCAGGTCCTGCGTCGGTCGCGCCGGTCCCACCCACCCGGCGACCGAGTGGCACGTCGGGGCCAGGACTCTGCCGACGATGGAGCTGGCGGACCAGTAGGTGTAGCTGTTGCGGTACTGGAAGCCGCAGGCCGGGTGGAGGTGGGTTAGGAGAGCCAGATCGTCGGTTGCGCGGTCCGGATCCATGTCTATGAGCGAGTTCATTATCAAGAAGGGGAAGGTCGGTCCGGGAAGCACGAGGCCGGAGAAGAAGGCCATGGCGTGCGAGCTGACGAGGTCGAGGGTCGAGTCTTGGTCGCGGCGCTTCAGCACGTCGAGGGTGTCGGAGAGGTTGGGCCACTTCATCATCTGCGCGAAGCGCTTGAGCATCTTTACCTGCCGCCGCTTGAGCTTGAAGCGCAGCCGCAGGGCGTCGGCTGTCTTGCCGTAGGATTCGATGCGAACGTAGTCGCGCCAGCGGCGGGCGAGGGCGAGGGACCATTGGATGGTCGGCGGGATCTGGGAGAGCAGTTTCTCCTTGGCTTCGGGGAGGTGGTGCTGCGAGTTGATGCGGAGGTCGAGTTCCATGCTCAGTAGAAGCTGGTGGAAGAATCTGAGATGAGTCTTGTGGTTCTCGGCGTCGGTGTCGAAGATGAAGCGTGTTACTATTTGGTGGCGCGGAATGGTGAAGTCGATCCAGGTCGGTGCCGAGAGGACCAAGATCAGATCGGTGATCTGCTTGTCGAGGGTCTTGTGCGGGCTGAAGAGTTTATCTGGGTCGCGGAGGAAGCGACGATAGAGGTTTCTGTAGAGAAGTTCTTCGTCGTCGTCTTCGAGGCCGCGTTCGAGTTCCATGATCCGTTCCAGAATCTGATCTAACTCGACTTCTCTTGGGGCAACGCCTGGGTCGCGCAGTGCTATTGATGGAGGTATGACACTTGATAAGGCAGCCCACTGGTTGATAGTGATGGTGCCTGGTCGGTTGCCGAAGTAGAAGGAGTAGCTCGGCTGCTCCAGGGTCTCCCAGGGGTAGACGGCAGGACCAGGACCTAGAAGCCTTAGGGTCATTAGCTGGGTCATGGCGTCATGCTGGTTGGCGACGTCGGTTTCCTCTCCTTTGTTGCCAGCGGCTGAGGCATAGAGGGCGTAGTAGTGGTCAGAGACGTGAGGTATAGGGCGCTTGTGACCCCTGAAAGCCGGGACGCCGCGCGATATGAGCTCCATGGCCTGGCCGAGGGACAGCTCCTCTCTGCTAGACATTCCAGAGGGCGGCCATTCTGTGAGCGGACCGGACTCATACTGCTGGCCGTCAGGCAACGCTCGACCCTTGCCCTTTGCGGCGCCTAGATCTGCACGACGTGTCCTTCGTCGTGAACTGGTGACTGGCTCCCGGTCTTGATCCCGGCCGTGGATCCGAGCGGGTGGTGGAAGGTCCGATTTCCTTCGTCCTCCTTCACTGAATCTGCGCGGTGGTTCTTTTCCCTATATCGTATTAATCAACAAATCAAAGTTCCGATATAAGTAACAATCTGGCTTACAAGTTTTCCATTTCTTATGGCCGAGCTTTTGGAGCGGAACAAGCCCCAAAATCCCTTCCTTTCCTTCTCATCGCTCATATTTGGTAGTCGCCTGTGAACCTACGCCTCGGGAAAACTCGCTTCTCTCAAGAAAAACCGTCCTTCTGAGGTTTGGCAGACATTCGCGCTGTCTACATATGTCTTGGACACCAGCGAAGGCTGAGCTGTTAATGGACGGGAGGGAGGCAGGTGCGTCATCAGGTGTGGCCAGGTGGTGGTGATGGTGGGTGTGGCTGCGCACAGCAGAAATTCAGATCCCAGATTCCAGACTTGCGCGGTAGTTTTCTTGAGGGCTCCCTCAATGTCTTAGAAACATACCTTGTTCAAGGTTGATTCAGGCCGCTAAGGATTGATTCGGAGAAGACAGGCCATACACGGGTGGGAGGCATACCACACAGTAAAGGGAGAAGGCCCACGAATTTTCAGCGAGGCAAGGCACCGTTCAGATGACCACGGCCACTGCAGGTGAATCAAAACTAAACTGAAGAAAAATCAAGTGACTTTCTTGAAATACGTAACGACTTGCGGGACGATGAAACAAAGTCGAAATTCAGCGATATGAGGGCACCTCGTCCTGCCAAGCTGCCACCTATCATTGCACGAGGCTAGAAGCAGGTGCTGTGTACATTACGTCCAATCGCTAGCTTTCGTTAAGGAATCTCTCCAGCGCAGTGTGGGTTGACCTTTTCAGAACGACTCTATGATTCAAAAAGAAAGAGAGAGAAAAGAAGCTGGCCAGGTGCTACCGGATATGGAGAACTGCCAGCGAACAGTCCGGAGTGGTGTTACGTGGTGCAGCAAGGGTTTCTGACTTGGAGCATCGATACCCTATAAAATTGGCAACTGCACAGGATTCTCATCTAGGCCGAGCGGTCGGGCATGTGCTCAACAAGCTGGAAGGCACCAAGCTGTTGAGCTTTGGTGGGACAATCCATTGGTAGCGTAGGTAGCGATATCCCTATCTTTGGTACCTCGGGTGAAGACAATTACGGATAAGCAGTCGACCATAGTGGTAGCTTGTTATACCGTCACTCTATCCGATCGTTCTCATTGAACACGGTATTGGTTATCAATATTGTAGCAAGGAACGTGGACAGTGTAGCTACTAACCCCTGCTGGAACATCGCCGCGACCCCTGCATCTCAGCGCAGCAGCTCCGTCACCGCCTGCGGCAGAATCCAGAAATTTTCTGAGAATTTCCCAACTTTGCTGAACAGTCGTCCCCGCCCAGACCGTACTTGGCTCACTGACAATCATAACAACTGGTACTTCAACCTGTACCTCATCCAACCGCCACAATGCCAGCAGAACTCCGTAAAAGAAAAGAGAAGGCTCCTCCAGCCAAGGCCGAGGACATGCCCCCTGTCAAGAAGGCTGCGAAGGCTGCTGCCGCGCCCAAGAGAAAGGGTGAGCTTGTCCCGTCACGGTCCAGCGTTGCGTGCAATTGAAGACTAACATCCCTTTGTCCAGCTGCCGAGGATGCATCAGTCGCATCTCCCATCGCCGCAAAGAAGCAAAAGCCCGTGAAGGAAGCCGCTGAGACGAAAGCGAAACCTGCCGCCGCGAAGAAGTCAGCCGCGGAGAAGCCGGCCAAGAAATCCAAGCCAGAAGTGAAGGCACCCAAAGCCAAGAAGGAAGAGGCTGTCGAGGAGTCAGAGGCCGTGGAAAACGAGGAAGAAGTCGAAGAGGCCGACGACAGGACCAAAGACCTGATGGCACGCTTTGACAGCGATGACGACGATGCGGAGATCACAACCAAGAGCACATTTAAGCAAGGTCAGGATGTCGGCAAGATACCCAAGGCCAAGAAGTCAGACAGCAAAGCTACCACGGACGGCCCAAAAACGGGCACCGGCACAGTCTATGTGGGCAGGATACCCCACGGTTTCTACGAGCATGAGATGCGGCAGTACTTCTCCCAGTTCGGCCCCATCACCCGCCTGCGGCTGTCGCGCAACAAGAAGACGGGCGCGAGCAAGCACTTTGCATTTATCGAGTTCGCCGACGCTTCTACAGCCGAGGTTGTGTCCAAGACTATGGACGGTTACCTTCTTTTTGGTCACATCCTGCGCTGCAAGCTCGTCCCTGACTCGCAGATTCACGAGGAGCTGTGGAAGGGCGCGAACAGGCGGTTCAAGAAGGTTCCCTGGAACAAGATGGCGGCCAAGCAGCTAGAGCGCCCGCTGAGTGAGTCCAAGTGGGAGGCCAAGATCGGCAAGGAGGAGAAGAGGAGATCTGCACGTGCGGAGAAGCTGAAGGAGTTCGGCTACGAGTTTGAGGCCCCTGCTCTGAAGGCTGCGGAGGCTAAGCCTAAGGCTCTCGAGGTCGCAGAGGAGACCAAGGCTATTGAGGCTCCGGCTGCTGAGAGCGAAGATAAGGAGGCTGAGAAGGCGGTTGAGCCTGTAAGTGAGGAGCAGCCGCAAGAGGCTGTGGCGGCGGAGGAGGAGTCACCGGCGAAAGAGACCAAGAAGGCCAAGGGTGCCAGCAAGAAGAAGGGCAAGAAGGCCAAGGCTTAGGAGGCCAAGGCAGGCTTACCGGAAGAGGTTGCTAAGCTGGCAGAGGAGTCAAAGGCACCGGTGAAAGAGCTCAAGAAGCTCAGAGGTGCGAGCAAGAAGGAGAAGAGGAAGAAGACCAAGAAGACCAAGAAGACCAAGACATCCATGGAAGAGGAGTATTGGAACGGGTTTGAGGATTAGCTCTTTGACACTGGAGCTTAAGCTGCTTGCCATTAGTAGTACCTTGGGAAAATTATGTCTAGCATCCTGTAATGAACCTGTTATTACAATATCGGCTTCAATCTTCATGGTTGATCATGCTACGAGCAGGTTACAGACGAGCATCAAGGTCGAGCCCTTTACCAACATCCACAACCACTTCTCGAGTGCGTCTCAGAGGGTGCCACATAACGTCCCTTCCTGTCTCACCTGGTCTACTGCTTTCTTCTTTTTATGAGGTAGGTAGGCACCTACAGTGTACAATATGTGGCTACAACACGGGATGTACGCACATAGCGAAACCGAAGGATCCATTGAGCAACAGCTCGGACGCCTCCAGAATTATAAAGCGCGCTTTCAATACTCTACTTCCACACGAACGCAGATTAATGCCATTGTAAGGCGTTGAATCGGTTGCCTGCTGGCGGAAGATGTCAAATATGGTAAAGAAAGAAAAGAGGGAAAAAGGGAGAAAATTCAAGGTAGCTATGAGTATTTTTTATACAGCTCGTTGTAGTGGTCACCTGTCTCGAATACTCGGCCAGGTTCTGCCAGCTGCCACTGCAGGCGTTTGTTGAACTCAGTCCGGGAACTCGTGTTACAGTGGACATGCCACTCAAGATGGCTCGCTAAAGCGCCCTGGAAAGATTACGTGGAAGTTGTTGGTCCAGTGTTTCCAATGACCAAAACGCCTGACGCTCCACTACGAGTAAACAAATTCACGACGAAGACGCTGTTGATCTCGTCCTACTATCGATCTCCGCGTCGATGCCATTCGTTATAACAGCACACCAATTGAACCATGTCCCCAGAAGCCGCCCAATCGGCCCAGCAAGGTTCGTGCACCTAAGAGCGACAGCTACCTTGAATCTCTTAAAGACTAACTAACATCATCACTAGCGGGCGCCAGCAAGAAGAAGAACAACAAGAAGAAGAAGAACAATGCGAATAAAGCCAAGCCGGTGGCCGAGATAGAAAAGGAGGATTCCGTCGAAGAACAAAAGCAGCCCGACGAGCAACCCGAGCAAGATGAATTATCTGCAGACGAGCCAGAAACACCAGTCGTGGAACAGTCCGCGTCCCAAGACGAGCCATCAGGCCAACCCGAGCCTACCCCCAACACAAACGGCCTTGCAACCACAACGATAACAAACGGCCACAACCACCCTCCCAGACCAGCAGATGAAGACGAAACACAACCCTCCCCCTCCTCATCATCCTCCACATCCGCAAAACTAGAAGCCATGTCGGCCGAGCGCGAAGCCCTCCGGCAAGAAGTCGAACAGCTCCGGCGCCAACTGGAATCCATCAGCGCCTCGCACACGGAGGAGGTGTCCCAACTCCGCACCGACCTGGAGGAGAGCGAGGCGGCTAAAGACCACGCCGAGACGCAATACCAGAACCTCCTGGGCCGGGTAGAGAAGATAAAAGAGACGCTTGGCGACCGGCTGAAGCGCGACAAGGCCGAGCTCGACGAGGCCAACCAACGGGTCGAGGAGCTGGAAGCCGCCAACGAGGAGCTCAAGGCCGCGAACGAGGAGCTGAAGTCCGGCCGGAGGACGCTGGAGGACGAGGTCGAGAGGTTGAAGGGCGAGATGGCGGAGCAAGGGCGCGAACTCGTTGGGCTCAGGAGTAGGAGCAACCTGAGCCAGCAGAACTGGTTCAAGGAGAAGGACGATCTCACGCAGCAGACGGCGCATCTGAAGCACGAGCTGGAAGCTACGGCTGCTGCCATGGGTGAGTGGGAGGTCATTGCCATGGAGGAGCGGAGCATGCGGGAGAGTCTGAGCGACAAGGTCGCCGACTTGGAGGAGCAGGTCGGGTCACTGAGAGAGGCGTACGAGCGTGTCGTGGCCGAGCGGGATACGCATAGTCAGGCCGTTGACGGTCTGCAGAGGGCGCTGCAGGAGATACAAGAGGCGAGGAAGAAGGAGTTGAGGGAGATGGTCGAGACGTCCGAGAGCCAGGTCGCCGAGCTGAAGAAGCGGGCGCAAGAGGCCGAGGAGAAGGCGGCCAAGGCGGAGAGGGAGATGGAGGGCCTTGCGAAGGAGCTGGAGAGGACGGCGCCGTTCGAGAAGGAGGTGAAGGAAAAGAACCTATTGATTGGGAAGCTGAGGCATGAGGCCATTGTGCTGAACGACCATTTGACCAAGGCGCTCAAGTATATCAAAAAGATGAAGCCGGAGGAGATGATTGATAGGTATGCTTGTGCTTTCTTTTTCCTCACAAGAGTCTAGGATGAAAGCTGGTTTACTAACGCAATACCAGACAAATCGTAACCAACCACTTCATCCACTTCCTCTCCCTGGACCGCTCGGATCCGCGCAAGTTCCAGATCCTGCAGGTCATCGCCGGCCTGCTCGACTGGAGCGAGGAGCAGCGCGAGAAAGCCGGTCTTGCGCGGCCGGGAGGAGCAAACAATACCCTCCGCCTACCCACTTCGCCCTTCCACCGCACACCAAGCTCGCCGGCGCTGAACACGGAGTTCTTCTCCGAGCCAACGCCGAGCGGAAAGCACGAGTCGCTGGCTGACCTATGGGCCGGCTTCCTAGAAAAGAGTGTCGAGGAGGCTAGCACGGCTGGGTCGAGGAAGGGCAGCGTGTCCAGCTTCTCGACGACCACGACAGCGAGGCCGGATACGAGCGGCGGGCCATAGTAAAATTACAGGTTCGGTGGCGTGATATACCATTTAATCTGGGATTTGGTTTTCTTTCCATCAGTGGCCACTGTTTTTGATAGGGTGTAGCATTTTACGACATTTGGGAGGCGTCGAGGCAGATCAGTATATCAGCTCATGGAAGCGACAACCTGGGGTTCGCTTGAACCCAGGGGATACGCATTATCAGATTTGTCATGGAATTCTCAGCGCCAGTGACAATTCGAAAATTTGAAACAATATCTTGTTCTATCCCCCTCTTCTCCTCTAAGATGAACTCTGCCTGGGTAACAATACGTTAGCCGCATACATCTCGGCATCTCTCTCGATGCCCCTTATATCAATCCTGTTCGTCAAGGCATCAGTGACCCCCTCGATCACCTCCCTCTCCTCCATGACATCCCTCATCACGATGCCCTCGTGTGCCCAGTACGCCTGCGTCCGCGTGCGCAGCTCCTCATCCCGGATGGCGGTGTTCTTCACGATGCCGACGGCATTGAGCTTACTCTTCGCCGCGCCGAGTATCCTGATCGCGCTCTCAACCCTCTCCGCGGGGGTAGGCGGTACCACGAAGGCGCGGTTGGTGGAAGAGAGGTAGAGCACCCATCCTAGCGCTCCGTCCAGCAGGGCGAGGCAGAAGTAGCGTCTCGCGCGCGCGGACCAGAAGAAGAAGTCGATCTCGTCGAGCCGCAGTGCCCGCGCGTTGGATTGATACGGGTAGGTGGAAACGAGGTAGACGTCCACCGCGGCGAGGGTGATGGCTGCGAGTGTGGCGGCGCGACGCCAGGAGGCTGCTTCGCGGCCGGCGAAGGTGGAGGATGTGGCGAACGCTAGGATGACGAGATTGAAGAGGTGAGGTGCCAGTATGGAGGGCAGCGCATAGAAGAAGTAGGAGCGCGGCTCGTCGGCTGTGCAGAAGGGGCAGGTGGATAGGGCGTCGGGACCGAACTGGAGGTATAAGAGGCGGCTCTCGAGGTTGACGAAGCGGGAGCGGAGGGTTGTGTCTTCTGCTGTTAGGGGCCGAAGGGTGGAGAGCCGTGTGAACAGGACGTCCACTGGGATTTGTAGGCGGGACTGGGTTGTGCGGAAGATGTTCTCTGGAGCGAATATGGGGAGGGTCTTGACGAGGAAGACTAGAGAGACGAGGATGAGGGCGAGGAGAGAGCGGAAGACGGTCGGCGAGAGGGGTCGGACTGCGAGACCATGCTGAGAAGGCGCAGCACGGACGGAGCGGTAGTAGGCTATTGCTTTGGGTAAGACTAGCGGTCCGAAGAAGATGACGAGGGACTTGATGCTGGACAAGGGGTTAGTGAATAGGCTGTCTCAAGATCGCCGGTTATTGAGTCAAAGTTGGAGATACTTACGTCCCCCAGGATATTGACACCATTATCGCCTTCTCATATTAATTTCCCTGCGATTGCCACGGAAAGCTGGCTGTAGAGCCGCGGTCAGAGTCTTGTTGGATCTGGTCGTTGATCTGGCCAGTTGTCATTGGTACCAAAGGTACCTTAGTGAAAGTGACAACAAGGCTGATGTTTGCACCCTGATATCAAAGTAGTGAAAGTCAAATATTATTGGCCACGACTTTCGGGTGAGGCGCGCGCTAGAGACCCACATTGGGACGGGCTGTAAATGCTCAGCCTTGCACTGAACATAAATTTGAATTTTGGCTGCTTCAATTTTCTTCCTCTCTCCCACTAACGCCAAACTTGCGATGTGAGCACAACAGCTGCATTCGAGGCCAGAATGCGATAGAAGATCTGTTGCTATATAGATTACAGATTACTGGTCAGCAGGTAAGAACGAGGGTCGCAATAGTTGCCTTGCTATCCCCGCGTGGTGCGCATGTGAATACTCTTGAAGCAAGAGTTGGCACTTTCGAAGCTTTGGCAACCATCACTCTTCCGTGGTCGTCAGAGTCAAAAAGAATGCCTAGAACAAGCCCAAGTACTCTGCCAAGAGTCATCTCACACGTGTTGCAGAGTCTCCAGCTCCGGCCATGACCGACTTTGCGTCTTTAATGATGAGAGACATTCCGTACCTGTAAACTCAGCTCTTGATTCCACAAATGAATCAATCATTAGCTACCTTGGTCAAACTCTAGAGAATACGGCTACGTGCTTAGCTCGCCTACGAAGTCTTCTTCTCTCCTCGTGCCCCAACAGGGACGCCCTGCTTCTGTTGTTTCGACCCTACCACAAGACCAACTATAGCCCCAACCGTCTCAGCGAGCAGCGTCAGCACGCCCGTGCAAGCCCACTGCCATGCCACGATACTGACGCTCCCCATCGGCGCTCTCGGGAAGGAGAGGAACCACTCGACGTAGTACGGGAACCATCCGTAGGGCAGCCAGAACATCGGCTCCTTGGCGTACCAGAACGGTAGGAACCACTGTAGGCCCCTCGTCGACACCCATCGCACACCCGTGACGTATCGGTCAAACCCGCTCTTCGTTGCTTCGAGGGATTTTTCTGCAACGGGTATGGTCAGCATCTGAAATTCAGGCATCAACGAGAGGTAGTCGTACTCTTCTTCTCCAACTCCTCCAAAAGAGTATCGTGCTTCCGGCGCAGCTTAGCCCATTTCGCGAACTGATCTTGGCTGCTTGTTGCGTTCAACTCCTTCCGGCAGGCGAGGTACTCCGCCTGGAGCTTCCGTTGCTGTGCATAGTCTTTCGAAAGCTGGGTTGGAAGTGATGTGTATATGCGCCAAAGCTGCAGAATCGCTGGTCAGCCATCGGATGCATTTGCAAAGAGTGTGCTTTTCTTGCACTACATACCAAGGAGTTGATAGCCGCCGCACCAAAGTTATTGATGATTTGTACTGCAAGCTCGACAGCAAATATCACGACGAGAAGTGAGGGCATCTTGTCCGTCGTGATGCTACAGAGATGTAGGAGTCGTTGGATGTTTGACGTAGAATGCTGGTTGTCATGTTTGCTGGCAGCCAGCTGTTCACCCCACCAAAGCTCCGAGCTCCGAGCACGACGGAAGCACGCGCAGGGTTAGGGTTTAACACGCAAAACTGGCAGCTTCGCCTGCTCGACACTTTAACACAAAACGTGCTAATACCTCAAATCTAGAACCAAGAACAGTGCAATACTTGGGATTTTGTTGGAGTATGAGCGTGCACAATGGTGGACCTTTTCGATAGTGTTCTGGGCAACAAGCAGCTTAGGCGCGAGGCACTACAGGCAATATCAGATGCAGTCGACCCTGCCGGCCATGACGGACTTATGGAGATCGAGCTACTAGGGCAGACGATGTTCCCTCCGCGAGTATCTGTACTAAGAGACGGTCCAGCCATTGCCATCAACAAGTTCGGTCTCCAGGCTGCCTACTTCGAGGTCCTCGAGGATGTCAGAAATTCCAGATATGTGGAGGATGTCGGTGAAGATCCGGCCAACCATGACAACACTGCTGAAAAGCTCAAGTCACTGGCTATACTCGTCTTGCTGCAGCCGGAGTATCTAATGGCTGTTAACTTGCGGAAATCACTTCTCTTATCGGTCTGGGTAGAGGCTGGGCCGGGTCTGGCGAGATGTCGGAGTCTTGTCCAGCTTGAGAAGAAGTTCATCGACAGCTTGCTCACAAGTCCTCTGAACAAACATAACAAATCGCCTACACTTTGGTCACACCGTCGATGGCTAGTCCCTCGCCTTATACACTTTGGGTTGGTGGATATAGTCAAAGACCTGACCGAGGTGGTCATGGTGGCTGGCGAGAAACATCCTCGCAACTATTACGCTTGGCATCATGCCAGATATCTGATGACGCTCGTGGACTGGAAGAGCGAAGCAACGGGCCAGGATATCCTGCGAGCAGTTCTCGATTGGTGCAAAAGGCATCACGACGACACCTCGGGATGGTCCTTTCTACAAAGTCTGCTCTTGACGGAGGGCCGGTACGAGCAAGAGTCTGTAGCATGTGCCTTGAAGGACGTTCTGAGGCTGGCCTCTAGTCTACGCTGGACTAATGAGTCGGTTTGGGTGTTTCTGCGGACCATGGCGGCTTCCCAGGTCTCGCGGGAGCCGGAATATCAGGAGTTCCTGCAGACCATCGCAGCACTTGAAGCAGGTACGGAAGATGCCACGGCGAAGAAAGTCCTACAAACTGGTGCGTCGTGGTGCGTCAAGTATCGCCAAAAGGCCACAGTAGCCAGCACTTGAGATTTGCGTGCGGACTTTTGTCGGCTTCCACCAAGTCTCAGAATGCTGTGAACTCGTCATCAACATATCGATGTCCCTGGGCACCCAGTGTCACCAGACTACGGTCGCTTTGACAAAGTGTCAATGCCTTTCGGAGTATTGGCGGCTGAAAATAGCGTCCGCCTCACACATTGACCATTGTGCCGGTGGCGGAACCTACGGTATGACTTCCAAGACTTGGGGAGATTCGAACTACAACTTTACATATCTGGCAACGACAACAACGAGACGCTCGAGGAATCAGGACCCGAGACACCAATGTCAGCCACAGGACGGAGGAAGCCGATGTAGCTTTCAACAGCGCTACGATGGCGTCCTGGAATGCTACCCCTGACGATCAGTGCCTGGTATGGCGGCGAGGTGTCGGACGCTATAATGCAGGATTGTTGTGATCCAGACGACAGCGCCGAGTCGCACATGGCGTCCGATGATACATGCTGTTTTGGATCATCAGAGATATGTGCCTTCTTGAGATGCTCAGTTGAGGCTGTGTATCCCGTCCAGGCCGTGGTATATCATTCTTAGGACACTATCGGAGAAACTGGGTGGTCATTCAGCCGAGAGCATCGCTGCATGGTAACGTTAGGTCGAGGTGGGGTCTAGTGGTTGTAGCCGCGAACTTGGAATTACATGCAGGACACTCTACACCCACTCTCGAGATGCAGATGTACAGAAGATCAAGTTTCAAAGCTCTGCTCATGGTGGAGTTGAGGTGATTGACATTGACAGGTGAAAACTGTAAATCCGGAATCTGCTCCATCCGTGGTGAAGGTCAGCCGCGTATATCTTTTTCGGGTACGGTGGACACGGTGCAGTTCGGACGGCGAAAGACCACGAAAAAGCTGGGGCCGGTGGGCGAACATCTGGGTTCGGCTCTTGGCTTCTCAACTGGACCCGGTTGTTATCTCTGCACCCCCTGCCTATGCCGGCAAGACCCTGGTCGAGTCAGCACTCAACACTCAGGGGGTTGACAGCTCACAAGCAGGGAGGGTTGAGGGACAGCAGGGAGCGAATTGACTCTCGGCTCCCCCGCATCACAAGAACGCAGAGGTAAGGAGAAATCAAGTACATTGTAGGAGCCCCAGACATCAGATTCAAAAGTGCTCCTGGTGGGCTGGCTGAAAAGTTCGAGGTGGTCTGAGTCTTCGTGTTTGACTCGTCAGATGGGCAGAAAAGGAAGAGACCGCCTTTTTTGGTGGACACTTCACAAGCACACAGACGCCGGCCCCCCTGCTTGGCGAACTGAAACCTTCATCCAATGAGATGAGAAGAACTTAATCTACAAGGGCCAGGGGCTTTAAAATAAGCAGATCGTTCTTTTCCATGTTAAGACGGCTGGTACAGTGACGGAGCTATGAGAAGAAACATTGAGTGACGCAAAGATAACTCGAACCAGTAGCTGAAGACACTGTCCAGTACGCACGCCATCCTCTGTTCTTGACACGAGGACATGACGCATATAGTCTCTCAGCAATCTTTGCTGTGGGCGGCTTTGAGGACATGTGGAAACGAAATCCAAGGAAGTTGAAGGTTGGAAGGAATTCCTCAATGTTTTGCTCCCTGCTGTGGACCCTGGCTTGCAGGCGCTTGTCAACGCTTGGCCACTCTGAGCGATCGCTGTCATGCAGCTTAGGCCGAGTTGGCGATAGCACTGACATGGTCGATATTAGCGTAGCACTGGGCAAGACAGGCCCAAGACAGAGCCATCTCCTTCCCGCGAGACAGGATGGCAAAGCAGTGCAAGACAACCGGTATGATGTGTCTCCATCTAACACCGTACTCCAGTTGACTGCTTTGCTCACTGAATCGTTGTCCCTTCAGTGGGTTGGATCGGAGGTCAGACTCGACCAGAGTAGCATCCACCAACCTCCACCTCCACACCCTCTCACCGTTTACCACACGGCTTGGCTAGGCCTCTCCTACTCTAGCGTAGCCTCTCGTTAATTCCCCGACCCTGCAGTTCTTCTCCTCCTCTCCTTCACCTGACCTCTACCCTCAACTTCTCCTCTTCCACTCCTCTCCAATCGCTTATAGGGGTGGCTATCGAGGTTGTTTCCTTCTATCCTCACGACTATAGACGGGCCGACATCTTCTTCACCTGCTCTTGCTCTAGACCGAAGCCTTCATTAGCTTGTCGGTCTCGTTTATTCTTTCAACCTCTCGCTCTGTCCTCTCTTGGCCGCTCTGTACCTTGGATTACCGCAGCGTCCCTCGCAGACTGTTTTGTCGAAGATTTCCTTGCCCCAAAAAGTTTCCTACCTGTATAGACAGTGTATTGCATCAAGTCTTCCTTGTCCGAACACACAACGGTCTCTCCGACCTCTGTCCGATTTTCGTCTACAAAAGCATCTGCGTCGTGCGTTTCTCTGGATATACGGGCCACCAATGCAGCCAACCTACCTTAATACCTAATCAACTAATACGTCCAAGTGCCAGAGTCCGGTACTCTCGGTCACGTTGACGGCACACCGCCTGCCTTGGCTGGCAGTCGTTCGTGTGAAGGCGCTCCGAGCGGTATCGCTCGACCGCCCTGGAGGACCATCTTGGGCCACTATTTCCCGTGGAGTGTGGTGAAGGAACGGCGGAGGTTTTGGTCTCACAGCCTACAATATGCTGCGGACCATCCTCCTCCTGCAACTGACTCTTTGGGTTGCTTCAATCCACGCCTTCTTCCCCTTCTTTCCGGAATGGCAATGCCAAGAGAACAATGTCTGTGGAGATGATTCCACATCTCAAAAGCCAAAGGCACGGGATGTGCACACATTCAAGCTGTCGCAGCGGGTTCGGGATGTGAGTTATCTAATTTTATGGTTTACGTGATGTTCAATCGCTGACCCGGGTGCTCCGCAGGCCAGCCAGGATTCGTCCGCCTCTGCGGCTAAAGAGGCGAGCAGACTGCTTCGAAAGCATAAGCCGTCGCGGACGACGCCCGAAGAACCAGATTTGACGCGTCGGGAGAACAAGTACGCGGTTGTCTCACCAGCACCTCCATCGACGCCAAACAGTGCGGGCATATATCAGGATGGAACCGATTTCTCGTACTTCATTCAGGCGAGCTTCGGGTCGTCAGCAAAGCCACTGTACATGTTGCTCGACACGGGAGCCGGGACGACGTGGGTGATGGGGTCGGACTGCAAAGCTGATGCATGTACCATGCACAACACTTTTGGGCCGTCGGATTCGAAAACATTTACGGATACAAAAGAAACCTTTTCCATTTCCTATGGCTCAGGGAAGGTTGCTGGCGAGCTTGCGAAGGACACTCTTGCGGTGGCAGGCATGTCATTGTCAATGTCGTTTGGCGTTGCCAATGATGCGTCTGGTGACTTCACCCACTTTCCGTTCGACGGCATTCTGGGCGTGTCGATGAGCCGCGGGGCGACGGACAACTTCCTGAACGTGATTAACGCCTCCAAGGCACTAAAGTCGAACATCTTTAGCGTGGCCCTGAGCCGCAACTCGGATGGTCCTAACACCGGCGAAGTCACCTTTGGTGGGATCGATGCGTCGAAGCACACCGGGGAAATCTCGTACACTCCTGTCTCTTCGAGCGCTGGTGGTGATTGGGCCATCCCACTGGACGACATGGCTTATGATGGGAAGAAGGCCGGGATCAAGGGCCGACTGGCGTACATCGACACCGGCACTTCGTACATGTTCGGACCGCCCGAGGACGTTGCTCTCCTCCATAAGCTTATTCCGGGAGCCAAGAGCAAAGATGGGTTCCTGTACACGGTCCCATGTAACACCGACAAGGCTCTTACGGTGATCTTTTCGGGTGTCGCATACACCCTCTCTCCCAAAGACTGGATGTCACCTCCAGCTGGTGATACATGTACCAGCAACTTCTATGGCCAGGCGGTCGTACAAGATGCGTGGCTGCTCGGAGACTCCTTCCTGAAGAACGTGTACACGGTCTTCGATGTTGACCAGACTCGTATCGGGTTAGCAGCCAAAGCCGCAGCGGCTTCACCGGCGACAACAACGAGCATACCGCAGGTTTCATCGTCGTCTTCGACCTCGAACGTCGCTCCTCCTCCGGGAACATCGAGTGGCAGCAGTCCTACTACATTCGCTACAACGACCACCGCGGCACTTGGTAGCTCCACCTCGTCCGCGTCGCTGTTTCCTGGACTCAGTGGACACGAGACGTCGGCAACACAGGGGACGCCGGTAGCCCAGACGGCAGGGTCATCAGCAGCAACACCTACGGTGAGCTCTCCAGGAGAGCAACTTGAGGGCAACAGATATGCCTCTATCATTTGTATCGTTGCTGTCATTGCAATGGTGGCATGAGTGCCGCCGAAGAATCAGTAACGACCTACCTTGTGAACTACATCTTACGCATCTTAGGACGAGCCATGTCTGGTATCGCCCAGAGATGGGCGAGTATGCCGGATTCTGACACCGGCCTTGTCCCTTTTTAGCATTTGGAGCGTTTTGTTTATTTCTGTTCATCTTTCGATTTTCGCACTCAGCGGACATATGGGATTCAGTTCCAGTCCGACGCACATGATACCCGAGGAGGCGGGAGCCAAAACAGCACACGCGCAGGATCCAATGGTCAGTCCATCCTGATAAAAAGAGGTGGCTGTTATGTAAAGGACGAAAAGAGCCTGTGAGGCTCAAGCCTGTGAGGCTCCTCCTGTAGTTTTAGTAAATAAATGTAATCTAGCACTTTTTGCACATACTTAACCATGACAGTCCAGTCCAGGTCTATGTCCTCAGCAGTGTCAAGGACTTGAGAAATTCGTGATTCTCTGAGGAGCATAGAGATAACATTCAGCAACAGTATAACGCACACAATGACACCTATGTCCTATGTCTGCTATCAAGTTCAGGGGTTCGGCACGGCTCGCATCGGCCATAACCCCCCCCCCCCCCCCCCCCCACCCCCCCCCCCCCCCCCCTGTTGCTAAAATCACATGACGTCTTCCAAGCAATTGAGCCCGCTATTCATTCCCAATTCAAGGGGACCCTTGAATCTCGCCTTTGCAGGAAGCTCTGCTTGAAATGCCACTCCGAGAGCTGCTCTACACTCGCTGTCCCTTAAAATCCTTCCCTTCGGCCGCAAGTACACAAGACTTGCATTCTTCTTGGCGAACGGGCCTACACAAGATGTGCTGAGAAGCCAAGCATGGCCAAGGCCAGATCCAATGGCGCTACAGCAGCCCAACACCACAACCAGAACAGCACCGCCGCCACCAGCGACGGCGATGAAGAGGACATCGGCCTCCTGGCCGCCGGTCCGGACGGCAGCGACGACGACGAAGATGCCGTCATAGTACACCGAGGCGAGCTGGCCGGCGAGGGCGACTACTTCACCAACACAACGACCTCGGCAGGCGGACCTCTAGCCACCCCCCTCCAACCGCATCTCGGCCAACAACAACAGACCCCCCGAACGCCCCGGACCCCGAACCGCGTCCGCTTCGACCTCGTTCCCACGATAGTAGGCGATGCCAACGACCGGCCCCCCGCCAATGGCCGCCCGGCCGACCACTACCACCACCACCCCCAGGCACGCGACAGCTTCGACGTCGACGACGAGGACCCCCTCGCCGACTCTCCCCGGCAGCACAGGGTGCCCTTACTAACGGGCATCGAAGCCCCCGCCGTGACCCTCGCGTCGGACGACTCGGTCGACCTGTCGCGGGCGCAGGACCTCCTCCGCCGGCCGCGGTCGGGCCTCAGCTCGGCCTTCATGAACATGGCCAACAGCATCATCGGCGCCGGCATCATCGGCCAGCCCTACGCCTTCCGGCAGGCCGGGCTGATATCCGGCGTCGTGCTGCTGGTCGCCCTGACGGTGGTGGTGGACTGGACCATCCGGCTGATCGTGGTGAACAGCAAGCTCTCCGGCTCGAGCTCCTTCCAGGGCACGGTGGAGAAGTGCTTCGGCAGGACGGGGCTGGTGGCCATATCTCTGGCGCAGTGGGTGTTTGCGTTTGGCGGTATGGTGGCGTTCGGCGTCATTGTCGGGGACACGATCCCGCACGTGCTGTCGGCGATATGGCCTGGGCTGAGAGACGTGCCGGTGCTGGGTGCCCTGGCGGGCAGGAAGGGAGTTATTGTTATTTTCCTTTTGGGAGTCAGTTATCCACTTACGTTGTATAGGGATATTGCTAAGGTATGTATTATTTCTTTGATTTCTGGATCCGGTGTGGTTTGGGTGGAGGGAGACCGAGCTGACTAGGTTGTGTAGTTGGCCAAGGCGAGTACGCTCGCGTTGATCAGCATGGGAGTTATTGTGGTTACGGTCGTAGTTCAGGGGGTGTTGACGCCTCTCGAGCTCAGAGGCTCGTTTGGTAAGAACGAGCTGGTGATCAATGATGGTATTTTCCAGGCTATAGGGGTCATATCATTTGGTATGTGGCTTATGTGGTCCAGTCACATCCCCCAATTCAGCTTTTGCAATGCCATGCTAATGAAGCGTTCCAGCGTTCGTCTGCCACCACAACTCCCTCCTAATATACGGCTCCCTCGAGAAGCCGACCATTGACCGCTTCACCCGCGTGACGCACTACTCGACCGGCATCTCCATGGTCGCCTGTCTTCTGATGGCCCTGTCGGGCTTCCTGACGTTCGGCGACAAGACGCTCGGCAACGTGCTCAACAACTTCCCGGCCGACAACACGATGGTCAACGTGGCGCGGCTGTGCTTCGGGCTCAACATGCTGACGACGCTGCCGCTCGAGGCGTTCGTGTGCCGCGAGGTCATGCTCAACTACTACTTCCCCGGCGAGCCGTTCAACATGAACCTGCACCTCATCTTCAGCACGAGTCTGGTCGTCAGCGCCATGACGCTGAGCCTGTTCACGTGCGACTTGGGGAGTGTGTTTGAGCTCGTTGGTTCGACGAGCGCGTGTGCGATGGCGTATATCCTGCCGCCGCTGTGTTATATCAAACTTACGACGAGGTCGTGGAAGACGTATGTTGCTATGGGCGTTGTGGCGTTTGGGTGTGCTGTCATGGGTATCACGCTGTTTCAGGCGGTCGGGAAGATCATTAGAGGTATGTGCAGATTCTCCGTCGGTGACGTGGGACCTGAAGGCTAACGAGTGATTCACATTGCAGGAGAAGGAGGCACGCAACAGTGCATGTAAGCTCTCTTTGCAGCTCCTGTTTTAGACCATCTAGATAGAGAAGGGCGGGGAGAGTATCATCAAGACCTCTCTTTCTGCCGGATGTATGAAGATAAAGTTGTATTATAGACTGTTGGGACCCGTTCCCAGGCGTTTCGAACGGTCAACAAGGGTATCTCAGAGGGGCTCTGTCTGCCATGGAGTACCCAGAGTCTCTGCTGGTACCTACCAGCCAGACAATGGTGTGTTATAAGAATGGTTAGCATCCGGGTCACCATCGCGTCTAGATTAGCAGCCGAATTGTCTTCAAACTATACTACATCCCATTTGTCAAGGCAAAGGCCATCTGGACACTTGCATGCGGGGACCCAGTCTCGCTTATCGGCTTAAGGCATAAGACGACTCGGAAAGGGACGAACCATCCACATCGCTGCTTGCCTCGCCACATGCAGCTGACCTGGTCCCGCGATCCCAAGAGCGGGGGTTCGCGCGAGAGTGCAGTGCTTATTGCGGATACTGAATAAATGCATGGGTTTCTGTCACGAGCGATTCCATAGTGGTTGGGAGGTTCCAGCAATCATACCTTGACTTTTCGCAGATAGATAAATCGAGACCCCCCGCTCCTCTTCACCATTGGAGCTTTAATCTTCAGATAACAAGCAACCCACGCAATATCCATCCAAGCTTATTTTCCAAGTACACAACTGATAGACCAAGCACCCGAGTGCTATTACAAGGATCTCTCTTTCTCCTGCAACGTTTCGCAAGATGCACGGATCAAGCTGCCCCAGCTGCGGAGCCGCCTCGGACGGTTCATCCAAGAGTTGCGGCTCTTGTGGATCTGTAGGCTTACCTCTCGCTCCTTCGACACTGACACAGACGAGAGAGATGCTGACTTTCTCTTCAAGACTTGCCCCAACTAGAGCTTACAACTTCCCAAGCAAAGAAGGAATCCGATGAGACTGTGTATTTCCAAGTAATCAGATCGGTTGGGAGCAACTCGACGCGAGAGGCCGGGATCCGTGTCGATATGTCAGGGATGTTGCGCGGTTGTTATACACAACGGTCATTATGAGGTCAAGCCGACGGGTGTTGTAGGAAGGGATCCATAGTCGCGTAACTCCATACATGAATCAAGATATGATGAGTTAGGCACGTAGTTGTGACGATGCTGCTGATGAACACGTGCGTGACCAGATGAACCTACCGACAACGTGTGCTGTGAGCCAGTCGTTGATGTGGTGGGAGTGCTTGTCACGCCGACATCAACAGGGGTGCTGGACGACGGCATCTTGGTGCTGTGTCCTGCCTAGGCTAGGGAGTGTACCTGTCAACGTAGCTTAGCAGTCGAGTCGAAGTGAACTGCAGACCGGCGCCCAGTGAGGCCGAATATGGTCCTGGAATAGGGCCAGAACTCAGCTGCTGGACAGGGGCGCGTGGATGGTCCATTGGCCTGATCAGTCTCACAGGAAATTGGGCCGCCTCCTGCCCACTCTCACCAGTCACGATCGTCACCGAGGAACTGTCGTCACTATCACGAACACACGTTCCCGAGCTCTCTCGAAGGGGTGTATCAAGCGAGCATATTCCATTTATCAGCCTCTAGTTATCCCTTCAACCGAATGTCTGGACAAGAGAAGTAGGAAACAAACTGATAGGGCCGAAGAACGGACACGAGGGCCAGTTTGTCTGGAAAAGAGGCGGAACAGTGTGTCAACATGTATGGATTTAAGAGCAATGACGAGAGAGGCCGGCGCATAAAAAGGGAGACCGCAAGACGATAGTATCAAACTCCAGCTTTAAAAACCATGCAGGCCGAGTTAACAAAGACTTCAGTTCTGTCTCCTCCAACCTCTCGTCCTCGGGTGGCAGGTGGTAGTGCAAAGAGTTCCCACTCCGTCGAGATTCCAGTTTCCTGTCACAGACCCTTGAAATCCCCCTAGTTTCGCACTCCTCCTGCACCTCTTCTCACGGCGCACACACACACACACACGCGCAACACACACACATCGGGAAAAAAACAACGACAATCGGAAGAAGACCGAGGAAGTAAACGGCTCGTCATGGAACGACGGTCGTCAGGTTTGATTACAAGTTCGAAGAGGGTTTCGTGGTCGGATCGTGGGTTCAGATGGGTTGGGGTGGTTGACGACCGTTGCCCGCGCAACCCACGCGCGCAGGGTCCGGACAGGCAGCTCCAGGCATCGCAAGTTAGCTTAGAGGATTAAGCACTTGCTCTTCTTGTCGCCACGACCCCTTCCTCCACGGCGGTTGAGCAGCGCAGCCCGCGTCGCGTGCTCGAAAACCTCACGGACGCCCTCGTTGGTCTTGGCAGAGCACTCGAGGTACTTGAGAGCGCCGATCTTCTTGCGAACCTCCTCACCCTAGAACAAAGAGTATTAGCGTCACACTTCGAGACTTTGTGAGGTTGCACTAGAGCTTCACATACCTCCTCAGGTGAGACGGGCTTCTGGCTGGTCTTACGAAGCTCCTCGATGGTCTTCTGGTCGTAACGAAGATCCTTCTTGCAGCCGACGAGGATGATGGGCAGACCCTGGCAGAAGTGCAGGACCTCGGAGATCCACTGTTTGGGTGACACATGTTAGCTTATCTGGAGGCTCCTCGGCGACAGACAATGAGTCGGCCGCAACTCAGCTAGGCTGTCGGCCAACAGGGGATTGACTGACCTTCTCTTGAACGTTATCCAGGGAGTCGGGGGAGTCGATTGCGAAGCAGATAAGGATCACGTGGGAATCGGGGTACGAGAGAGGGCGAAGACGGTCGTAGTCCTCCTGACCAGCCGTATCCCACAGAGCCAGCTCGACATGTTTGCCATCAACCTCGACGTCGGCGACGTAGTTCTCGAAGACGGTGGGGACATAGACCTGCAGACGTAGACGTTAGGAAGGCTCGTTTATAGAGGCATCAAATCTGCTGCGAGCGCCATGTCCACATAGCGGTTGCAATGGATCAGATGGCCATCGGTTCATGTCGTTTGACTCGATGTATTTCTGTCGAGGTTTGGGTTTCGGGTTTTCAAGAGGTGACGAGGCAGCAGGGCCTTGTCAGAAGGAAGGGTGACGAGTTGTTGGCTGTTGGGCTTGGCGAAGGGGGGTCGGCAATCGGACAGCGAGCATGACGAATTCGACAAAACGCAGAAGCGGCTGGAAATAACTAATGCTGTTTATCTTACCTCGGGAAATGTACCCTTGGAGAACACGCTGCAAAATCGAATCAGTACACAACGATGACGCCCCGAGGACAAAGGAGGGCAACGGTTCGAAGCAAGCTCTTGGAGGTGGATGACTTCCAGGTTGTCGTTGACGTTGCTATCGACCGGGGATGCAGCAAGGCAAAAAGAAAGGGAGAAACTCACATCAACAAGCAGGTCTTACCACAGGCACCGTCACCGACGATGACCAGCTTTCGGCGGATCTCAGCCATGGTTACTGATGGGTATCTGGAGTTGAAAACTGTAGAGAGTGTGGCTGTCGGTCGAACAGGCAAGAGATGGCCTTCCTCTGTTGATCACAGCCGGAAGGAAAGAAAACGTCGGAGGGATAAGATGAAAAGGAAGTTGGAAGATCAGGTAGGTCTAGGGAAAGGCGGCGAGACACGGGTTTGACGTTGCAGCAGGTAGTTAGCGGAGAGGAGATGGGGAAGGTTTGAGTTTAGGAGGAAAAGATGCCCGGCCTCAATTGACAACTGGAGAAGCAGACAGGGCAACAGTGCGTTCGGTTTGGGGGGCGTGCGGGTGGAGGGTGTGGGTGGGTGATGTGGTGGCAGGGAAGAGAGTTGTTGAAGAAGAAAGAGGAGGAAGAGGAAATGGCAGCTTGTGAGTGGACAAAGATTGCCAGGCTGCGGTGCAGGTGGACAGACAGCGAACAAAGTGACCTGAGGCAACCGCGAAAAATCGCGGAGGGGCGCTGTATTTCTGTCGTGGCTGGTCGGGTTTTAGCGGACCCTGTCCACTGGAACCTGTGTTGGCCCAGGGCGTTCAGGGGTAAATTTGGTTGGCGATTGTGCTGCACTGGCCGAAAAGGGAGGAACCCAGAGTCAGTCAGTCACTTGCTTGCAACAACGGGCGAGCTTGTCGTCAAAGCGATGGAGGTATATATTCAAATTGCGACAGGTCTTAGTCTATAACTGCCTAGGTAGAGATAGGTATGTCTTGATTCACGCTTTGGGAGGACGGATCGAGAATAGGACACATCTGGTCCTATTCACACAGCACTTTGTGCCTGTTCCAGGCAGTCTGAGAGCATCAGCTGAAAAAGTGAGCACAGCCTGCCTAAGACTTGACGAGCTCCAGATCTTTTCTCTCCTTGCAGTCTCGGTGGTAAACACTTTGCAGCCGCTCCTTCCCCTGGAACACCTCTACTTGTTCAAAGAGCGATTAGCAACGCCTTTCGATATGGAAGGACCAAAAAGCTCGATGTGCAGTCTAAGTCGCTAGCTAGCTTACTAGGTAGGTAAGGCAAGGTAAGTGAAGATGCCTCGAGAGACAAGTGTCTATCAGAAGCCGCGCGGAGGTCCAAGAGTAGCTCGGTCACGTGTTATGCAACATCACTCCCAAGTCCTAGATGATCTTAGTCAGAGGCTAGGACTTGCGTCGCAGGCACCCTCTCCAAATGGAAGCATCCCCACCTCCTATGATGCATTCATCAGACAACCAGCACTGGACAGCTGGATATTCGGAAGAGCCGCATCGGACACCTCATTCGGTATCGAACCTTCAACCCAGCCTCAAGTAGGTAAGTGTTCACATGAGAGCTCGTGATTGGCTTGCTATCGATATAGGGCTGACAGAGCATGTGTACCCTCATTCTCTATGCATTCACGCCCTCCTAATGGGGAAATTCACCTTACAAAGAGCAAAGTGAAGTGCTTGGCTTCTGATATCGGTGCTTGTCTACTGGTATGTTAACTTTAGTCTAGGAAATTCGACAGTTACTACGGGTGTACTTCTTCCGGCTCTCTACCACAGTATGCACTGATTGTACCTGTTATTGCTTAGTATGCTTAGCATCTTCACAAGTCGAGCTGGCTCAAAGGGGTTTTTCGCGAGTTTTGCAGCGATAAGCTATAATATTAGCTGCTATGTTCGCTGTTCTTGGCTAAGACGATTTATAACCGGATGCTCTAATACTATGTATTCACTGAGGCAAAGGGATCAAAAGTGAATGACGCCCGTACCTCGTATGCGTCCGCTATCGCCTTCATAACCAGTCTCCAAGACAATGCTATCCCTTTCCTTTAATGCATCGCCTCAACATATCGCTCTGAGAGCCTTTAACTTTCTATGTTTACTGATAATACTTGTAAATGTTCGTGCCAACTATTAGAAACGCTCTTTAAAAAGTAAGAGAGTTCGACTAGTTAATGTTTAATATAACTTATATTAAATAAAATATATCTGAAAATATATTTATTTATTTAACTTAGTATTAATAAAATAATAACTAGATTTTATATTTTAAAAGTATAAATAAAATCTTACTTTAACTTGTTTAAACTAAATGAGATAAGATTAGATAATTAAGCTTCTTATCTTCTTATCTTAACACCTTTAGGCACCACTTTTTGAGGCTCTATCTTAACGTCTACAAGCCTAATACTTACCACGCGTTGCTTACCTGTCGTATTTGATGGTTGGAGGCCCAAATGCTGCCGTCGCCGGTCTTAAGAATGTGGAATAGGTAAAGTACAAGTCTCTTATTGTTTGTAAGGTGTTTTCAACCACCTATTCCGTGTTACTGGGTTTTATTCCGTCGTCGCGTTACCCCGAAGGCCACCCCTCCGACGCGTCGCTCCGGCCACCGCACGCCGATGGGCCTCACACTGACGGCTTCGTATAGCCATTCGGGTTCTTCTGGAGAACCTCCGCACAAGAAGTTGCGGGTTTCGGACAACTTTCTCGAGACACTTGGCCCTGCGGTGTATCAGCAAGTACGTCACTGTCTCGATGCCGTGGTCAGCGCCGAGATTCGCAGGTTATCAGCCGGCGATGTGGACAGTCGGAGAGTATATGACCGGCTCCGCCCAGAGGTAAAGCCGACGTCTTGATTCACCGGTTACGTCATGCTAAGTACTGACCAAATTCACCTAGGTTATCGAAAAGCTAGCAACTGCGGCACCCGATATAGCTTCCGAATTACGCCGCCATGGAGGTTCCCTACCACCGCCCGTTGAGGCACAGCTCGCCCAGAAGGCCGAGGATATCTTGCGAGTGCTCATCCGCCACCAAGTATCTACCAGTCCCCAAGGACGACGAAATCTCCCAAATGGCTCGACACCTAATCGAACGCACGTGGGAAGCAAAGTCCCCAGAGAAACTCTAGTACCAGCGCCTCGCCCGCCCTCGTACCTTCCAAAGAAGAGCTTCACACCTGCTAGCGCCAGTCACGCGCCAAAACCACAACCTGCTTCGCAATTGTCGCAGAGCCCCGTGCCAATTCCTAACTTCGGCAGAGCCGTCGCGCCTACCTCGCGAACCGAGTCTCCTGTGCCGATCCCACCATATTCCTCCTTGAACACCGGTGCGATCCGCGACAAGCAAATTCCATCCGCTAACACAGGGAACCCGAGATATTCGAACTCCCCAGTTCCACTACCCTCACTCTCGCGACCCTCTCCCATCACGCAACACCTTCCCAACACCCCTCCTCTTGACGAACCATGTACGTCGACTATAACGAACAAGCCGCCAAACAATGGTCACACATCGAGCTCGAACGTCACCACGAATACGGTCCAGCTTCAGGACAGTCCTCGACATGATACTCCGGCCATACTACTGGCACTTCGAAACAAGAGCCAGCTGGATGCCACCTCGCCTAAGAACTTCAGGACAAGGGCTCATGCTCTAGCCTGGAGCAAGGATGGAGCAGCGTCAGCCTCCAAACAGGAACGGCTAATCTGGGAATCGATGACCTCAAAACCTTATAAGACAGCAGTCTGGCGGAAAGAGATGGTAACCAGTACCCGCAAACTGGTCAGGCTCCACCAAGACGAGCTCAAAGTACCTTATATGTGCCATGTCGATTTCACCTCGGAGGAGATCCAAGAACTTTTGAAGCTGGTCCGGGTCAGGATGGGTCTTGGGAGGACACGAGTGGTCAAGAGTGCTAGGCGGGAGCTGATGGATCTTCTGAAAGATCACCATAATCAGGTCTCCCAAGCCGTCTTACGTCTACCCCAGAATCCCCTCCGTGGCCGGACTATCGAGGATGTCAAGAGTTTCCTGGACGATTTGAGTAGGGACCTTACCAAAAAGAAGGCACGGGTTGCCAAAGATCCGGTGATACTATATCTGGAAAGGGACGATTACGACAGACAGGGTGCTTTAGCACGTTCAAGTCGGGTGGACTCACTACTTCTTGCAAGGGAGATAGCCGGCCACCGGGGATACGGTTCTATGCGACGTCTGGAGAACTTCACCAACGAGTTCCGGAAATGTCTTGAAGACGGCTTAGAGCTACGAGCAGACTGGGACGACTGTGCCGGTGATATTGCAACTATTACTTGGGTCTCTAACGATGGTTTCATCTGCGGTACCACGGAGCACTCCGATACGCATAATCAGCAGTATAACAAGGAAAACAACCTGGTCCTTGGTTCGTGTAGCCGCGGAACTCTCAAAGCTTATTCGGACCATCGAATCGTACGGCCAATAATCGAGAAGGGCGAGAACTCGAGCGAGGCTATGAGACAAAGTCAAAGTCCCTGGCTTTATACATCTGTGGTATCATCTGATTATGACGCGAGGTACGACAGGGCGTACACCTGTGGCTTTGATCGTACTGTCAAGATCTGGAAGGCAGAGACATCCGGTTCCTCAATGTCACTCTTGGCAACCTGGCCTCACGACGGCAACGTGAACTTCGTGGTAGCTTCAAAACACAAATCGGGCATGGTGGCTACCGCGGCTGATGTGGCCGCCGAAGCAGTACGCATATATCACATCAACGACGATGATATACCTGGGAGCCCATTTCGCTCGTACTCCTGCTCGCGAGTCGTGGACCTCGAGGGCAATATAGTTTCGACGGACAAGTGGGCTTACTTTCCAGCTACAATTCAGTGGGGACGTTGTCCCGAGATCCAGCATCTCGTCGCGGTGGGGTACTCACCCCGAAGTCGAACGCAGGATGATAATGACATCCCTGAGGACCGACGGGGAACCGGTGAGATCTGCGTTTGGGACGGCTTGACCGGCGAGAGGTGGACCATTATTTCCGGGTCAAAGTTGAACGTGTTCGAGATCGTCTGGCATCCAACCCAGCCCTGCTTCATCGCCGCTACTTCTCCGCAAGGCCCGCACGGGGTAGAGCTCGATGCCAGAATACGAACTCAAATTCGCGTCTTCGCCATCGCCTCGGCTCCCGAATACAATGGCAGAGCCTTCTATGTGCACCAGGCACTCGACTGCAGTGCTATCGATATCAACGAACTCACTGTTATGTAAGGCAGAGCTACTAACCTTGCTTCTCAATGTCATAACTAATAAGTCTCCAGGCCAAATAGCTCGATATACAGCTACGTCACGGCGGGTTGTACTGACGGGAAGGTCTACGTGTGGGATACCGCCCTGGGTGATAAGCCCATCCATGTGCTCAAGCACGGAACCCCGATCGAAGAATTCCACGGCGATCGAGAGCGCGAGGACACCGGTGTCAAGTTCTGCGCTTGGGGGACGACGCCGGATCGCTTCTACACCGGATCATCTGACGGTGTCATCAAAGTGTGGAATATAAGGACCAAGGGAAAGCCTCGAGTGCGGGATCTACTCGAGGTACCCGGACCCGTATCCTTCGGCCGCTTTTCCCCGGATATGTCCAAGCTTATCATCGGCGATGCGTCAGGACGGGTGTCCTTCCTGTCTGTTGACGAGGAGGAACAGAAACCCGCCCAAATCCTCAATCTGGCTTCGCTAGGTCACGCCCAGGCAGACAGGGTACGAAACATAAGACGGCCACGACCTGTCATCCGGCACCCGGAACCAGACCCGCCGGCCGGTCATGAAGAGGGCTCCGGCGACGAAAAGGGGAGCGTAAGGGCTAGGGCGTACCTCCAGAGGGGACAGATCGTGTTGAGCGGGAACCCTGTCGTCGGAGCCGTTCAAGGACCCAACTACGCGGAGACGGGCCTCTATCGAAGGGAGCTACATGCCGACGACGATCCGACCCAGCCTCTCCTTGCAAGCCAGATCATCCTGCAGCAGGACGCTGTGTGGCGTCCAAAGTTCGAGCGTAGGTCGCAGCAACTAAGGCCCCTGAGGCAGAACCCGAGGCTCGCAGAGCGCCATCTTAAGAACCTCTGGAAGGACCTCGACTGGTCGCAGCTGTCTGAGGAGACGAAGGAAGAGTTGAAAATGGCTAGAGCAGAGGTCGAGGTAGATTACGACTTTGACTACGAGGACGATGAGGTTCCCGAAGAGGACGAGGCATTTGAGCAAGAAGAGGAGTCCGATGACTAGTGGGAGAAGGCCTTGCGGACGAGGGGCTGAGGAACCTGAGGCTTGAGGCCACTACGTCGAAAGTCTAAGGAGAGATAGAAGGAGTTAGGATTGCATTTACAACTGATACCCTCGCCTTAGATCTGCAGACAGCCTACATAGGGCGTTTAATACATGGCTTTCACCTACATTACCCCCGAATCCCCCTTTATAAGTAACTTTATCTCGCTTTAAGTTTTCTAAAATCACTTATAAGAGGTATAAAAAGAGCGATTAAGCTTAATATTCTATCGTAAAAGCTGAGAAACATATTACGTCATATTTAAGTAAAAGCGAGAGGTCTAGGCGATAACAACTCGTATCGTACTAGAAAGGGCTTCTTTAACTAAAGTTCGGAGCTCGTAGGCTCGTAAGAGGGCCCTCTAGGTCTACTTTATACATTGGTAAAGTTGACATAAGACGCTTGAGGATTCACGCTCCGCATTACTTGATCGCGCACATTCCAGCCGCGGCGGATTCACTGCTTCCCACAGCTTAGTTAATTTCATGGTATCTACGAGGCCTTGGTTATCTTTTACAGGTTCCAGAGTGCTAGATGATATCTTCGATACGGCCGGATAGGTACCTACCTCCAGTAGTAGCACGTGACAAGCCCAAGTTAATAAGGAGGTTTCTTATAATGGATCGAGGTCATAGAGAGCAGAGGGCCTGGTAAAACAAGCAGATTTCTTCACATGAGAAGTTAAAGGAGGTCACCCATACTAATTGGCAGGCATGTCAAACCTGTTCACTCTCACTTGTATACCAGTATGTAGACATATCAAAATCGGACCATTACGACCGTCTCTTACTCATCAGCAGCAGATCAAGAAGGGGTGAAATATCATCGGACCATGTTGCATACGGATCTCCTACTCCTAGCCAGCTATCCATATCTTCGCTCTCACCCGCAGGCGCAATCAAGTAAAAAGAGGCATGCTCAGAAGCTATTCCTACACGATGCTGTTATGTCATTATCCTTCCCCTTGCAAACCCTGACCAACCAATCCTACCTTTAACCTGATCCCCTCAACTCCTTTGTACCAGGCGCGAATCCCAAATATAACGAAGCCGCACAAATCGGCCGTGAATCCTGTCTATCCGATCCTCTGACGGCAAAAAGTCGCGCCGAGAATGGCTTTCGGCACCAGCACAAACCCTCATCACCACTAGGCACAGGTTCGACGATAACCCTACATGCCGTTCCCGCCCCCCTGGCCAAACGCGAAACCGGGCGGGAAGTTGATACCGTTGGGCCCCATGGTAATACCAGGAGGAAACCCCATGACAACCGGCTCATCCGCACCCGCGTTGTTGTTGCCTCCCGCCGCCGCTCCCCGGTGGCGGTCGCGGTTCTCCTCGTTCATCCTCTCCTCTCTCCGTCCCGTGTCACGTCGTGCGTCGCCCCTCCCCCGCCACCGATCTCTCCCGCCGCGATCGCCGCCGCCGCCGCCCATCATGCCAGCCCGGTTTTGCTGCGGGGGCGGGATCTGTTCGTCGTGCTCCTTGGTCGAGCGCGGTCCCTGGTTGCCGCCCTTGTCTGTCTGCATGCGGCGCGAGATGGCTTTTGAGGAGACGCCGGCGCCGATCTCGATGTCGGGCTCCTCGACGCAGAGGCCTGTCACTATCGGGCGACCGCCGCTGCCGCCGAACGGGGCGGTGAGCATCCATTTCCTGTCGGCGTCGGTGAGCTTGTGGATCGGGATGATGCTGATGCCGGTCTGGTAGTCGCTGCAGTCGCGAGGACCGAAGCCGACGCCCCATCTTGTCTGCAATGCAGGGGTTAGCTTAATGTGGAATTGGTACAAGGGGAGTGAAAAGGTAAGCTTACTCTGAGAGGTAGATCATGATCTCTGTTATGCTCCATGGCCTCCTTGGCTCGGACAGCGTCCTTGCGCCAGTACATCTTGACGAAGGCATGACGCTTGTCCTTGTTGACAATGCAGGTCTGCACCTTGCCGTACCGGCTGAAGATCTGTCGCAGTTCCGCCTCTGAGCATGTGACGCCTCCTACGAACAATGTTCGGCTGAGGACCTTGATGTGGCCGTTGGCTAGCGAGCTGTCATACTCGACCCACTTGTCTTGGGGCTCGAGCTCTTCCTCGGGGGTGAAGCCGCGGCCTCGCGCGGGGGAGCGTTGGCGATAGTTGTCGCGGCCTCGATCATCATGCCCT
Organism: Coniochaeta sp. PMI_546; assembly: GCA_021432605.1. Classification (NCBI taxonomy): domain Eukaryota; kingdom Fungi; phylum Ascomycota; class Sordariomycetes; order Coniochaetales; family Coniochaetaceae; genus Coniochaeta; species Coniochaeta sp. PMI_546. The sequence goes on along the minus strand of MU271148.1, from coordinate 1,352,469 downwards.
GTCCGTCCTCCACGACCATTCTGGGGTGACTCGTTTGCGTAGTTGTTGTAGCCGCGGTCACGGTTTGGCGCAGGGTCTCTAGCGTCCCATCCGCGGGTGGGAGACCTCGAGCGCGACCGACCTCGGGGTTTAGGAGACCGCAGAGGATCCCGATATCCGTTCCTAGTATCACGTGACTCGTCATGTCTTGGGGGTTCCCATGGTGCCGCGTAGCTACTAGTTGGCTGAGGCATCTGCTGGGGAGGAGGAACCGAAGGAGATGGCACTCCTGGTGCAGCAGCCTGGCTGCCCATCAAGGCAATAATACTGGTGATCTTGTCAAAGGGGATGCCCTGTGCGGCCAAGGTCTGGATCAGAACTAGCTGCTGCTGTACTTTGGGGTCGAGGTTGGCGTTGGGCATCGCAGGGGCAGCGGGGTTGACCGGAAAGCCGCCTGCCATACTCAGAGCATTGGCTAATGCAGCAGCCTGAGGCTGCTGAGGCTGTTGTGGCTGCTGCGGTGGGAACTGGTATGGCATCTGGGGTACTTGTGGCAATTGCGGCATGTTTACAGGCGTAGCACCCGGCTGAGCGGCCGGCAAGAAGGGCAAACCTGGCTGCTGCGGCGTCACTGACGGTGCCGGTGCAGCAATGTTACTGAATGCACCTGGAAGAGAGTACGCCGGGGCCGCGGCCGGGACAGGAGCCGGTACGCTAGGATTGCTCTGGGCCGTTGTGGCATTCTGCCGGGCAATGTTTGCAAGAGCCTCCATTATGGAGGGCATATTAGCTGGTGCGCCAACTGTTGGCTGACTACCTTGGGCGAAGGCCATCTTGTTCGCAGGTGGACTTCCAGGAGGTGTTGTTGAAGCTGTGTGGAGAAGAGATGATATGTTAGATGAGACGGTCCGAGGTACGAGTGTTACTGATGAAAGGATAAGGTGACATACTTGGGGGAGCGCTAAGTTTCTCCCTGAAGGATGTGAGCAGACTCTGTGGGAACGTCTGGCCTTTTTCCCAGATGTCGATGAGTTTCTTGATCTTCTCCTACACGTAGCAAAAATCTTTGGTGAGTTTCAATCCAGTCAAGATAATACGAGAGGCGGTCGAGATATTCTGGCAAATTTAGGAAGGCTGAGCCCCAAGCAAGGTAACATGGACAGGTTGATGCCCTTATAAACTCTCCATCTGCGTTTGAGAACAACACAAGGATCTAAGAGTATACTGCACAGATCAACATCAACGGTTAGTTTGCGTACCTTTTGGTCTTCTGGACAGGAAGATATTATATCGTTCATCAGGACTGGCATCAGTTCAGTCACTCTATGCACTCCTGCGGCATACGTCCCGTCCTGGGCGGCACTGCTTATGGGCTGTCCTTGGGCCTTGGCCTGCTCCATCCACTTTCGTGTTACAGAGTCTACGACGTAAAGAACTCCAAGCTTGTGAGTGCCTGGTGCCTTTTTGAAGTGTGTGTATAGTTTCTGGATGAGGACCGACTCGGACTAGAAATACGTGAAGCGCCATGTCAGCAGGGACGCCGATGTATCAGACGATTATTCTTATGGATCATCCTTACCTGGACATTGTTGACACAGAGTGTTGTGATGCTGGTGATTCGGGATCCGGAGACGCCTGGCGGCTTCAAGCCGAGCATGGCCTGAAGCCCTGCTTCCAACTCGGCTACGGGAGACGACATGATAGCCAGACTCGGCACGAGTTGATGTTTGTATAAACGTGAACCTTGGTCGGTGCGCGATGGCCAAACTCTTTTCAATACGATACGCGAGATCAGAGACCAGCTGTTTTCATGCCACCTGGCAGCCAAAGTCACGATTGGGGGCACCACAATTCTGGGATGCCGTGCTTTTTCCCCTCGCAGACTTGTTGTCTTGTCTAAAGCCGCTTAACCGTCACCACCATCCAACAAGTTACAGTGTAACAGTTCTGCGCGCAGCGATCCAGCCAGAAGGGCAGGCTACGGTGTACGCGGTACGAGACGTGCGATGGCAAAAGATGGGCGCGAAGTTACGTTGGCGCTGTTGTCAAGGAGCACCAGAGTCTAGCAACCTGTTTTCTTGTCTTGCGTGTCGTGTGCTTAATTCGGCCTTGGAAAAGGGCCTTGGCCGGCAATACTGAGACTACTGGATGTCGATCTCGGATATTATGGCGATTTTTGCTGCTCGAGTTGATGTAGAAAGGCGGCCGTGTTATCGACCGGGAGAGGCACGTTGAAAAAACTATGGTTGTTGGATTTTGGGTTTGGTTGGGAAAAGAGGAGGCGGGGCCAGCTGAAGAATCTGAGAGCCCTTTTTAATTCAGGTGAAATTGTTAGTCACCCTGGTCTGCATTGCGACCCTCACGTGGTCCGTGCTGTGACACTCTGTTTCGACTTTCGAGTGTCTTTCTGGTCCTTGGCTACCTTACAATTGGAGCAAAACAAAAGATAGAAGTGGGGGGAAGATCCGGGTACGTACCTTTTCTCTGACTCTGGTAGTCTCGGTTATACCACAGTGAAGAAGCAAGACCAAACGCCTTCTGTCGGAAGTTGACGAAATTTGGCTTACAGCTTGTTATTGTAGTTGTCTAAGACTGTAAAGCAGAAATAAGGCTTCTCCATAAAAGATCTTCAGACCGATAAGCCTTTGAAGCTTTGGATTGATTAGCTACCAAGCAGTGATCGAGAGAGGACGAAGTTCGAGGCTGCTTGTTGTTGAGCTCGTAGCCACGCGCTTCAACTGACGTCAGTTGTCGCTGTAAATTTCTTGACCTCGGGAGCTGTTGAGGTACCTGTGCTTGGGAAGTAATAACGATGCATGCACACCCAAAGAATGGTGATCTGGCAATGAGCAACCACCTGTAGGATCAAGAGGACAGCCGATTAATCTACAACCATTTGATGATATTTTTTGCTGGCGTGTTGTGTGTGTTTAGAGCTAAAGTTGAGGTCTTGATCCGGGTATATGGAGTTTGTTGCGGCGGCACCTGTGGTGACTTCACACTTGTCCGTTGCGAGGTTGCGGGCGCGCCCCCCATCAGTCCGGTCAGTCCGTGCTTCCGAGCAAGTTGCAAGGGTCTAAGTAACCCGGCATCCGAGTGTTTTTTTCTCGTCGCTGCGTCTTTTTCCATAGCTACCATCCCTTCCATCAGTACACTCTCCCCAAGCAACACTTCTGGAACACCATTTCAACCTTTAACAGTCTTCTCTTCGTAATTCTCGATCCCTAATATTCACACATCACAATGGCTGCCGCCCTTCGTCTAGGCACCTCTTCTCTGAGGAGTGTGTCTTTCAACTCGTTCGTTGCGAGGAACGCCGCTTTCACAGCTGCCCGATGCTACTCCTCCAAAACTCAGGTTAGCTATGTCACGTCCCATTCTGCAACCATTGGCATCATCCATTGACCACTTTCTTCGCAACAGACCCTGAAGGAGCGGTTCGCAGAGTTATTACCAGAGAAGATTGAGGAGATCAAGGCTCTGCGGAAGTATGTCACTCTCTCAAGTTTGCTCTGCGCATAGGCATCATCGCTGTGGCTAACCTGCTGTCTTTGCACTGAAACAGAGAGCATGGCTCCAAGGTTGTCGATAAGGTCACTCTCGACCAGGTATACGGCGGTGCCCGTGGCATCAAGTGCCTTGTGTGGGAAGGCTCCGTCCTCGACGCCGAGGAGGGAATCCGTTTCCGTGGCAAGACCATCCCTGAGTGCCAGGAGCTTCTCCCCAAGGCTCCCGGTGGCAAGGAGCCTCTTCCCGAAGGTTTGTCGGCCACTTGCGCTTTTCAAGACGAAAATGGGAAGTCAAACATGCTAATGCTGACGGATAGGTCTCTTCTGGCTTCTCCTTACCGGCGAGGTCCCCACCGAGCAGCAGGTCCGCGACCTGTCTGCTGAGTGGGCTGCCCGCTCCGACATCCCCAAGTTCGTCGAGGAGCTGATCGACCGCTGCCCGACCGACCTCCACCCCATGGCTCAGTTCTCTCTCGCTGTCACTGCTCTCGAGCACACCTCTTCCTTCGCCAAGGCCTATGCCAAGGGCATCAACAAGAAGGAGTACTGGGGCTACACCTTCGAGGACTCGATGGACCTGATTGCCAAGCTCCCAACCATTGCTGCCCGCATCTACCAGAACGTCTTCAAGGGCGGCAAGGTGGCCCCTGTCCAGAAGGACAAGGACTACTCCTTCAACTTTGCCAACCAGCTCGGCTTCGGCGACAACAAGGACTTCATTGAGCTTATGCGCCTGTACCTGACCATCCACACTGACCACGAGGGTGGCAACGTCAGTGCCCACACCACGCACCTTGTCGGCAGCGCTCTCAGCTCTCCCTTCCTGTCTCTGGCCGCTGGTCTCAACGGTCTCGCCGGTCCTCTCCACGGCCTGGCTAACCAGGAGGTGCTGAACTGGCTCACCGAGATGAAGAAGCAGATTGGTGACGATCTCAGCGACGAGAAGATCACCGAGTACCTGTGGTCCACCCTCAACTCTGGCCGCGTCGTTCCCGGCTACGGCCACGCCGTCCTCCGCAAGACTGATCCCCGCTACATGGCTCAGCGCAAGTTTGCCCAGGAGAAGATGCCCAACGACCCCATGTTCAACCTCGTCAGCCAGGTCTACAAGATTGCGCCCAAGGTCCTTACCGAGCACGGCAAGACCAAGAACCCGTACCCCAACGTCGATGCCCACTCCGGTGTCCTCCTCCAGTACTACGGCCTGACCGAGTCGAGCTACTACACTGTCCTCTTTGGAGTTTCGCGCGCCATTGGTGTCCTTCCCCAGCTCATCATTGACCGTGCCGTCGGTGCCCCCATTGAGCGGTAAGTTTTTTTACTCCCTGATTATCCTCAATGTCAATACACGTCTAACAATACATGATACGTAGCCCCAAGTCTTTCTCGACCGAGAAGTGGATCGAGCTCTGCAAGAAGCTCTAAAGCTGTCCAGCCTACCCAGCTCGCGACTGAACGACACAGAATGACAAAGACCGGCCGTCCCTGGTATCGCACTATCGATTTCCCTTTCAAACAGTATAGAAGGATGGGATATGAACTTGGGGAGTTGTAACAAAACGGGGGTGGATGTGTACACTACTACGAAGGGGGCGATACCAATCCACTTGCGCTTTGTACAATACAGCTTTCTGTGTATAACGGAAACAGGGGAGAGATCTAGCTTGTTATTGTTTTTTTTTCTTTCTGTTGATCGCACTGCATTGACTTTGTCTGGTGTCTACACTGTCTTGAGTGAATTAAAAATGTGCCAGAAGGTACACGACACAACATGAATACGTTGGTTGTGCGAGCCAAACTTGGCCCGACATCCACATTGGCTGAATCCCCAGGCTGTCGCGACACTTTTACCCCAAAAATCCGCCCGGGGAGTGGCCGGGCACCCCCCCAAGATTTGCGTTGAGGACGAGACCCACACGGGATTGGCTCCTGTTGAGCTGACCCTTGTTGGAGGCTTGGACCGAGTCCGACTGAACTGAGCTCGCTTGTTGGAGGAACTCTCTGGTCAAGGGGGACCCTTAAAGCGGCACTGTCGTACAGCACATATCAAGGACGGGACGCCAATAAACTCGATTTCAGTTGAATCATCATCGACTCTCCGATATCCAAGTCAATCATCCATCTCCAGATCAATCAATCCACAAACTGTCGCGATCACTCAGGTTTTTTAATAACCGATTGACATCCTCGGGTAAGCATCCTGTTTCCCACTAATTTCGGCCATCTGGGCGAGCTCCGCTACGACTTTGCGAGGCTACCTGAGTCTCGAGCCCCGACGGCGTACCAAAAAGTGGCTGCGGCTTCGGTAACACATGCTGATTTGAACCCTGCGTTCGTGTCTCGACGGACAGATCCGAAAGAGTATCCACCAGCGTCCGTTGCCTACTCCTCGTCTGAACATTCGAAACCTCTCCGATTGACGGGCATTCACTTCGAGCAATCCAACTTGCGGAAACTTGACCGTTGTCTCCCTAATTCGTCCTCTACGGTACCTGCAGCTCGCAACAGCAACTGCAAGCCCCCAGACTAAATCGCTCTCCCTTAATCTCTACCGCGAAGAAGCACCCTCTTCCCTTGGTCAGGGCCCCTGAATCACCACACCGGTGAACCTGCCAGACTGATTACCATGTCCGCCATCACTGCTCCCCCTCCCCTGCCGGCCGCGCCCGCGCCTGCCGTGCCGTCCAAGACCAACAAGCTGGAGAAGAAGCCTGTCAAGTTCTCCAACCTGCTGCTAGGAGCCGGCCTGAACATGTTCGAGGTCACCACCCTCGGCCAGCCGCTTGAGGTCACCAAGACCACCATGGCTGCCAACCGCGGCGATGGCTTCGCAACTGCTCTGAAGCGCATCTGGGGCCGGGGTGGCATCTTCGGATGTGAGTATTTTTTCCCCCCTGCCTAGCTCCCTATGAGCGACAATAATCTGACACACAACGTCACTCCGCAGTCTACCAAGGCCTCATCCCCTGGGCCTGGATCGAAGCCTCGACCAAGGGCGCAGTGCTCCTCTTCGTCGCCTCGGAGGCCGAGTACCACGCCCGCACCTTCGGCGCCTCGGACTTCGTGGCCGGTATCAGCGGCGGCGTCGCCGGTGGTGTGGCTCAAGCCTACGCGACCATGGGCTTCTGCACCTGCATGAAGACGGTCGAGATCACCAAGCACAAGGTCGCCGCCTCGGGCGTCAAGCCCCCCGGCACCTGGGCCACCTTCATGGACATCTACCGCCGCGAGGGCATCCGGGGCATCAACAAGGGCGTCAACGCCGTCGCCATCCGGCAGATGACCAACTGGGGCTCGCGCTTCGGCCTGTCCAGGCTGGCGGAGCAGGGGATCCGCAAGATGACCGGCAAGGGCGAGGGGGACAAGCTGAGTGCCGTCGAGAAGATTGCCGCCTCGGCCATCGGTGGTGGACTGTCTGCTTGGAACCAGCCGATCGAGGTCATCCGCGTCGAGATGCAGAGCAAGAAGGAGGACCCGAACCGGCCCAAGAAGATGACCGTTGGCAACACGTTCAAGTACATCTACCAGACCAACGGTATCAAGGGTCTGTATCGCGGTGTGACGCCGCGTATCGGGCTGGGTGTGTGGCAGACTGTTTGCATGGTTGCCATGGGTGATATGTAAGTTTCCCGTTCCCCCGCCTCCTCTCTCGCTTTCCACGTCCATCATCAGGAGGACAAGATGACTGACTTGTCTTGACTCTAGGGCCAAGACGTATGTCGAGAAATTGACCGGCGAGACGGTCACGGCTAAGCATTAGACGGCGTTCGGGTAGAACGGATATATCTCGCGGGTTTTCTCTTGTTTGTGACCGAGTCATGTGTGTATTTTGCGTAAATTGGTACAGGAGGGAGAGATTATCATCGGGTTTGTTATAGAGAGAAATCAAGGAACCTTCAAGTTTTGGGACGGAACCTGCGCCGTGCGTGTTGTGTTTGTGTGTGTATGGGTTCACTGATAGTGGCATAGAGAGTCGTGTCCTCGTAGTAAGGCTGGCCTGATCGCCATCTTGTGTACCCCATCCGGTTCTGGTGTTGATGGGTCACGGTCATGATGTTTTCATCGTGTGGTATGTGGGCCTGCCACATCAGGGACTTGGTTGGGTACTGACAAGATCTGCTACACATGAATTATTGATCCCCCCATGTTGCTTGAGTCCCTGCTGGCAACTCAGGTGGCCGTCACAGGCGGGCTTGAGAAGGTCAGGGCTTTGTTGCGTTCATATGTATATGATGTGGTACGTCTCCTAGACCCTATCGATGTCGGCAATCTACACATCGCGTCCTCGACTGACGAGAAACATGGTGGTGATGCCAGAGATATGCCTTCCATACCTGGTTCCAGAAGCGCTGCTCCTTTCATATTTGCTATTTTTGCTATGCCACAGTATGAACAAACTAGTTATACTGATAGAGAGACGGCTATTTCCCTATGCTTCATCTTACTGTACTTCCAGGCTATTCTCGTGATGTCAGAGGTGCTGTTCAAACGTGGGAATGTCAGGTCAGGGCGGAAGTTGGTGCAATCATTCGAATAGTTCTCGTGCCACGGACGGTATAGGCTCACTGGTCAAGGTAAAAGTTCTCACGTCTCGTCTATTATCGACCCCTCAGATGCCTAATGGCATGTCTTCCTTGTAGTACCTAGCCGGCGAACGAGCCCTGACCCAAAGGCACCTACCCTATAGTTCCATGTTGTTTTCAGCATCTGCAACATCATGCTGACTCTTATGTGACGATGCCCACGCCCTCGCTACAGACTTGTCGTTGTTGTTATCGAGTGGTATTAGATAACTTCAGTGACATGAAATAACTAAGACGTCCCTAGTGGTCTCAATACCAGCAAGGACAGTCGAGAACCAGGGCGACGTGATCGTAACATGGCTACGACCCTGGTAACATCCGTCTCCTAAGTGCGAAGATTGCGCTTGAATCACGTATTGTTGATCTCTCGACACGCGGAGGCTCTGCTCTCCGAAGCTAGAGGCATTCACTGACGTAGCTGCATTATGGAAGTCAAAGCCCATGCGAGTGTAGTGGTGAGAGATGATATAGGCATGGCTGGTAGTGTCTCAGCGTCTATACATACTATCCACGTGGAATATAAAATAGGAGGGCTATCAAGAATCGAGAACGACTGTTACAGAAGATACGGAATGCAAATGACGAACGGTGAGGATATTCGAACAAGACCATGGTAGTCCGATGAAATACGAGCAGCTACCCTCAAGTCCGCAAGTCTCGAAGCCTATTGTCCTTCGACACCTTTGAGCATGCACCTCGTACTTCGTGCTACGGAGGGCAACCCGGGCAGTTATACTGATTCTCAACCTTTTGGTCTGTTTGGGTGGATAGCAGTTATGCTCTCCCTTGGCATAAAAGCAAACCTATAGCACGAGCAGTTATCAGCGAGGCTGATGGAGGTCAGCTTCGGTATGTCCGATCGAGGGAGCCGCTTATCACGGTGTTTCTCTGTCATCCCATCGCCGTGCAATGGTTGACTACCCTTACACAGCCAAGACAATGAACGCCGAGATTAGGACGCGGTAGGGGACAGACACAGCTACACAGCGTCTGTAGCCTCTACTTTGCATTTGGCACTCGCCGCCTAACATTGGTGTCTTGTCCCTTGCATGGTGAGCTTTGCACGAGCCTCTATTCCCGCACACTCTACGTCTCCAATGATTGGTATCCCACGCGGGAACGTACTCATGGTCGCGGAATGGGCAGATAACGTTGTTCTATCGTTAGGCACATGAGCCACGTATGCGGGCTACTCGTTCTTCTTGTTCACTTTCGTCAGGGTTATGGTTAGGAGTGCGATCCTGCCGGAGGGATCGCGGACGGGTGACATAGCACACTCGGGCAGTGAGTGAGGTGGCGTGGATCGAGGACATAAGAAAGGTCGCTAGCATCAATGCAACGTCTGGTGCCCATCGTTTTCTGCGGCAGGTGACATTATCGTGCAGACTTTCCTGACATATTCCCGACCTGACGAGTAGACGGTAGACATGTTTTACCGTCGCATATGGTCGTGATACCAGCTTGGCCGTCTAACAACAGGGTTTTCACCATGGACCCCATACAGAGTACGTACTCTCGGCTCTCTGTGCTTCTTCTATACGAGGCCGAATACAGAGGCGTGACTGGATTCCATATCATATCATGATCAAATTGTTCACGGGAAAGAGGACCTGTGAGACGGAGATCTCGAGCTGGACACATAGTACCATCACACAGCCAAGAATAGTTCAGTTCCCGGACGATCATGTACGTAGACACGATATAGCTACACAACCGACCGCGATCCCTTTCCATGGGCATCGACTTTGGGCGCACAGCGTACGCTGAGCTACAACTGATAATCTGACATGTCTCGGACACAAGATAGCCCTCTGACCGAGTTCTGAGCTTGGCAGCCGTCGGCCGGATCGATGTGTTTCCATATTTCTATGCTCACTGACACTAGATATTTGGGGCGACAAGATGTGTAAGCACCACGACCGAACCACCAGGAACGAAAAAGAACAAATCCTGTTCATGCTGCTATTCTCCATGTCCAATCAACCATCATGCATTGATTCGCAGATTGTTTCGATGATCATGCGGTACGGGACGCTTTTGCTCATGCAAGGCTGACAATGCGTTCCTTTGCGTCGGTACGGCGAGGACCGGACCGGAGCCTCGAGTTCTCATAGAGAAGACAGAGTCTCTCGGACAACGGTATATGGATCAGCCAACGCGAACTTCTCTCGCTCGGCCGTTTTTGGGAGGTCGCACACCTGCCCTGCCTGCCTACCCAGTCTTATCACGAGTGCTATTACGGGCAACTAAATGCTTTTAGGCCATCCCATGTCAAGGATAAACAGTCACAACAAGACCATGTTACAGTGACGGCAATGAGGGGTGTGCAGACGGGATGTGGCGGATTCGATATAGTGTATTGTGTACTGCGTCCATAAAGTGTTTCCCCGGTGAAGGGCTGTCGTTGTGGTTATCGGAGAACAGACCTCGTTTGTTTCAGGTTTCGAGTGGCTGTTTCAAGCATCCTATCACAGACCGTGCGAAGGCATAATTGGTGTCTTGTACATACTGTTTGTCGGCGCTTTCCCCTCAATCGTCAAGCTGGCCTTGCCCTTGCCCTTGCCCTTGGAGATTGAGATAACAACACCATTAAGACGAGTCAGGAGCCGTCGCACCAACAACACTTACTGCGTAAACAAAAGCTATGAAGGGTAGGGAACGCCGCAGTTTCGCCCCGAGTAATACCGACAAGTCCCTGAAGTCCCGCTGGCCTCTCTATCTCCCTGTAAGGACTAAGGACTCACTTGACGGATATGAGGCTCCGGAACTCTCGGTCGCAATGCATCAAGATGGGAAAATGAGCACGCTCCATAACAACGGTCGCTCATCGGCAGCTCGAACCTTGCAGCAACTCGCAGCAGGGTCCCGCGTGGTCCACATGTGAGGTTATTTGGATCTGCCTGCTAGTCTCGACCGCCGTGGTTTTGCCCGTCTCTTGCCTAGCTGCCCAGCTCGCAGGGGCAAGTATTCTGCGCAATGTAGCGGTCTGGCATCCCGCACTATGAATAATAGCGAAACTCTACCGTTGTCTCTAACCGCAAGCGTTCGAGGCATTTCTTCTGTCAATTTTCCGTGCAGCATGCACAGGCCTGACAGGTAGCTTCTCCAGTTTTCCCCCAAAGCTTGGCTGCCGATGCTCGATTGCATTGCGTTTTTCGACATGTCCAATTTCGGCCCGGAGCTTTACTAGCGCTTTGAATAGCCTCCTGGCTGAGAAGCTATTGCAAGTCTATCTGACTGCAAAGTGCTGAAACCGGAGCCAGGGAACATTGCCTGTCCTGCCTCGCAACTCCAAGTTTTGCTTGTACAGTATAGCACAGGCATCGCAACGCGCCCGTGCCGTCGTTACAACGAAGACGAGCAACGGTCTCTGGACCTGCAAGCGGCAGAGACCCTGCGTTAGCGAAGCTTCCGAATCCGTCATAGCGTGGGCTAATGGAGCAAAGCCGAGTTTGAGGTCTCTCTCCACAGGAATCCACAATTATTTCTTCCTCGGTCGCCGTTCCAGGGTACAAGCCGGGAGCGTCGAGCACGGCATGTCCCGCCAGTCCAGAGTCGCAGTACGCGTGTATAAGCGGTATATTCCCGGCGGATCGTACGTACTATGAGACCAGCTTCTGCCGCGTATCGGCCTCGTCGCCCTCGCTGCTTCCGGCCTCATGATCGAGAGAGTCAGAAGGCAAGCACTTGAATCCGGGAATAATATGTCGCCTCTCACATTGGTGTCATGGCAAAGAGATTCATGTGCGGCGGTGGTACAGGCGCCACTTGGTCAAAGACAGGCTCTTGATTGCGAGCAGCAGGTCCAAGCCTTGGCTCGGTGATCTGGCATAGAAATTTATATTCGCATACTCTCGTCTCCTGTCGATTGTGCAACGGAGGCGGACCGGACTGGCCGCACTACGCAATAGAGAGGCGAGTTGAATGCTTGAACTGTGCTAACTCGAAACCATACCTTTCTGTTTGTATAGTCCCAAGAGTCTTGGTTGTGTTACCCCGCCGGCACATTTACAGAAGCGATAGTGAGGTCGGGCTTATCCCGGCGGCGAGGCGGAAGATGTCAAAGTGCAAGAGAAGCTACTGTGTATACTACACGTGTAAGCATGCAAGGAGTTTCCGAAAATCGTCATCCGGGAGCACCCGTCAATGGCTAAGTGCTTGCAGCGTGCCAGGGCACAGGGTGGAATCTCGAGAAGCCCCGGAGCGTGAATGCGATGCCGCTCGTTATCATCAGCGAAGAGATTGGAACCCGGCGGCGCTGGGGCTCTTTGTCGCTGTCAACGGCGAGCTTCGCCCGTGATTAGTTTCAATGGGGCACTCGAAAACCGACATTCCTACCGACGGCGACACCGAAGGTCCGGAACACGGAACGTTGAGGATGTGTTTGCAGAGCCGGAGAGGCAACTTTGCTACGAGTAATAATCTGTGGTAGCCACCACAATTCAAAAAGGCCGAACGAATGGCGAGCCCTGAGAAGGAAAGCCCCCAGCTCGAAATAAAATTTTCTGATAGGCCAGCGGCTCTGTCGGGCTTGCCTCGACAGCTTCTGATTGGTGATGACAAGGGACAGTAGGCAGTATGACGTAGTACAACGGCACTTCTTCCGTGACCAGCATCAAATCGCTCGTCCAGTGCCTCAACCATCATTTTGACTCTGGACTACCATTGCGAGGGCTTCATAACCCCTCAATTGGACCCTCGCTGGATGAAAACAAACAGAGTTGCCCAGAGCAGCCGTAGCTGCTTGCACTATATGTGGCCTCTTACTAGAGGACCCAGAGCACTACTGATGCACGTTTGATTGATCTCGCCGCTCCAAAATCTACTGCTTCCGGAAAGCCGCGAAAAAACAAAACAAATCGCTCCTTCTATTTTTTTTTACTGGGACTCCAAGCGGAGCTTCAAGGGTTTCGAGCTTCTTGATGTGCACAGTAAGCTGATCGTCAGGCGCACGGTAGTACTGCCAGTCCATGAGCTTCTAGACAGGGATCAGAGCTCTGTCCGCTTGATAAGGTGGTTTGGCGGCTTGGTGCTGGCAGGGATCCCACGATTCCCGCTCATTTTCAACCAATTGTATGCCTTCAATTGGACAGGGTCTACCCCAGTTGATCGTTTATGACGGAATGGCCAATTGCCAAAGCTTGTTGTGATTGTGATTTGGCTGTGGTCTTGCGACGCCGCCGCCGACGTGCACAGAGCTCTTGCGCTTTGTTTACAATTGTGTGTCCTCGATAAGTAGTGTAGTGTATTTCCAGTCGCAACGAGAAAGTGAGATGCCGGGATGAGACCAAGGCCCGAGCAACAGATATAGATATGTGCAGTGCACCGTATACACTACGTTTACTAGCTCGTTCAATTGGACTTTCTCCAGGTAGCCAAGGCAGCCGATTCATCCGCCTCGTCCCAGATATGCGACATTGCTCAAATAGTAAATACATTTGTATACTAATTAGTGTACTCGGGTTGAGACGCTCGGGAGAACACGCGATGCCAAAGTCGGTTGCTATCTGACCGCTAGAAGGGTTTCTTTCGTCATTATCGAGGAGGGCAACGGCGAGCCGTATTTGCGGGCGAGAAAATCGCGCACGTTCTCTGCATTCCCCAAGCTCTCTCTTTGTGATGATGGTCGCGGCAACATCGCGGTACACACTGTGGGTCGGTTTGCAAGGTACCTCCGGATCCTGGAGATGGGGCGTACCTTGCCGAGCACAGTACACGAGTGGAGAGCTCGACATAGACCAGGGTACCTGTTAATGCTGCGAGATTAAAGTAGCTCCCGTTGAGACTGCACGAAAGTCCCACTCGCCATTGGAGCGCTGAAGAACCTGCCAATTTTTTACTACGTGTATTTTACCTCACGAGAAAAGGTAGCATTCGAGCCGACGGCACAGTGCCAATTCGAGTCAGCGGTTCTTCCGGATTGGCAGCCTTGGAGGCTACTGAGTCCCTGAGCACACAGCTGGCCACGGTATTTGCCCTGCTCGCGGCCGACGACTCGCTCTGCGCTCAGTAATCCCATGTATTGTGCCGGAGGTTGCATGACCGTCAGGCAAACATTCCACACTGTGCCAGCTCCCATCACTCATGTCTTTGGTCTGTGGAACCTGCGAAGCTCTGATTCCCACACACAGTGGACCTTGCACTTTCCCTACCCTTCCAGGCCTAGGTGCCTCTTTTCGTCCCAATTTTATCTTGCTCTTGGATCGACTCGCGGACCGGAAAGCTCGCTCATTGTCGCTCATATTCGGAAAGACCTTTAAAGTGGCAGCTTCCACCCGTCTTTCGGTGCGTAAAAACTCTCCTCTTTCCCCTTCCCTTTTCTCTCCCCTACCCACGAAGGCTCTTCATAGTCTACTCTTCGGTTTCGTGAGGTGTCTTCCCTCGACCTCTCCACTCCCCTCAAGCTTTCTTGTTGCGGAACGCGTCTTTCATCTCCCTCTTAGTTACCTCTGCGGAATCCTCGTCATCACAACAAATACCGCGCCCTACGCTGCACCCACCTTTTTCTTCTTAAAAACTCTTCTAGTCGAGTTCCTACTTTAATACCCGCGCGCCACAGCAGTCTTGGGACCAACAACCCCATCTGCCGGAAATTGATTTTGTCTGCGTATTTTCAGCAGTGTGAGCAGAGCTCATCTGCATCAAGCAGCTATGGCGGATTCAGCCACCCACCCTACCCACGAGGGTACGGGCAACTACGATGAGAAGGCCCAGGTCCCTGCGGCCGCTCCCGCGCCCTACCAGTCCAAGTCTAAGGCTCTGGACGACGACGAGGATGAGGATATCGATGCTCTGATTGAGGACTTGGAGAGCCAGGATGGTCACCAGGAGGAAGAGGAGGAGGAGGTCTCCACCCCCGGAGGTAAGAAGGCCTGCATCCTGACCACTCCGTGCCTGTATCGTTTTGGATGGATCGCGAGCGTTTCCTGCATTCGCATTGAGACGCGATCTTCCCTCCAAGCGATGCATGCACTCGACGCTGGTCTTCTAGATGGCTTTCTTTGAACCAAGGCTAATTGGCTCCAGGTGGTCGTGTTGTCCCTGAGGACATGCTCCAGACCGACACCCGTGTCGGTCTTACTGAGCAGGAAGTCACTGCTCGCCGGAAGAAGTATGGTCTCAACCAAATGAAGGAGGAGAAAGAGAGTGAGTTGCCCCATCCCCAGTCTTCCACAGCAATATCTCTACGCCTTGTTTTGATTCGGCTGGAGACGCGTTGTCTACGTCAGAGTGTCATTACGCTTCAATGCCATGTGCTCTGATGAGAGGACGGTCGCAGAAAGGCAATTGACCTGCTCATCAATTGACATGATCGCTAACAAGTGCGCCTCAAACAGACTTGATCCTCAAGTTCTTCTCCTACTTCGTTGGTCCTATCCAGTTCGTCATGGAGGTAAGCGACAAATTCTGCATATCTCGTCATGCGCTCAAGAGCTCCACTTCAATTGGGCGGGCGATCCAGCATCCACACCTTGGCCGCATGGCTGCTTGCAGCTCTCGCGCTACCCCACCCAGGGAAATTGAAACGAGAGAATGAGCACCGCGACCCCACGTGTGGAGAACATGCACGATGGGGCCCGGAAATGAGCTTGAAAACAATGTCTTGCGTCTAGGCGCGATCAATCTGGCTAACTCGATGTCTCCGCTTAGGCTGCTGCTGTTCTCGCTGCCGGTCTCGAGGACTGGGTCGATTTCGGTGTCATTATCGCGCTGCTCCTGCTCAACGCCGCCGTCGGTTTCATCCAAGAGTTCCAGGCCGGTTCCATTGTCGACGAGCTGAAGAAGACCCTCGCTCTCAAGGCTGTTGTTCTCCGTGACGGTACCCTCAAGGAGGTTGAGGCCCCCGAGGTCGTTCCCGGCGATATCCTGCAGGTTGAGGAAGGTACTATCATTCCCGCTGATGGTCGCATTGTCACCGAGGATGCCTATCTCCAGGTTGATCAGTCCGCCATCACTGGTGAATCCCTCGCTGTCGACAAGCACAAGGGTGACCAGTGCTATGCTTCTTCCGCTGTCAAGCGTGGTGAGGCCTTCATCGTTGTTACCGCCACTGGTGATAACACCTTCGTTGGTCGCGCTGCCGCTCTCGTCAACGCTGCCTCTTCCGGAACCGGTCATTTCACTGAGGTCCTGAACGGCATCGGTACCATTTTGCTGATTCTCGTCGTCTTCACCCTCCTCATTGTCTGGGTCAGCTCTTTCTACCGCTCCAACCCTATCGTACAGATCCTCGAGTTCACCCTTGCCATCACCATCATTGGTGTCCCCGTCGGTCTTCCCGCTGTCGTCACCACCACCATGGCTGTCGGTGCTGCCTACCTCGCCAAGAAGAAGGCCATCGTCCAGAAGCTGTCTGCCATTGAGTCGCTTGCTGGTGTCGAGATTCTGTGCTCTGACAAGACTGGTACTCTCACCAAGAACAAGCTCTCCCTGGCTGAGCCCTACTGCGTTGCCGGTGTCGACCCCGAGGATCTCATGTTGACTGCCTGCTTGGCCGCTTCCCGCAAGAAGAAGGGTATTGATGCCATCGACAAGGCTTTCCTGAAGGCTCTCCGCTACTATCCCCGCGCCAAGTCTGTCCTCTCCAAGTACAAGGTCATTGACTTCCACCCCTTCGACCCCGTCAGCAAGAAGGTTGTTGCCATCGTCGAGTCTCCCCAGGGCGAGCGTATTACCTGCGTCAAGGGTGCCCCTCTGTTCGTTCTCAAGACCGTCGAGGAGGACCACCCCATTCCCGATGAGGTTGACCAGGCCTACAAGAACAAGGTTGCTGAGTTCGCTACCCGTGGTTTCCGTTCTCTCGGTGTTGCTCGCAAGCGTGGTGAGGGTTCGTGGGAGATTCTCGGAATCATGCCCTGCTCTGACCCTCCCCGTCACGACACTGCCCGTACCATCAACGAAGCCAAGTCTCTCGGTCTCTCCATCAAGATGCTTACAGGTGATGCTGTCGGCATTGCCCGTGAGACTTCCCGCCAGCTCGGTCTCGGTACCAACGTCTACAACGCTGAGCGCCTCGGTCTTGGCGGCGGCGGTGACATGCCCGGCTCTGAGGTCTACGATTTCGTCGAGGCTGCCGATGGTTTCGCCGAGGTCTTCCCCCAGCACAAGTACAACGTCGTCGAGATCCTGCAGCAGCGTGGTTACCTTGTTGCCATGACTGGTGACGGTGTCAACGATGCTCCCTCGCTCAAGAAGGCTGATACTGGTATCGCTGTCGAGGGTGCCTCTGACGCTGCCCGCTCTGCTGCCGATATTGTCTTCCTTGCCCCTGGTCTCGGTGCCATCATCGACGCCCTCAAGACCTCCCGCCAGATTTTCCACCGCATGTACGCCTACGTCGTCTACCGTATCGCCCTGTCTCTCCATCTTGAGATCTACCTTGGTCTCTGGATTGCCATCCTCAACCGCTCCCTCAACATCGAACTGGTCGTCTTCATTGCCATTTTTGCTGATGTCGCTACACTTGCGATTGCTTACGATAACGCTCCGTACAGCAAGAGTCCCGTCAAGTGGAACCTTCCCAAGCTGTGGGGTATGTCTGTCCTCCTCGGTGTCGTTCTCGCCGTCGGCACCTGGATTACTGTCACTACCATGTATGCCAACGGTGAGAACGGTGGTATTGTCCAGAACTTCGGTCGTATGGATGAGGTCCTCTTCCTTGAGATCTCTCTGACTGAGAACTGGCTCATCTTCATCACTCGTGCCAACGGTCCTTTCTGGTCTTCCATCCCCTCGTGGCAGCTCAGCGGTGCCATCCTTATCGTCGATCTCATCGCTACCTTCTTCTGTATCTGGGGTTGGTTCGTTGGTGGCCAGACCTCCATTGTTGCCGTCGTCCGTATCTGGATCTTCTCCTTCGGTATCTTCTGCATCATGGGCGGTGTCTACTACATCCTCCAGGACAGCGTTGGCTTCGACAACCTCATGCACGGCAAGTCGCCCAAGGGCAACCAGAAGCAGCGCTCGCTGGAAGACTTTGGTAAGTGCTTATCATCCCCCCATTACATAATCCGAGCTGTGGCTAACATTGTTTCACAGTTGTCTCGCTCCAGCGTGTGTCGACTCAACACGAGAAGTCGCAATAAGCGCGAGGGTTTCGGAGTTGTGGGCAATGGGGAACGAGAAAGCCCCAGGTGGTGTTGGACGGTCCATCGACTTTTTTCTTAAAACTTTTCCATGTCCCATATTTTGTAACATGGCTTACGGGGGAGATGTAGATTCTCATACCCTATAAACAGTTCCCTAGACGAAAACTAATGGTAAAACATAAAAAATAAGTCCATGTGTGTGCGAGACCTCTTGAATACACGTAGTACCCGCCATCAGGGGCCTTTCCTCCATGCTACATGACTCTGCAATATTATCGCCCTGCCAAGGTTGCGTAGCTCATCCTGTCGCACCGACCAATGCTGGGTCTGAGGATGTGTTTTGAAGTTGTTGTTCCATTATAACAGCGTTTTACTCTTATTCTTGTTGCTCTGGCACTCACGAACGCAATGGCACTCCTGCAATAAGTAGATGGTTAATTTGTACTGCATTACGGCCAGTGGTTATTGATGTGTCCCACTGGTGCAGCTCCCTTGCCTATTTGCATAGTATGAAGGGGTACCTTTCACCCTTTAACGGTCTCCTACCGACTCGCCAGCGCCCTTCGCTTGGGCGATGCAAACGATGATGCTGTCTGTATATATACACTTCTCAAGCTCATAGAGTGTTAGATCCACCCATCCAGGACCGTCTTCGTCCAAGAACCATCACCAACTGTGTAACGGCTCTCATGGGTCCTCGTCCTATAATTTGGTTGTCGCCAAACTCCGACCTGTACTATGCTCGAAACCCAGCAACCCTCTAGCCGGACCTCTAACCAATTCCACGTCACAAAAACCCATCCTCAATGGCCCTCAAGTTTAACCTTACCTCGCAAAGAAGGTAGGTCATTCTGCCACGTGCCCCGATTAGCTTCCATCACGACGCATATGCCAATAAAGAAACACAAGATGTCAGAAACTCACCTCCGCCTTCCTCTTGCCCAGCACGGGCTCCGGCGTGCCCCTAGCCGGCGTGGCCCTGTCGTTCCCTCCTCCTCCTCCGCCTGCCCCCTTGGTCGCCTCCCCATAGCAGCTCGCGTGGTACACCCTGTCCCCGACCTTGACGGCATCCATCCACACCCACTCCTGAGCCTCGTCGAGCCACTTCATCTCGAACTTCTCCTGACAGATGGGACACACCGTGTTGACCTTTGGATCCTCGGGCACGGGTATGTACGCCTGCCTCCTGGCCCCCTTATGCATCCCTAAACCCCCACCGCCGCCGCCGCCGCCGACACTCCCGCCGGCATCGTCCGTCTGGCCGTCACCACCACCACCACCACCACCACCGCCGCCGCCCTGGGGAGCGACGTAGTCGGTGTCCACCGCCTCGCGGGAGCGCACCCAGTCGTCGGCGTCGACGTACCAGGACCGGTGCTGCCCGCGCTTCTCGGCCTCGGCGATGCGCTGGTGCACCCTGAAGTGCCAGTCCATGTGCGCCGTCTTCTTCCTGCGACCTTCCTCGTCGGTCCGGAAGCGGCGGCCGCACTGCGTGCACGGCGGGCCGAGGTCGTCGTAGAGGAGGGGAACGAGGTGTGGGCGGTACCTGTTTTTATTTGAGTTACGTGTCAGTATCTAGTCAACGTGGACATCGGATGGATGGATGGCGTGCGGGAAAAGAAAGACTCACTTCTTCAGCGACGACGCCTTGAGCTGGATGTCGCCTGTCAGACAGCCGAAGGCTGCGGGCGCGCTACTTGGTGCCCCGGCTTTGGCAAGCAAGCTGGCGAGATTCAGACTTCCGGGCGCAGGTGGAGGGGGCACTGCGGCCGTCCCGACGGGAGGTGCGGAGCTCGGGGGTGGTAGGAGACCGGACTGTCGAAGCATAGCCAGCAGCGCCATGGGGTCCGACGGGACGGCGGCTGCTGCGGGCTGAGCTGGCTGGGCAAGAGCAGGAGCGGGTGACCGAATAGCCGCCGGCGGCGGTTGCGGCGTAGAGGTAGACACCACTGGGGTTGCGGGTTTGGCACCGGCGAGTAGGGTAGCCAACGCTCCCTGTCCGAACAGGGCGTCTAACGACAGACCACCGCCACCCGGCGCAGGAACAGCAGCAGCAGAAGCGACAGGAGGCGCCGAGGCGGACGGCACCGGGGGAGGCGGGGCTACTGCTACTGGGAGGGGTAGAGGTGTAGGGGTAGAGTATGCTGGTAGCGGTAGCGGTAGGGCTGCCTGGCTTGCGACAGGAGCCCTGTTGATCTTTACGGCGGAGGAGAGCTCAGCTACTTGGTTCCTAACAAGCACTAACTGATCCTGATTCAAGTTCTGGTGCTGTATCACCCCCTGCAGGTCCAGCAACGCTCTCAGCCTTGTTTGTATGCTAGTATCATGCGGCGTCGCCGCGAACTCCGCCTTGGTGGCCACTATCAGTTGCTGGATGTCAGTTTTTAGGTTGTCTATGCTTAGTCCTGCTTGCTGCTGTTGGTGGTGGTAGGCGTCTGGGCCTGGAGCAGGCTGGTATGAATTTGCGCCGGTGTATGCTGGTTGTGGTGTTGAGCGGCCGGGATATTGAGGTTGAGGCGTCTATATACTGAGTTAGCATGATGGTCTCGCCAGAAGGAAGATTGCTACGCACGTTATTAGAGAGAATAGGGTATGAAGTTGGCATCGGAGGTCCCGGTGGGTGTCCATTCATGCCGGGTGGAGGGTGCTGCCCGTAGGGGGGCGGCTGCTGTGAACCCGGTCGGAAGCCTGGTGGTGTCGGTGTTTCACGATATGGCAGCGGTGGTTGTTGGCGTTTTCCACTGAGAAGCGCCTGCTGGCCGCGAATGCTCTCTTGTTGGGCCTGGAGGGCAGTAGTCCGAGCCTTGATCAAGGCATTCTCAATCGGCCTGACAACATCCGGAGGGAATACCGGCCTGGTGTCGATAGAGCCGGGCACTGGCTCCTTCCATGTCTTTAGCATCTCATCCATCTTGCGCCGTGTCTGGTTATCAACCGACGCATAAGCATCCATGAAAGTGTTATACAGCTTCCTCCCGAAGAAGAGAGTGTATGGCGTTCCGACATTCTTGACGATTGAGTCAAGGACGTACAGTGCAGGAAGCTTCCTCTGAGGGGGGACCTGCGGTGGCTGTCAGTTAGGTTCTCATCATGGGCGTGTGTATCAGAGAAGGGGAGTCTCAACGAATTTAGTAGGCAGAGAACACCGAAGTCTAGATGGCAAGTTTAGGGGACGATATATATCTACCTTTTTGATGTGGTCCTGGAGAGTCTCGGCGATAGCGAGAGCATGCTCCGTGTTCTCTCGCGCAACGACAGTCAAGTTTGAGATTTCAAAACGCGAATTCATAGTCAAGTCCTGGAGGGCTTCTCGGTAGTCCTCCGCCACCTCGGCAGCTTTATCGTTGCTAGACATGGTGGCAGCGCAGGCACGGGAGGGTCTCGAGCCGTAGCAGGTTCTCCAGTTCACAGGAAATGCTGCACTTGAGGGGTGGACTATTTATGCGGACACAGCGAGGTCGTCAAGCACTGCACAAAGGAAAACCTTGGGCAATGAATGCTTCCTCTCGTCTTATAACAAACGAAAGGGTGTGTTCTCAGTTCTTTCTCAGAATTATGCCAAGTTCCTCTCTTATGCCCACGCGCCCTCCACTCCCTGACCGTTCAGGGCCGCCGTGACAGAATCACGCTTTTAGCACCATCCACGAGGGCTAAGCTGCCAACAACACACTGAGCTCCGGCTTGTGCGAAAGCAACTGATGTAGGGTAGAGAAGAAGGCGCTCGTTCGACAGTTAGTATTGCCTTTTGGAAATGGGCAATGGAATAATTGTGGCGGTTTGTCTTTGGAAAATGACGATACAGTCGATGTCGGCGTGGTCTATCTCTTCGCTGTGTCTCGCTCGAAAAGTGAGCCAAATAAAAAGGACACCAGGCAGCCGAGTAGTATACACTGAAAAATGTCAGTATGAATAGGATATCAGGCGATACCGCAGACGTGCAATTGCGCAAGGCGCGGAGAAGGTTTGCGTAATGGGAGATGGAAGTCGGATCGTCAAATCCAGAAGGACGGGAGGTCGCAGGTTCCATTTGTCTGACAAAGCGGGTCATTGCTTGCGGCTCAAGACTGGGAAATGCAATGGTCACGTGAATGGTTTACTGGGTACGGATCATTGATAAAGAACAATCACCAGTAACATTTTTTGCCGCAATTGTCACTCGATATTGTTAAGAAACCTCGTTCATTACCGACATGTCTATTATGAGTCTATTATTATCCACCACCCATCTCACCACGCAGAATTATTGACCGCTCAGTTGATCACAGAGCAGCATCAACATGGTCTAGTCCTTCATTCCCAGTTGAAGCCTTGGATGGCCTCATCCACCTTCTTCCTGTATGCCTGCTGTGTCCGGCACTGGTCCAGGAAGATCTCATACTTCGCATCAAGCAGCTTCTTCTCGCCCGCATCGCCCCTCGACCTTACGATCTTGCCGGGCTTGCTCATTCGGTCCATGATGTCCCACAGCGGCTCCGTCTTGCCATCCTTGTCGGCACTGGCCGCCTTGGCTCCCAGCATGGCGGCTCCATGCACCACCGCAGCGTGCACGTAGCGCGGGACGAGAACCGGCATATCGCACGCCGTAGCAATGAGATCCATCAAGATGTCGTTCTGGCACTGGCTGCCCGACATGAAGATACTCCGAATATCGTGACCGGCGTTGTTCATCGTCTCCACAATCTGCCGTGTTTGCAGGGCAATGGACTCTAACGTCGAGTAGTACAGCAGTGCCATGCCGTCTAAGCTCTTGTCGCTGCTCATGCCAATGATGGAGCCTCTCATGTTCGGATCCGCAATAGGCGACCTGTTACCCCACAGGTCGCCGTAGAAGAAGAAATGTCGGACGAGGTACGCGATCGAAGGCGACTTATTCTTGTCGGCTAGCTCGCGCAGATGGTCGTTCATGAAATCGTATATGTTCTTTCCTGCCGCCTTCGACTCTCTTACTGCTTCGTCATATGCTGCGTGTGTCTCGAGCATGTGCCGTATGAGCTCACCCGTAGCGGATTGGCCGCCCTCGGCCATCCAGTAATCGGGTATGAGCACGTCACGGTACGGCCCCCACACTCCGGGTACAAAGACTGGGTCTTTCGACATGGCGAGGTGACATGTCGAAGTTCCTGCTACGGCAGCCAGTCGGGTGAATGCTTGAGAGACGTCGTTCTTAGGGGATGAGTCGTCCAGCTGGTCGGGGTCCAGCTTCACCTTTGCACCCACTGTGCCTATCCAGCCTGCGTAGGCATCGATGACACCGCTGCCGACGGCAATGCCTGCAGGAAGTCCAAGTTCATTGGCGGCTTTTTCTGACAAAGGTCCAACAAGTTCGCCGGCGCTGAGATAGGTACCGTTCTTCAAAAGGTCAGTAACTTTCTCTTTCCATAGGACACATTTCAAGGAAAAGGCTCACCACCCCATTGACTCCTCCCATTCTCTTGAAATTGTCCTTCGCCAAGTCTCCGAGGCCGATTGTTTCTAGGAAGTCTTCCTGCCATCCCTTGACGCTACCGTCCACGCCAACCGGTACGTAGCCTTGTTTGCAGACGGTGCTACAGAAGCTCCTTGCCTCATTGCCAGTCGCGATGTGTGTCAAGGCATCTGCGAGATCGAAGAACTTGCAACGGTCGAACAGCTCAGCGGGCATGTTGTTCTTGAGCCACAGCACTTTTGGGATTTCCATTTCAACGCTCATAGTTCCGCCAACATACCGAAGCAAGTTGTGTTTCGTGGCATTGATCTTGTCAGCTTCGGCCAGTGGCCGGTGGTCGAGCCACAGAATAACGTTCCTGTCATTTCCGTCGTTTGCGAAGTCGGGCCCAGTGACTGAAATCGGCTCGTTGGTGTCGTGGGCAAAGACGGCCAGCGAGCACGTCGCATCGAAACCCAGTCCCCGGATAGTCTTTGGGTCAATCTTCGACTCGGCCACAATCTTTTTTACACATATGCAAATGCATTTCCAGATGTCCGTGGTGGATTGCTCCTAAAGTCCAGGGGTAAGTCTTTCTATCGGAGCCGCGCGGTCATCCTGAACATAAGGTATGAGCGTACATAGTGAGTGCCGCCGTAACCGGTCGCGGGCTGCCATAGCTTGATGTTCTCGGCGGCGAGCGCCTTGATTTCGCCGGTGGAATCGATAAGGCAGGCTCGAGCCGAACCTGTGCCAACGTCTATGCCTATGTAGTGCTCCTGTGAGGCTGCTGTCAGATGATGGTCGTCGTTCGGCTAGGAGCTGTGATGGTGAATGTACCTGCGATTTGCTGCAATGCCGGGAGCCGTGTTAGTGGTACATGGGCCAAAAATGCTTTGGGGATTTCGGTTCGAGGACTTACTCCATTTCTCACAGCCGAAGTTCGAAACGAGTGGAACGAATTAAAAGGTTGAAAAGGAGACAGAGAGAAAACAGTATGATCCGAATTATCGTATTTTATTTGGCGTCGAGTTCGACCTGAAAAGGAATGGAAGCCATGGGCTCAAGTACAGCTCCGGAGCATTTGGAGCTCTGGAGCCTCCCGGCAATAACGCATGACGTTAGAGATGGAGGGGCGGATACCTTCCCCACAACCCCTCACGCGCAAAAGCAGTTGACGGCGGGGTAAATTGGGGGGATACGATATCCTAGCACTGCCCAGATGTCCCCCGTGGACAACAAATATTTCCAGGAACGTAGTTTCAGCGACAGATCCTCCAGGCCGCAAGATCTCCTATCACACTGTTACATGCGGATCTCGATGCTCGGTCTGGGCTGCTGGCGAGACGGTCTAGACCGCTAAGTTGCTCGCTTCTTAGTCTTGTGCAGCTTTCCTTCCGGATCGGCATGCGCATGCATCTTCCCTGCTACTATGCCCTGTTCTCTCCCAACACTATTTGCCTTCTCGCGTGAGATATTTGTTGTCAACTATTTATTGATGCCTAAATTAGAACTCTTAGCGAGCGCTGCCGCTGCTCTCGGTCGGTGATAGGTGCGCCTTAGTCTACACAGGAATGGACGTCGAAAAGGGGGAAGCCTACGGCCCTGCATGATGTTGACCGGACGCGCCGTCCTCCTCTTCATTTCGAATCCCTAATATCTTCTTCTCCAGAACAGCCAGATAAACCAGTCGATATGACTAGTCATAAGTCTCAGTCTTGCCCTCTACAGGAGTTGTGTCCTCGGAGGTCACGTCACAACAACGGTTGTTCCGTGCCCAGTTCCAGTATGAGTGAATCATGCGGCATTGACGATGCAAGGCCCCAGGATGCTTCGCGATTGTCATCGTATGTAACGGCGACTAGCTTCGTAGTCCATCTAGAGATACTGCAACTGCCAAACTAGAAGTAGCACCGCTGAGTGCCTCCATCTTGCGCCTTCTATTGCCTCCATGCCAATCAGAAACAGGCTGCCCAAGGGACAGAAACAGGCACCAGTTCGATCCAGCTTCTTCGTATGTAGTTCAACAGAAGCTGTTTGAAGGAGAAGGTAGAAAGACCATTCCAGTATTGCCTACCTTCACTTGGAGTACCTGAACCGACCACGTCCAGGAGCTTGTCCAAGTAGTCGTTCCTGATCTCTGCTGTGATAGAATAGCGGCCATACATGCAAGACCTGTTGACAACAGCAGTGCGTATGTGGGCAGTTGTTCTAGAAAGGCGGCCACTTGACCAAGCCAACTTTATGCCCAAATAAAAATATGCAATCACACTTTTTTCACACCTGTCGGGAATCCATGGGCTCACTTTCCAAGGTGTGAAGTCCAGTTCAGCTTCCAGACAAGTGAGCTGATAGACCTCCCCACTTTCGCTCCAGGTAGCCAATGACAATAACACCTACCGTGGCAGGCTTCAGCTCGTCGGGCTACGCGCCTTCGCTGTTCAACCAAGTTGTCGTCTCCCCGATATCGTAAGGGATCCTGACCATATAAGAACTTCTGAGCTTGCGCATGTGACTTTAGTTGCGCATACGCTGCAACTAGTCCACCCTAAAGGTTTCCATCAGAAAGAGTCTGCACATCCAAAGTCATGGTTTCCAGGACCCTGTTCTCAGTCGACCCGGAGCCGGAGCCGGAGCAAGATGACTATGACACGAAAGCGGACATAGGATCCAGCTTCTGGGGCGCAGGAGCACTTCGCAACGCAGTACCTTGGCCGGGCTCGACGTACATCATCGTCGACCGTGCCCAAGGGCGGGCCATCACCATGATCGACGGGAAGCTTTCGCTCGAATCAGACGCGTGTGCCACGGGGAGCTGTCACTGGGCGTGCATCGAGAACAAGGGCTGGTTCGGGTTCCGTAACACGGCGAGCGGGAAGTATATGGGACATGACGGGCGGAAGAATATCTATGCCGTCAAGAACCACCACCAGGCTTGGGAGTTCTTTGTCGCCAGACCATGTCCGGACGGAGGGTATCTATTGCTGACGACGCACTATGACTTATTGCTGAAGATGAGAATCGGGGATGATGGGCGCAGCCTCGTTACAAGGGAAGAAGGTGGGACGGTCTGGGAGTTCATTAAGGTCTAGCAGGTGGTCGTTGAAACACTCTTTGAAGGGAGTAATCCCAAGTATCTTTGTGTGTATGAAAGTGTTAGGTATTCCGGTCCATCATGGGCTCCGCGTCGAGGGACGACTAATGCCGAATCCGACCGGGGCTTCGACACGGAGTCGGTGGGGCGGGGCGTCTACGGCGCCGGCATTCGGGTCCAGACAGTATGCGGCATCTTTAAACTGGCCGCTTTCAACGAGTTGTTTCTGTTCAGGACTATTGTGTCATCTCTATTAGTGTTTGCAGATATCAGGGGCAGAACCTTCTTCTTGTGAGCATTGGGATGATACGACGCCAGAGAATAATGGACTTGCAGAACGAATTCTGCCCATGATCTTTTTCTCCTTGATTGAAACCAAATATAATCTTCAGATTGTCAGCTACAATTCATGTCCTGCTGTAATGATTGATGTTGAAGCCCTATAGCTGCTGGGACATACCTCCTTGTTTGTACTCTGGCGAGTTCCCATAGTATTTGAGCCGAACTTTTCGCGCAACCTCAGTTTTCCTCCAACAACTACTTCCAAAACAGAATCGCCATAACTGTCTGTCGCTGATTGTGTATTTTAGACGAAACTCACAGTTATGAATCATGACGAGATCTGGGACGACTCGGCACTCATCGAGTCGTGGAACGATGCTCTGGCGGAATACAAGGTGAGCGCCCCAGGTTCGGATCTTTTGCCTCGAGGACTTTTTTTTGACATTAAGGATAGAAATATCACAGCATCCACGCAAAAGGAGGCTCGGTAGATGACCTTCCGCCAGATCAACCTGAGTCAGTCCAGTCCTGTGCCTAGTCCAGGGCGTTGAACACTTGGACCATCAGCCCCAAGAGACATCGGCAACCTTGTTCATCTCTCGCTGATCCTAACCATCGTCTCAGAGTTCGACCAGATGCCAAGCCTGAAACGAGAGGCTCCAGCCAGCCTATGGACGAGAGCGAAGGCGAGGAGCGCCTCGAAACGGCCATGGGAGACGCACAGATGGTACGTAAATCATCATCCTTGCCGGTCGTGTTCCATGCCCTTGGAAACCGTGCCCTCCGCCAGTGTTGCAGATCCGAAAAGCTTGGCATGAAACAGTCTGAAGATCGCTTTCGACCATCCTCAAATCTCAACTTCACATTGCGATGATTCGTGGGGCTAACTCTGATAGGATGATGCACGGCAAGGAGGAAAGAGTCTAGATGACAGCGTCGGCACGGCTGCGGTGGCTGGACCGGCAGTGTCTGGTGTGTCAGGGCCCCAGACGTTACTTGGCTCCGGTACGTTCGTTCACCAAGTCGGTTTCTATTGCTACTTTGATGTGGATGCGATACTCTACACCTCTGGTGGAATCTGTAATGGCTAACTGCGAGGCCTCACCCTGGCTGGCTCAGTGCAAGACGAGGGGTTGAAGAAGCTGTTAATGTCTTGGTACTATGCCGGATATTATACAGGACTTTACGAAGGACAACAGCAGCAGGCGAAACAGCAGAGCCAAGCCCGGCAACAATCCCAAGGCCAGGGCAATGCATCTGCTTGAATCTTGAAGTCTAGATCCGCGGTGATCATTACGGAAGAATGAGGCTATGCAGTCCGGAAGCCATCGGCAGGGCGGGGTTGGAGGTCGGTCGGGAAAATAAGGCCTAGAGAACGGGGAAGCGTACCTACATGATCGACGCGAAGCGAGAAAACCTGTGACAACCCGCGTTCCATCGTCCAAAATGGGGACGACAAGCCCCCGGCAACGCTTTGTTCCTTGTCTGAAGTCGGCCGCCCCAAGGCCTGTTTATCCAGTCCTCATGTGTCAACGATGTACGTGGTGGCTAATACCTAAGCTTCTTCTTCCGCGTCGCTCTCTTATTCCCTAGACACTGATTGCGCACGCTGAAGGTCGACCGGAAACGACAAGGTCCTTTGTATGCCAAGGGTACGGCATCACGCCAGCAGCCGTCAGCCCGATGCAAAGTCTCTCCCACTGTCAAGCTACCTCCTTGGCCGTTTCATCAGTGAATTCTGGGTTGAACACTACCTCAAGGCATCGCAAAAATACGCTAGACGGCCTGTTTGACATTTTTAGGAAGCATCAAGGAACGATTGAGGCATCTACCATGGTATTCCAGCCGACTGCCATCAAGCAATCAAGGAGCTTCTCGACGAGAAAAAGTAGGGGATAGCTTTGAATAATGGAATTTCTGAGCTCTCTTTTCTAGAAGCTGGCCATTAAACGATAATCCACGACACTGTGGCCTTGGCATGAGAGCGTGACAGGTATCCAGACTTTAGACTTATTACCAACTCAGCAGCCAGTATGCCGCCTCCAGATCTGCTCTGTGCCGCGTGTATTTTTTACCTTATTTTTAGCGCACCCGGCCCTGCATAAGCGGCCGCCATCATTCACCAGAACTCGCTGTCAGGTCGAGAAGCAAACATTTCATCACAATTCAACTAGACCTAGACCTACTCGTTGCACCGCAATCTCGAATTGATCTCTTCGTTGAGGAGAAGAAATTAGCATACTAGCGTTGCTTAAGCATGCACCTGGACATCAATCTCCGAGATATCCATGCCCATAAGAGAGAAAGGGACGAGGAAGCGGAGAAGTGAGGGCCTGAGCGGTTACCGTCTGTGGAGTGCTAGCGACATGCCAAAACACGACTCGAGACGATTCTGTCACAGCACACCTCCTGCGCCAGGCTTGGAGGCTCTTGGTCAGGTCATGGTCCGGGCCACCCCTGTGCCTCACCCCCGTCCAGCACAACCTCACTCCATCGACATCACCCATACCACGACACCAAAGTTGCATCGAACACACCGGCCAAGTGCAGAACTGCTTAATCGGACGCCTGTCTCCCCGAACATGGGCTTCCTAGCCCATATTTCTTCTTTCCGCTGGCTGTTTCGAGCCTCACCACCCCTGGCCGGGATGGACGAGGCCCCCTTTCCCGGCCCACTGACGGCTGGGATGTAAGTGACTAAGTGTGCGATCTTCATGCCTCGATTTAAGGCAATGGCTCCCGCACACCTCTCCTAGGAATGCTTCTTGTTTCCTCCATCTCTTCATCTCTTACCTGCATTCGTGTGTGTGTTGTAGTATACGCTCATTTTTTCTAGGTCCTTCCTATTTTCTCTCTTTACTTCACTTCTACACGAGCAGGCACTCGCCCATATCGCATCCAGAACAGCTTTCTCTTCAAGTCGTTGGGAAAGAAAAAGGAAAACGAGAGACAAGGAAAAAAGGTTGTTCATCTACAGCACATATCCGACCTATAATACCTCCCGTTCGACACGATGAAGGTCTCAGCAGCGCTATCTCTGTGCATTGCACCCCTCGCCCTGGCAAAGGCTGTCCACAACGTCTACCCAGCCCATGCTCGACGAAGCCAACACCTCGAGGCCCGTGAGCGAGGGTCGAAGGTCAGCGTCAACGCCGGCGTGGGCTCCAACTCTGTCTCCGGCCTCTCGGCCGCGGAACTCCAGCTTCTCGGCCTCAGCGGCGTGGGCATTACCGAGAACGCACTGACGGAGGTCATCGTCATCTGGGTGAACGGCGGTGGCGGCGCTGCCACGACCGTGATCAACCAGCCGGTCACCACGACCGTAACAGTCCAGGCTGGCGGTGGTGCGGCAGCGGCTACTTCTGCGGCCGCCGCGGCCGGTGGAGAAGCAGCGGCGTCGTCCGCAACCGTGGCCACTGGCGCAACCAGCGTCGTCTCCGGCGCGGGTGCGACGCACACCGTCACAGTGGGAGGCGCCGCCGCCGGCCTCGCCTTCAGCCCCTCCCAGATCTCTGCCGCCATCGGCGACATGGTCATCTTCACCTTCCTCAGCGCCAACCACACCGCCACGCAGTCGGCCTTCGCCACCCCCTGCGAGCCCCTCGCCGGCGGCATGGACAGCGGCTTCCAGCCCAACCCCAACAACAGCGTCAACCCGCCCCCGCAGGTTGCCATGCAAGTCATGGTCGACACCCCGCTCTGGTTCTTCTGCAAGCAGAAGGGCCACTGCGGCAAGGGCATGACCTTCTCCATCAACCCGACCGCGGAGAAGACCCAGGCCCTCTTCCAGTCCATGGCCATCGCCCAGAACGGCACCGGCACCGGCAGCGCCATCACCGGCAACGGAGGTGCCGCCGCCGCCCCCGCCGGCTCTGCTGCGCCCGCCGCTGGGAGCTCGACCGTCGCTGCCGGCGAGGCTGCTGCCGCCACGAGCGTCTCGGCCACCGTTGGCGGTGAGGCTGCCGCCACCAGCGCCGCCACTGGCTCTGTCCCTACCGGCTTCGCTGTCGGCACTGGCCAGATCGATGGTACCGGCGCTTGCTCGTGCGCGGTCGTCTGCAATGTCGGCCCCTTCCCTGCTGTTGCTCAGGGTGCCGGTGCATTCGGTGGTCAATCTGGTGAGTTTATCCCAACGACATCCGGTGTTCCTACCTGATCACTTTTGCTAACTGACTGCCCTCAATAGGTGCCATACCCGTCAGCATGATCGGCGCATAAAGCCTCCTACCGGGGAAAGAGATGGGGGGGTCAGGAGTCGGTTAAAGTTGGTCGGAGATACCATTTCGCTCTGTAGAATTTATAAAGCGCAACACCTTTTTTCTTGTCTTGGGTTTTTTCTTGGGGGTCGGCCACTCTCCTGGTTGGACTGGAGGGGGGATACTTTCTCCCCCTTCTCACCCCTTTCAGCGTTGAAGAAAAGGCACATATGACTGGTTCGTATATTCTGGATGCAATCTTAATAGGATCAATTGATGAAGTAAATCAAATCATCTGCGTCTTGTGCGAAGAATGACTGTCTGAATGTCGTATTTGGGCAACTCCCCCGGCCGGATTGCTTGCTGTGTCTGTCGAGGCTCTTGACAGCTCCAGTCTAAGTTCATTCCCGTGTAAAGAGCCGTCAACCCCCTCGGATTGACATCTTTTGTACCCAACTCTGGGTAGTCCGGCAGCAGATGGGGGCCACCTCGTCGACCGTACAGCGATGTGATTCAGTGGTAAAGTCACTGCATGCGGGATCCAAGACAACAAATAGAGGCAGTGGTATCAGATTCGCTCTGGACTAATCCTCATATAATCACAACGCTGAAGCACCTATGCGTATGCCAACCCCGAGGTCTCTAGACGCCAACTCCACAGAGAAAGCAAAAATGCGGTGAATCGTCAGAGTCATTAGTGTTTTGTGTTGCTCTGCCTTCGCGAAAAGGGGTCACGGCATAAGACATCACTCCTGAAGAGTTCGATAATCTGCCACGAGCCCTACTTCTTGGCCTTTGCTGCTTCTTCGGCCTTCTTCTTCTCATCGGCTTTCAGGTAGGGTTAGTAAGGGGAGAATGTCAGGTTGGGGTAAGATGAGGACTCGTCATACCGAGCCGTTGCTTCTCCCTCATTTTCTCGGCTGCCAGCTCCTTATCACGCTGCAGCTCGGTTCCGCTCTTTGTATTCCCTTTCTTCTGTAGAGTTTGACGCCGTTGTCAGTAACAGCGGCTTCGGACAGTATGTCGAGGGAAAGTCGCAGACACCACAGTGTGGTGACATATCGATCTCTCAGAAATGCTTACCTGAGCTGCCATCTTTTTGAGGTTGGCCTCACGGGCCTTTTCACGTTGATTACCGCGAGCCATGGCGAAATGTGAAGGATTACCACAGTAAATGGTCGGATATGGTTTGAGGAGTACGGTAGGTAGATATCTTAAAGCAGTGAACTGCGAAAGGATGGTTTTGGTGGAGAACACTTCCCAAAACGGAGACTAGATAGGTGCTGGGCTACAATGAGAAGTGAAGCTGGGGACGATCACTATCCGACAGTGAACACGGCGAGTAGGTAAGATAGGGAAAAAGATGTCGGGTCAGCTTCGGTGGAGTGAGGCAGCCGCCAGAGGTCGGTTTTCGAATCCTGTCGAATTTCCTTTTCAGGTGAGGGTCCCACCAGTGCCACCATGGCCACCGAGAGGTCTGAGGCTGTGCATGCCCGTTCTCTGAGGCGGAACCCGAGAGCCAATCAGGTCTTTTCAGCTTTGATGACTCGATGGGCGCTTTGACCACTTGTTCAATTGGGACATTTTGGGCCCAGAGTCTCTTGAGTCTTCTATTCGTACTCCAGAAGGTTGCACAGTGAGAGACCTATCCGTGGATCTCCACGATAGCGCTTCGACAAGACCACGCTCGAGGATGATGTTCCTGGGTCGTCTCTCCAATATGTGCGTCCGGTCCCAAAATAGGAGCGCGCTTCAAGGCCGCATGTTACATGTCTAACCATGTTGGCCGCCTATGGCTCACCCAACACTGCGCTCCCTACAGTGTCAAATGCTCATTTAGATGATGGATCGACTGGCAGCGCGCCTCCAAGCCTAGATTACTCGGTCCTTGCGGCTCTGCGGGACTAGACGCGCGACTGGATGGCGCCGACCCAGTTGCCGCGAGATCGGATACTGTCTTCCTCCTTACTTGTTATGGCTGATTCGCAGAACTGCACTAACTCCTAGGAGTACATTCATCTTCACCTTGGGCCGTGAATTAGCGCATTTGGATGTTGTTGATATCGAAGCTGCATCGCCTCTATCCGTTGGAGAGCAATTCCACATCTCATCCCGTAGAAGCAAAGTTGCCAAACTGGTCAAAGTTCAGGATCAGACAAATAGCTTTACTGGTGAGCCGGAAGATCTGCGGTTGAAGTGGCTTTAACCGCATGAAGACCTCCAACCCCCGATCTACATGTATCGCAAGATTGATCCGGGTTACTGGTGGGCTTCTCGAAGCCTGTCATTATATGCCCAGACCTGTGTCTCAATGACACCAAAGCTCTGAGAGGGTGCCACTGCGCCCGAAACCGACCATCGATTCAAGATCTGGCACACATTGAGCTGCATTTGCATCAAGTGCAAAGTAAAGTAGAGGTGAAAGATGAGGTACAGGAAGGAATAAGGTAAGGTAAGTCTAGGTGTGTAGAGGCGAAGGTGAAGTAACCTCCTCTAAGACTTGTGGGTCATGATTTCCAGCGGTGGGCCATCGGCAGGCGCTCGGCTGCAGCCAATCATGGGTCATCATGGGCTCTCCCGTTAGCCGTTAGGAGGCTAAATCGACTCTGAAACGACAAATGCTTCTTCGACATCCAATCGAACATGGAAAGAAGACCGGATTTGAAGATGCCACATGCGACTGCCGCAAGATGTCTACCCCGGAACCCTTCTTTCGAGCTGGTGGGAATGTCTGGACTCGACGTCTGTCAATGCTCTTGGGTCTCTTTGTACTTGCTTTAAATGCAGCCATAATGAGATTCATTGGCCAGCAGAGATCAGCGGCCCTCTCCTATGCGCTTGGGAACCCACTGGTTTTGCTTTGGATTTTGGGAGTTCTGATCGACCCTGGGCATCTTCTTCCCAGCGGGGGATCGTCGTCAGAAGCCTGATGGAAGCCTGACCAGTCGATACCTTAGACTCGAGTGATTGGCGCTAACGGGTGTGCCTGTATGTAGGACAGCCTCCAGAGTCACCTGTCGAGGCTCGACTGCTTGGAGTGCTCATCCGCTCTTCTTGGTCCAGGTGCCTCGAGAGGGACATGCCACGCTGAAACGCAAGTCAGGCTCGAGACGCTGTCGTAGAATACCTCCAGTCATATTCCCGGTCCTCAGAAGAGGTGAGCGCGTGGCAAGCTATTGGTCAGAAGCTGCTCGAATATTTTTGTCCCTTGCGAAACACAATCAAAGACTGCCGACAGCTCTTCTCAAAGAGGGTAACAATGAATGGGTCGTATCAGCGCTGGGTTTAAAGGCATTCATCACCCACAAGCCCTTTGCCTGTTTGTTTCCTTTGACTTCATCCCATTGTTCCATCCACAAGGAGACGTGGGTGTTTGTATTCAGAGTCTGCTGTCTATTGAGTTGACCTCAGGCTTGTATTGTATTTATCCTCCACTGTTGGACACTGGTTGTCTCAATACCTCTCCTTGACTTGTTTTCTTTCCTTACAACTTTCACTCTACACCACTCTCAACACCCATCTGCTAGCCCAGATATTGATTTCCAGAACCAACTCACCTTTCCACGACTACTAACTTACAGCGGTCTGCGACCAAAATCGTAAGCATCCGCGTGTGACCAATGGCTTCCCCACGCCCCGTTCTCCCGCTGACCAACACTCTCTTAGATCCTCAAGATCATCCCTTCAGAAACGTCAAGAAGCACGCAACGATGTTCAATCTCGGACAGAACTCGAAAGTTAGGGGCTCCGGCCACCTGATCCTCAATGCTCTTCGGGCCTTCACCATGATCGGCCTTGCCGCCATCATGGTCTCCAGTTGGGCCATGATCGTGCTTTCCGGCTTGACTGGCCAGTTCTACTTCTTCGACACCATCGCACACTTCTTCGTCTTTCTGTTCGCCGTCTTCCTCACAATCACCGAGTTGAATCTCTTCCAGCGGTACTTCGCGGACAACTGGCCGGTCTTCAGCGTCTCACATTCGCTGGCATGGCTGGGTGTGTTCATGGTCATGCTCGGCTGTCAGGTGCTGGGGAACCTTGACAAGGACAAGTACAGCCAGAAGAACCTCACCATGCCCATCTGGCGTCTTGTTCTCGCCTCGGGCATTCTTGCTATCGCATTTGGCTTCTTCAACATATTCGCGTCCATCATCTTCCGAGACGGCAACCAAGGCATCACCGCTCGTCACATAAGGAAGGACGGCAGCCTGGCGACAGCAGACAACAAGGCGACACTGTATGATGACTACTCTGCCCGTGATGCCTACTCGCGCGACGGAGGGTATTCGCAGCCAGCCGCTTCATACCGCCAAGAGAAGGAGGAGGTTTCTGCCTTCCGGCGGGCAACCCGGCTCATCAACCCCATGAATCTCCCCCGGAACCTCAACTTCCGCAAGTCAAGGATGCAGCCACATGGCGAGAAGCCCGTCATCAGCAAGCCCATCTTGACTCACGAGCCGGATGTCGAGCGTGGCCGTGACAGCGACGAGGTCCTCCAAGACGACCGCAGGAGCCCCATCATGCCAGCTATCCAGCGACCGCCCACAGCTCTGCATCCGATGAACACTGGGACCAGCAGCCGGTACAGTGTGGCAGACATGCCGCGGTTCTCGACTGATGTGCGCCACAAGAACTATCTCTGATCAGATATTTCCTATCGTGTCATTTAGCATGGTTGATTCAGGGAGGCGTTTTGGGGGTACGGAGTTAGAGGCTGATTTCTGGCATATATACCCTCAAGAGTGAGCGAAGAAGGTGATCGTGTGATTTAGATACAGGGTGACATGGATGGAGCCATTCGAATGCCTGGGGAAGGCCCATTTTGAGGTGAGGTATACCTACTATGCCTAATCTACAAAAGATTAATAAAGCACAAACTCGATATCATTGCAACTAGAGAACGTGACACAGAGATGAGAGATCGAACCTGAAATCAACATGATGATGAACAGTGATAAAAGAAACAACCTGACATGAAGATGAAGTGTCAGTGGAAAGGCAAGGGAGCGAACAATCGCGGTGCCGAAGCCATGCCAAAGTCTAGAGGTATGTATGTCGACGATGATTGGCGGTAGAGCTCTAAGAAACCCACAAAACACATTCCTGCAGTTCTGTCGGCCTGGCACAAGCTACAACGTATTGGGCGATTTTGGAGCTTTTTGCTGTATCATTTATTCACTTCATTCAGCCTCGCAAAACAAACCCATCAAACCCAAATAAATTCCTCTTTGGTGCGGTGCTGTTCAAGAACGCGCCTTTTCGACGCGCCTCACTCTGCCCCTACGACGACTGTCTCTTCCAGCTTGTGGCACATCAATCATGTCCTTCTTCAACAAGCCCGCTGGAAGCAGCAGCCTCTTTGGCACGCCGGCCTCCAGCCAGCCCACCGCGACACCAACCTTGACCTTGACCGGAGCCGGTCAACAGCAACCCAACACTGCTCAGCCGGGAGCTGGCACAGGCCTCTTTGGTAGCCTGAACACAGGAGCAGGCGCTTCAACGACAACACCGCAGCCCCAACCGACCAGCTCTCTCTTCGGAGCATCGCTCAACCAGCAGCAACCGAAAACTGGGCTGTTTGGTAGCCTGAATACCGGCACTCAACAGACCACCACCGCGAGCAATCCTCTTGGAAGTAGTATCCTTGGAGGCACGACCGCTCGACCATCTCTGTTTTCGACCACGGCGAGTCAGCAGCAGCAGCAACAACAACAACAACAGCAGCAGTCCACCGCCCCTGCGTTGGGTACCAGTCTCTTCAGTACTCAACCAACAAGCCTTGGGCTGAATCAGTCTCAAGCGCAACCTCAACAGAATCAGAACCAAGTCCCGACTGGTGGTGCATATTTCGATAGCCTGTTGGCGAAAAGCAAGAAGCAGGCGGAAGGAGAGTCCGAACTCGAAGAACTGCCGAGCCTCCAACTTGGCCTCGGAGATCTCCGTCAGCGACTCAGGAAGCTTGGGCCGGGGCGAGCACACGACCGACCTATAGATGGAAAAGCACACTACCTGCTTGCTGCATCGGGTGTTGACCCTGGAACGGCGGTCAAGGATCTCGGCGCTGCTTTTGGCATCCATGGACGGACCGATCGCCCAACCTCGAGCCACGCGGCCGGAGAGCTGGACGTGGAGGCATACCTCAACAATCTGCAGACAAAGACGACCTTGAGCATGATTGCAGACGGGTTGGAGAGATCCGTTCGCGATTTCGACACCTTCTTAGAGGACAATGTGACAATGGAGTGGGAGGCTCAGCGAAAACGCATCTACCAGCATTTCGGCATCAAGCCACGAGAGGAGACGCCGGCTGGCGGGATGCGTGCTGGCACCCCGAGCAGAGAGTCGCAGGGTGGATTCGGGAGGTCGCGACGCAAGTCAACCCAGCCGACCGCCGGTCTGAAATCTGCCCAGAAGGCCAGCACTTTCGGCCGCTCCTCAATGCACAAGTCCCTTATCGGTGCTCCGAGCCGGATCGGCGCGCACCCAACCGCTGACTTCTCAGATGTCGAGGGCGGCGTTGACGGCGTCGCGTCTGCCCATGGCGTCCCTAGCATGGACGACCGATTCCTGCGCGAGAAGCAAGCGAAACTAGCTGAGAAAATACACTACCTCAACGACGCTCGACAGCACGGTCAGCCAGTCTTCTTGCTAGCTGAACTAGCAGAGCTGGAGGAGAAGTCGGGAGACCGCCACGCTCCGCATATGGTTGACGCGTATCGCGCGTTAATGGAAATCCTCGACGAGGATCCAGAGAAGGGCAATGCTCCCCGTCAACGGCAGTACGCGAAGATGTACCTCGATCCGAACCCGAACTCAGCCAACGCCGTCGCAATGCGGAAGCGCATCCTCTCAGGTGCGAATGCGTATTTGGAGAAGCAATTCTTCCGCGAGGTCGAGTCGCTGATCGCCAAGTACCCGCAAGACGCCAATCTCGGCGGTCGACCGGATGTTGTGAGCAAGATCAAGGCGTATATCCGGCTCCGTTCCGCGAGAAAGACGCTGGTGCCCGACAATACCACGCTGCAAGAGGTTGGCGGCGATTACGTCTGGGCTGTGGTATACTACCTGCTGCGTGCCGGCCACGTCAACGAGGCGGCGCAGTACGTCAACAACAACCAAAACCACTTCCGGAGCATCGACCGGACGTTCTCGACGTACATCAACACCTACGCCGCCAGCGAAGACCGCCGGCTCAAGCGGGCGGTGCAGGAGCGGTGCAACAACGAGTACGCGCAGAGAATCCGTAACGCGCCCGAACGGTCGATAGACCCGTTCCGTATGGCGTGCTACAAGATCATCGGCCGGTGCGAGGTCAATAACCGCACGCTGGAAGGCTTGCAGACGGACGTCAACGACTGGATCTGGCTGCAGTTCAACCTCGCGCGCGAGGGCGACCGCTCGGCGGAGCTGGCTACCGAGATGTACGGGCTCAACGAGCTACAGACGAGCATACGCGAGATTGGTCTCAAGCACTTCCCCAAGACCGCTGCGGAGGACACGAACGGCAGCTTTGGCATGTTTTTCTACTTGCAGATACTCTCTGGCATGTTTGAGCAGGCTATCGCGTACCTGTACCCTTTCTCGTATGTCGACGCAGTGCACTTCGCCATCGCGCTGGAGTACTACGGACTCCTGCGTGCGGCGGACGCGACCTCTGCGGGCAACGAGCTGCTGAGCCACAACACGCGCGGTCTGCCGCAGATCAACTTTGGGCGCATGGTGGGATACTATACCCGGGATTTCAGGGCCGCCGACGTCGCCGCCGCGGTTGACTATCTCATCCTCATCTGTCTCAACGCCGATGACGCGGCGGGTCTACAGCATGCGGCACTGTGTCACGAGGCGCTGCGAGAGCTCGTCCTAGAGACGAGGGAATTCAGCAAGCTGATCGGAGACATCAAGCCCGACGGACAGCGGATCAAGGGCATGATCGAGGAGCGCGGCTCGCTGATCGCTCTGGGCGAGGAGCAGGAGTTTGTGAAGACGATCACGCTGCAAGCGGCCAGTTTCGCGGACGACAATGGGCGGACTACGGATGCGGTCTTGCTCTACCATCTGGCCGGCGATTATGACACCGTCGTGGCGATCGTGTCGCGGGCGCTGAGCGAGGCGATCTCGCTTGACATCGGGGAGGACCCGATGAGGCTGCTTCCTGTCAAGCCGCGGGTGGCGGGCAAGGAGGCCGAGGCTGTGCAGCCGGGGAGCAGCTTGAGCCTTGCGGCCATCGATGACCCTGTCGAGCTGGCGCGGACGATGATGACGATGTATGAGCGGGATCACTCTTTCTGGCAGCGGATTCGCGATCCGAACCGGGTTGCCTGCTCGGTGCTGCTGCAGATGAGCGAGATCAAGGGGCTGGTTGAGGCGGGGAGGTGGCCGCAGTGCTTGGACGTGAGTTTTTGACCATCCCAGATTGACCTTTTTACCTCGTTTTCAGAAGATCATACATACTAACATGACTGGCGCAAAAACAGAAGATACGCGCCCTGGAGATCCTGCCGCTGGACGCAAAGGGCGACCCGAGCGTGATCCGCAGCTACGCATCCAAGTTCTCCGGGCTGTCGCAGCCGGTGGCGATCAACGTGCCGAACCTGCTGATGTGGACCATCATCTGCTGCCAGAAGCAGCGGGAGCGGCTGATGAACGGGCAGTTTACGGGCAACGAGTCGACGGCGAGGATGCTGGCGGACGAGCTGAAGCAGATCAGCGTCGACCTGACTACGTACACGAGCCAGCTGCGGTATCGGTTCCCGCCGTATCTTCATGAGGCTCTTGCTAGGGCTTCGGCTGATTAGGGAGGGGTTAAGGGAGGCGGGGGAGTTGAAGTTGAGGCAGCTTTTGTGATGGTTTAGAGAAAAGCATCAATGAATGGCTTGGAATAGACTTGCACAAGTGTACTCTTGGGTTTGTAAGTAGCTGTGAGACAGGTCACCAAGCAACATTGATGAGAAAGGGCCAAACAAGTAACAATGATCAGGAAGGCTAAGGGAGACTAGACCTAGCTGATGGCATGTCCCCTGGTCCATTTGCGCTGTACTGCTGTGTGGATAGCACTGCTGCATAAGGTACCTTAGTTAGGTAGCAAGCATAGGACAGTAGTGTACGTACCCCCCGGCAGTGCACCCGGAGCGGGGCCCGGTAGTTATGCGGCATGACTCGGTTGAGGGTCGGCAAGCAGAGGGGAATGAATCGAAATGAAAGCTACAATGCAGGACAGCCAATTGATTCTCATCCCCTCTGACCTTCTGTCCCACCCACAACCGAGTCACGGAGCTACCTCCACCCCTTGCAAGTGACCTTGCTGTGCACAATTCGGTGCTACGACTGTGCGACCAGCTTGAAGCAGAGCGAGATCCGGGGGTAGTCGCATTTCACATATCAAACACGTACACTAATCAGGTAGACTGACAATAGTTTATCTTGAACCACAATCTGATTCGGCGCCGGCGCCATCCGACCTCTGCCGCTGCGTGTGCGACACCAGATCCGGTGGGTTAGGGTTGCGGGCACCGTTCACCCACTTCCTGATGACCCGATGGCCTCGAGCGAGCAGCCGCACTCTGCTGTGGTGCTCGAGGCTGAGATAGCACAGGCTTCCGCCAGACCTGCCGAGGCTGATCGCAAGCGCTCCAGAGCCGCTACCGACGACGCCGGGTACAACAGTGCAACCTCGGCGACATACGGGGCAAATCAACCAAACCCGGATGGCGGAAGCAAGAAACGCAGGGCTGGGGCACTTGGCTCGAGGGGTGTCGCCAACTTGACACCGGAGCAGCTCGAGAAGAAGAGGGCAAATGGTGAGTTACTTAACTTGCTGGTTTCATTTTAGCTAGCTTATGTATAGTGTAGCTGACCGTCATTGTCGCTGGTAGACCGAGAGGCACAGCGAGCCATCAGAGAACGCACCAAGACCCAGATCGACAGCTTGCAGAGGCAGATACACGAGTTAAAGAGCCAACAGCCACAGCTCGAGCTGCAAGCTGCCCTGCGCGCCAAGGAAGAGGTCGAGGCTGAGCTGCTGGATATCAAGCGGAGGTTGGCCTCGGTGGTGTCCATGATACAGCCCATCTTGTCCGGCACAGGTATGCCGCATGCCTTGAGATACCCCTCACACAACTCCTGGTAACACAAAGAGCCACACGCTGATCATCTCTGCATCCTTTTTCTAGACCAACTTCCAATCTACCCGTCCCCAGGCCATGTATACAATATCCGGCATTCGCAACAACCACCCACGTCGTCGATGCACAATGCTTCAACACCGTCCAGCGCCAGTGCTCCGTCGCCTATCCCGGTTGCTCACCCAGCACCAGGAGGAGGCCACTGGCTGCCACAAACCAACGATCTGGTGTCGACCGGTGGAGCAGACCTGTCCCCTCCGGCGGCAGTAGTGCAACAGCAACAGCAACAAATACAACACGACCCACAGGCCAAGCTCCTCACCCAGCAGAGGCAGGAGCTTATCCACGGCTTCGATCTCGGCGCCGAGAGGCTTGGGCTCGACTTCCTGCTCGACTATCCCAATCAGCGCGTCGCCCGGCTTCAGAACGGCATCAACGGCGCCCAGGACTCCCCGCAGTTCAACCACGTGCCCATGAAGCACGACTGGACAACGGGCGCCATGCAGACCCATAACCACCCCTCGATAACCCAAAACGCAGCAAACCCCCTCGGCGCCGCATCCTCCTCCTACAGCCCTCCAGCCGGCTCCCTGGCCCCCGACAGCACCTACGCCGGCTTCTCCGCCCCGGTGAAGAACTGCCCCCCGACCTGTCCCCTCGACAGCCTCCTCCTCGACTTCCTGCACGAGCGCCACCAGCGCGCAGCAGAAGGTCTCTCGCCCCAAGAGATAATCGGCCCCCGGTACCCCTCCGTCTCCTCCCTCCTCAACCCAGCCGTGTCCCGCTTCTCCCACCCGCTGTCCAAAGTCTTCACCGACATCCTCCAGACCTTCCCGGACATCTCGTCCCTGCCGGAACGCGTGGCGGTGCTCTACATCATGTTCCTCATCATGCGCTGGCAGATCTCCCCGACGCGGGAGAACTACGACCGCCTGCCCGAATGGGCCACGCCCCGGCCCAGCCAGCTCTTCACCCCGCACCCGGCCTGGATGGACCACCTGCCCTTCCCGCGCATGCGCGAGAAGCTGGTGAGGGACTACTACGGGGCCCCGGCGGCGACCTCGGGGTCGTCCTCGTCCCCGCCCGGTTCGGCGGCGGCGGCGGCGGCGGCGGGGGGCCAGGACCAGCACAACCCGGCCGGAGACAACTTTCCCTTCGAGAACTTCTTCATCCCCTATACCACGACGCTGTGCCTCAACTGGCCGTACGAGGACATCGACGTCCTGCTGCAGAGCCCGGATACGGAGGAGCTGATGGTCAATCCCGTGTTTGAGCGGCACCTGCGACGGCTCGAGAACTGGACGCTGGGCGATGCCTTTGCAAAGGCGTTTCCGGGGCTGGTGGACACGTTTAACTTGAAGAGTGAGAGTGCGGATGGGGCGATAAAGCTGGCGAGGTAGTGGGTAGTGATGTGTTTTTTACGTCTCTTTTGGTGGGAGATATGTACTTCTTACGGGGTCTTTTATGGTCTTTTTTCTTTTTTCTTCTTTTTCTCTTGCTTTTCCTGGTGTTCTCTTGGTGGGTTACGGAAAACTGGTGGTCTGCATCAATGGGGCGTACAGCGAGGAGTTTAGCAGGCTGGTACCAAGACGAGGACAGCTCCTTCAGGTTGCTTTTTGAGGTGTCTATCAGTGGCTTGTACCAGTCGCGATGTCTTATCGGATGGGTAGGGGAAAAGGAGGAACAGAAAAGCCTAGGGATAGGTGTGGCTGTCTTTGTTACTATTTACTAGGCTGTGGTGCTATCTACCATGTATCGTCTCTGTCGAGAATCTAGCGTCAATGGTTCGCAACTACCCTAGACCTCGTCCGTGAGCAATCGAGTATAGCCTGTCTATCACCAGTGGTAGCAGCGGAGACAGTGGTCTAATAACTCTTGACTCACTACATATGCCCATGGCAATGTCCTTTGATATAAGGGGTGTCTCCTCCGTCCGTTGTCCTTGCTTTTTCAAACCCGATGACCTCTGAATACCAGGCGCCATCTATAGTGCGAGCAGAAGCAGTGAGAACAAATTCTACCTTAGACCTAATGCAGATCAAGACGTGCAATCATTGAAGCATGACCGCAGCGCTTAATAATGTCCCTGATATATAGCAGCACTGTGAATGGTTGGTCGTGATGTTGCTTCGTTAGCCCTC
Organism: Coniochaeta sp. PMI_546; assembly: GCA_021432605.1. Taxonomy (NCBI): domain Eukaryota; kingdom Fungi; phylum Ascomycota; class Sordariomycetes; order Coniochaetales; family Coniochaetaceae; genus Coniochaeta; species Coniochaeta sp. PMI_546. Next base: position 1,309,072 of record MU271148.1, on the reverse strand, counting down.
CATACTAAAGCGATATGTTAGCAAGTGAACGTCCGTCTACGTAATGCAGGTTGAAGCTGGTGGGACCTTACTGGTCGAGATTGCAAGGTGAGCTCAACGTGCCCGGATCTCGTTCTTTCAAGCTGAACGTGTGCAGGTTTTGATGTCAGCCATCTTCAACAGCGTCACGAGGAGGGCCCCGTGAGCGACATCTTTCCAGTACAAGGATTGCTAAGTGCTGACTCTCATGACAGGAGAAATATGTCTGCTTGAGACGTAGAATGAATTCCATGTAACCGAATTCAACGGGGATTTCGCTTCGTCTCGGAGAGGCTCAGCGACAAATGCACCTCGTCTCACCACAACCGGGCCGCAGGCGGGTCAAACCTCTCGCCAGTCCACTCGTCCATGTCCCCCCCAAAGGAATACTTGTGAACCTGGCCCGATGCGCCGCCGACGAACAAACTAGCATTCGTCTCCCGCGGAAGCGTCTGGAACATCAGGGCCTTGGTCGCGAGGCCCGGATTGGCCTTTTCGAGGCCAGGCACCTTCAGTTTCCTGCCGGTCTCCAGCGAGAAGATGCTGATGGTGTGGCGGCCGGAGGTTAGCGAGAAAGGGTCCGCCGTCGCAACGACGCCAAGCGAGGTATCGACGTCCAGCCCAAAGTGGATATGCTCGACGTTCTTAAAGTCGGGAAAGACCACAAGGGGCTTGTTCCTGAGCGTCTCGTGGAAGCGCGTCTCGCGGAAGCGGTAGCGCAGGTCGTAGATGCTCATCGAGTTGCTAGGGCCTGCAGCTAGGACGTGCTGATCGTCTAGACAGCGGACGTGGGCGGGTGACGAACGGTGTCTCATCCATTCCCATTCCCGCGAGTTCTGCCGGAGGTCCGCGAGACAGATTTTGCGGGAGCCGCGGATGCCAGCCACGACGACTTGCGGGTTGCACGGCATAAAGTCCACGGAAAGGATGTCGGAGGAGGGTGCGGAGCTGCCTTTCGTGTGTGGCGGCACGGAGAACGAATTCTCTAACCAGGTCATCTGGCCGCTACTGGAGAAGCAGCCGAGACCTCGACTGGTACCGATGACGCAGACAAGGCTGCTGTTGGCGGCGGGTGCGGGTGCACATGTGTTAGCTACGCGTCCTCGAGACTTTCCCTGCGTCGACCAGCTGTGCAAGTGCCTCAGACTTGACTGTTCCAAGTTCCACGCCGGTGTTGATGTGTCATTGGAATCTGATGACTCGGGAGACAAGGAGTATATTCCACCCCTGCTTCCCGGCTCCCGCGATGTCATGAGGATCTTGTTGGAAGGTTGGTGATACTTGAGAGAGGATATTTGAGGGACACTACCTTGATGATAGTGATTCCCCTGCATCCGGAAGGGTGCCGTGCTGTCCCACACAATCCTAGTCATGGTTAGTAGGCGTCCCCATCTGTGAATTTGTAAATAACCAGAGCCAAACAACGCCCATACCTGTCATGCTCATCTCTGGGTATGTAAGCACCACATATTTCGCCTTCGGCCCAGGCTAGGAGATGTTAGAAGAAGCACTAACAGCGACACGTAAACGAATACAAGAATGAAACTGACATCCGATGGCAACGCCGAGACCAGTCTTCTCGTCCGAGTTATTGATATAGAAGTGCTCAATGGGGTTGTTGTTTCGATACAGCCCAGACTCCGCAACGGGAATACATCCTTTGTAGCAGAGCCCTCTGGCCCAGCAGTCGACCTGGAGGTCTTTCGGAGGATTACCAAGTTCAGTTGCGAGCAAGCCGCCGATCAAAGGGTCCCCTAGCAACTTAGATCTCTGGACGAGCTTCTTCTTGTGGATTGCAACTATTTGGGCCTTCTTTTCTCTCTCATGCTCTATCTTGCGGCGCTTGACGCTCTCTGCTGAGTATCCAGCTATCGCAGGTGCATTCTTGTCGACCTTGAAATATTTCTTCCTCTTGTCATCTGAGCCTCGTGAGATAACTCGTTCAAGCCAAGGTTTTGAAGTGAGCACATACCATAGTAGTAACCTGGGATATGTCTGGCTTCCATGATCAGAAGGGAGTGACGGAACCCGCTAGAACTTGAAGATATCGAGTCTAAACCATGTGCGCCGATGATCGCCACAAGGGACGATTCCGCAGCTTTTTGTCCCTCCACTGGAATCCTGAGAGTAGTATGCAATGATAAAGTATCGAGATACGCAAGATTCGATCAAATCAGTATTGGCAAGGGTGTTTGGATGATTTGTCTGACTTGGTTCACATTTATTCGTCACGAGGTTGAGCGAGCTCTATACCCAGGTGGCCCGTGCGCAGAGGCATCTGATTCACGTTCGCTCGTCAACAGCGAAGGATTGGTACGACAACCGTCAAGGCAGGGCACAGCCAACGATTCCATGTCTACGAGAATCTAGTTTGCTAGCTCTGACGCGGGCACGGTTCGTCATGGCTGAGATCCCGTGTTCAGCTTCGGCACAGAGATGCAAATGCCCACTGATCCGGAGCAGGGAGAAGGCTCTTCTGGACACAGTCAAATGTTGGCATCATGGGGAGGTGTCTCCGAATCCTGCTGTATGGTATCTAGAAATACACAAAATCTCTACACTGCCCTTCCATAACTCCTTGTTCTAGCCCTCAGTACTGGGTCTCATCCCCTCCGCCTCCAGCGCAGCCCGGTATAACCGCTGCGCATGTTCTAAGCTCTCAATGGTGGGCGCAAAGAGCGCCGTTACATCCTTCCTACCGCCCCTCACCATATCCGGATTCCAGTTTCTGACCTTCTTCCCTGTCCTCTTATACTTCTCAACGATCTTCTGCTTCTCCTCGGCGATCGCGGTCTCTCTAGCTTTCTCCGCCTCCTCGGCCAGAGCTTCGATGCGCAACTTCGATCTGCCGAGCGACTCGACATGGTACGCCAGTTCTTGAGCTCGGTCTGGATTGCCAGACAGGAACGCGCTCCAGAACTGCCGGAGGAACTCTGTCGTAGTTGCGTTGGTGACGTAACACCGCTGCGCGATGTCCGCCGCAATACTCATCGGCCTGGTCTCGTCAGACGCCAGGCCGTATGTCTCTGCCCGCTTCTTTCGCATGCCGTCCAGAATCTGGGACTGGGCCTTCTTGCGGGCTGCGCGGGAACCGACGTGATCCGTCTTGTCGGCGGGCTTGTCATCGTCGCTCTCGCTCTCGTCATCGACGCCAATGCCTCGATGCAGGTCCAGACCGCCCGCTCCGTCGTCGTCGAGGGTCTCCAAGTCGGCTTGTACTTCAAATAGAACGTCTGCCGCGTCTTGAGAAGTGTCTAGCCCGTCCACCTGATTCTGGTTGCCGGACCCACTATTGGAGAAGAACTTGTTCTGCTCCTTGACGTTGAGCACAATGCGCTCTGTTTCGGCCTCGCCTTGTAAATCGCGCAGGTAAAGCTCATGGTAAGTGTCCTCGTCCATGCCACTGGCCGAGGTCGGATCATGGTCGATCGGGGCAATGTTGGCCATGATCTTCTCGCTGAGGCTGTTCAACGTCCGCATGATAGGGACATTGGTTCGCGGACGCATCTCGACATCCTTCCTGTTACCGCTCTTGAATCCGCCCTGGTTCTCCTCGTTCGCCTCGAGGTCGATTATGTGCGGGACTGGTTGAGAAATGACCCGGCTTGTGAAGTTGGTGGTGTCCTCATTTACGTTATTCAGGTATTTGTCAAAGACAACGTCCTGGTTCTCGTTGCCGACGATGCGCTCGCCCTTGAGTTTCTTCGAAAGTTTGCTGAGGAAGAACCGTGACCAGAACTCGGTTTCGGACAGCTTAGGGACATTTTCGTTGTAAACTCTCTTCAGCAAAGGATGTTGCTGGAACATCAACTGGACTTGCTCAACGGTGATCCTGAGCTTCAGATCGCCATTCTCGTCTTTCTCTGGCTTGACCGCGGACAGTACATTATACGCGCCCTTTCTCTGGTTGATCTCAATGGCGTGAGCCCGGAGGAGATTCGTCCTGGTGGACCAAAATTGAGAGTTGAAGGCAGCATCGGAGATTGACTCCGGCTTCGTGGCTCTGGCGTCCATATACGTTTGATGCAGGGTTCGATCCTTCTTCATAAGGGATTGTTGTAGTTCTATATCATTCCTCAAAGTGTTGTCATCAAACCAGCGTGACGAGACTGTGCTCGAGTTAACGGTGCTAGCGAATGCCATAGAGGCAGACTGGGCGTTCCCGTTAGCCGGAACTGTCGGCGGCTCTGGGGCTGCTGGCTTTGGTATGCTTGGATCATTACTGCGGTTGGTGGCAATCAGCCGGGACAAGGCTTCTTTCAAGGCGTTGGCTTCCGGTCTGGGGTTGGCCGAGTTGAAGTGGAAGAGATATGGAACGGGATCACCATCCCCTGACGGCGGCTTCTCGAATATTTTCAGCATGACCTTGGGATTGTTGTCTGGGGTCTGTTGGAGATCTGCGTGTGAAAGTCAGCATCATAGAGCGACTTGCGCGGCATCCTTGGGGCTGCCTGCTCACTGGTAATGTTGGCTACAGCTACGGAGACGACAGGTGGCCCATTGCCCGGAAGTGGTGTCCAAGTGACCGTTTTCTGGTCGCCGGAAAGAGTGAGGATGCCATCCTTCTTCTTGTAGGCGGCTTTGCCGGGGGGCACCGCCATGACGTGCAACGTAGCTTTAGTCACAGGTGGTGTCCTCCCAAAATTCTCTACCTCACCTGGTCCAGCAAGGCGAGCCCCTCAGATCAGCTTTCGCAGTCTGAAACCATCCCCGAGCGACCGAGATCTCTATGACCCAACTTTGATTTCTGTGGCGATCGTGAACTTCACCTGTGCTGCAGGCTGATTAAAGCGGTAATTCTCGCCTGATGTAACAGATAAAAGCTTGCTGCCAGCGAGAAAGCTCAAAGGTACGGACCCGAGAAGAGACGGGGAAATTGAGGCGACTTCCCGTAAAGAACATATGAGATGTTCTCTCTTTATAAGAAAGGATGAATAAGTGACGGTGCCTGCCGGACTTGGGACTTGGCTAGGCATACCTTTAGTTGCAGGGATTGTCATGGTGTGTGGCTTGTAGCCTCTGTGGCTGGTGCGTGACAGGTGGCGACGGACCGTGGCTTTTATTTCAAGATGGTTGGGACTTCCAGGTTACATATCGCGACTTCACGAGAGCGTTTGTTCAACCGGCGACCCATTGGTAGGCGGAAAGGAGTGCATCACAGCCAATGTGACGCATACCCGTCTCTTCGAACCCGAATGCCTGCGATCGGGGCTCGCGCCCTGCTTTTGGCGACGCGAACAAGTGTCACCACAGCCCCCAGTATCGCCATAAGCAGAAGCAGCCGTCTCAACCGACGATACCTCGGCGTCAGGGCCTTCGTGACCTCTTCCACAAGGCTCTCCAAACCTTCGGAAGAGCCATCTGCCCCAAACCTTGCTGGAGAATCATCGCGGAAGTCGGGTGTCGAAAACGCATCTCTTGAGAAGACCGGTGACAATGCGCAGGCTACACCGGAGCCGGCGGCACAGCCTGCTATTCCGGCCAAGGAGGTAGCCAGAAGTCAAGGTTTTGGCTCCTCTCGCGCCAGGGCATGGCGGGGCAGGACATTGGAGGAAATGCCTCCAGTAAATATACCAAAGTACTGGTTGGAAGAGCATATATGGCCATACGACCGGATAAGGACGGTGATGGGGAGCCCCGACATCAAACTGCCTCGGATGTCCCCAGAGCGGTTGATGGCAATGGTCGACAGGCTGTGGCCCAGTATAGACGACGCCTTCTCACGCCTGAGGCCGTTGGAACTAGCCGAAGAGCTTTCGACGGAGAAGATTCATGACCACGGACAATTCATGCTTGAAAACCTGCAGCATGCCTTGGATGTAGCGACTTGGTATGTCCTGGCTGTATCGCACCACAGTGATATTGGCGACGGAGTTTTCTTTTGGCTGCAGACTCTGTCTCGACAGGAGGGGTCTATAGGGGGTGAACGTTCCGGAATGCAGAGCCCAAAGTGGCTGAAAAGATTGCGACCTGACTATATCAGCGGTCCCAACGAGCTACTGGGCAACGTTCCAGCGAAACTGAAGCAATCAGAATGCAGTGCTTTAGCGGAAATCGTTTGCAGAGTGAGAAATGAGCTTGCTGCGGTTCCGCCCAAGTCCAAGCCTTTGACAGAGCTGAATCGCCCTGTCACTGTACTATCGGTCCTGAATTACAAAGGCGCCGCCGTCGCAAACGAGGTTGTAAGTTGCCTTGCTTACGAACTTGAGGCGGATGTCCTACATCTTGATGCGCGGAGTATCGCTGATATCATCGGGAACTATCTTGGCCAAACCCCTTACTGGTCGAGAGGCGCTATATCGACCCTGGGCTACGCCGCAGCCGAGATGAATGGGCGAATACCGTCGGCTATCGAGTCAGCAGATGAAGCGGAGGGCACAGTGACCTTCGATATCCCTTCTCTACGCCGCCTGGGGTCATTGTCGTCGAAGAAGGATCTACTACTCATGGGCAGCTCCGATGAGCGATGGGAGGATCTCAAAATCACCCAGGCACTGGAGACTTTGATAAGGACTCTCGACACAGAGCGTCTTGCGTCCGGCGACGCACCACAACTCGAGCGACCGGTCATCATACATGTCCGTGACTATATCGAGTTAGGCACGCTGGCTGAGGGTGTGCTTCAGAGACTACGAGCTGTAGTAGATCGCCTATGGCGAAAGGGAAAGCGGATTGTCATCATTGGCTCCAGTTCGAGTGACGTTAAGACTGCGATGCAGTGGCGTGCTCAGCTGGCGGAGATGAGTAAGGAAGACTGTCATGTCATTCCCTACCACACCGAAGTCCCAGCTAAGGTCAGAGAAGGCATGGAAAGGGCTGACAACAAGCTTGAGAACATGCGAAATCTTACAAATATGCTAGTAGCCTTGGATGGAAACCACGCAGGGATGGACAGTACCTTTACGGCTGGAGCCCTGTTGCCGAAATCTCAGCGAGTCTTTGAAGACTCAGTCCTCGATTTACAAGCCATCTACAGATTAGCCTCGCTACTTTTGGGATCAAGCCCCAAGGTCATAGGGGCCACGGAGCTTGAGGACGCAATGAGCTTTTTGGACTGGCGAGACATGAGATGGGTGTTCCGCTACCCCGGTGTCGCACCATTCGCCTCACGAGGATCCAGTATCACCGGCAATGCAAGCACCCGGTCCGGCGTAAGCATGAGCTCGGACGACTCCGGGGATGGTGCAGGCGGCGGTGCCCCGCCAACCCACGAGCAGCAGCTGGATAAATACGAGAAAGGTCTGATTTCGGGCCTTATCAACGCCAAAGATATACGCACCACCTTCAACGACATCGTGGCACCCGAGCCGATGGTAGAATCCATCAAGGCCCTGACCTCTCTCCACATCGTCCGGCCGCAAGCCTTCTCGTACGGCATTCTCAAGGTGGAAAGAATCCCGGGTCTTCTGATGTATGGACCACCAGGTACAGGGAAGACCCTCTTGGCCAAAGCGATAGCAAAAGAGTCGGGAGCCAACATGTTGGAGATCAGTGCCGCCACCATCAACAATATGTATGTAGGCCAGGGCGAGAAGAACGTCCAGGCCCTCTTCCGCGTCGCAAGGAAGCTCGCTCCCATGATCATCTTTCTCGACGAAGGCGACGCGCTCCTCGGAAAACGCAACGACGGCCACGGCCACGCCTCTCGGCGCGTAGTCCTTACCCAGTTTCTTCGCGAAATGGACGGCCTGACAGAAGCCAACAAGCAAGTCTTTGTCATCGTCGCCACCAACCGCCCCTTTGACCTGGACGAAGCGATCCTGCGCCGCCTGCCGCGGAAGATACTAGTCGACCTACCGCTCCAACCCGAGCGGGAGGCTATTCTCCGCATCCTCCTAAAGGAAGAGACGCTAGACGAGTCGGTATCTCTGGAAACTCTGGCTGCGGAGACCGATCTGTACTCCGGTTCGGACCTGAAGAACCTCTGCGTCGCCGCGGCCATGGACGCGGTTAAGGAAGAGATGCGCGCGTATGCCGCTGCCGGTTCACCAAAGGAAGGTTACGCCTGGCCTGAGAAGAGGATATTGACGAGGAAGCACTTCGATGCCGCCGTCAAGGAGATCGGGGCTAGTATTAGTGAGGATATGGAGAGTCTCCAGGCTATTCGCAAGTTTGACGATCAGTATGGTGACGCCTCCGGGCGCAAGCGCAGGAGGAAGAAGGCCATGGGCTTTGAAGTCATTGCGCCGAAGAGCGGGTCGGAGGAGACGAGGGTCCGAACTCTGCTTGCTTGATGTAATGGGATTATAGAGAATATCTAGCACGATGATTTACGTTTGAGGTACCAAGAGTGACTATCACACGGTTGTGGTCAGATTCATGTCGTGAAGCCCAAGGTTATCTTCTAAGACTCCATCAGTGCTGCTCCTTGAATGACTGCCCCGTCTAGTAAGGTAAGACTTTCTCGTCCCGTTATCTTGTTGCATCGTCGTCTTATCAACTTATGGGTCGCCTCCTCGTAGCGTCGTGTCGTCGCCCCTTTATGGCTACCTACTTAACCTGAACCCCCACGACCATCTAGCCTCTCAGTTTCCCTTCGTCCCGTCAAAGATTTAGTTCTGAGTAGTGGCAGTGAGCATAATTATGTTTCGCAAGGGATCACGCTGAGACGCTTATTCTACGGCCATGGAGCTTGTTTCCACACGTAGCTTCGACTGCGCGTCCCTTCTACCTCGAATCTTACCTGCTTTGTATTGGTGAGCGGTTTACCTACCCATCAGAGGGGTCGAAAGGAAGAGATGCAACTCGAGACTCGTGAGATCAAGCTCACGATCTCACGACCGCACCGTCCGGAAACGGAGGGGTCACACTGACAAGAATCGAGACCCTACGGTCTCGGCAGCTGGAATATAGTTCCGTGTTGGACTGGAGAGGTATATCAGGACATGATGCAAGCTTGTGAGGGTCGCGGGTTGCGTTGACCCGGCAGAGTCAAGAAGTAATGTTCCGTTGCTAGGCTTCTCTGTGAGCTATCTAGCGCTTCTAGTAGAATTCCTTGTCGATAACGAAATGTTGCAAAAATACAGCCAAGAATTGAAGACCTCATAATGGTCCCGAAGCTCATCACTTGCTTTTCCCCGCCTTTGCTCCCCTTTTTCTCCTTGCTCTTCGCATTGAACAAAAACCAGGGAAACCAGGAAACCGGAAACACGCAGCTCAAACCACAGTCTAGTCCGAAACGACCCGACGGAAGGAAACATGACCAAGAATGGGCCTCTGCGAAGGAGTGGATGGATCTAAAGGCGAAGACTTCTAGGAAGCAGAAGTCGACTAGGGAAGTTCAGGCCGGAGACGATTGGGCCTCTGCTGCTCAACACTGATGCGTCTGCGGTCCAGTCGTTTGACCACCGCGCCCAGAACAGCCTTCAAGATGCCGTCGGCCGTGAGGACAGGCCTACTGCCCGACTTTCCGTTCCACGTCGTCGTGTCGACAAGATCCCTCACCCCCTCACCGGCCTCCCGGCCCAGGTTGTCGTCCAGCTCGATCAGCGCCTCGCGGGCGCCGGGCTCGTTGCCGACCTGGAAGAACTGCACGCCGAGCTGGTACGGCGGAGCGTCGAGCTTGTCGAGCTTCTTGGCGAACCGGAGCAGCACGGCCTCCGGGTCGTCCGTCGGGACACCGTCGGTGATGACAATGATATTGAGCGGCTTCACGCCCGTTTCCTCCGCATCGCCTCCGTGGGCTTTCACGGCGTCCTCGAAGGTCTTCATATAGGGTGCCAGGATATTCTGCAACCTCGTACCCGTCGGCGTGGCTGCATGCGGCCTCACCGTCTCAAACAGCCGACTGACCGCCTCGGCGCTCTTGATGTTCAAGAACCCGCCGGCGTTGTTGCTCCCCGGCCCGCGGTTCTTGGTGTTGAGAAAGTAGACGTCGATGCCGTCCGCGTCGTGGGCGGCACAGACGGGGGCGATGTTCCGGAGCACGTCGCGCGTCTCACGCCACGAGGCGCCGGCCATGGATCCGCTGTCGTCGATCAGGAAGACGGTGTCGAAGGTTGAGAGGAACGCGTGCGGGTCTTCTTCCGTGGTGAGCGCATGAGAGCCGATGGACAGGGCGGAAGCAGCGGAAGGCGCCGGAGAGGGGGCGCGCGGGGCGGCGGGGCCGGGGCGGGCGTCGGGCCCGGAAAGCGCTTCGATGTAGGAGGGTGGTGGGGCATTGGGTGCTGCGCGTGTTAGCCAGGTTGAATTTTGATGTTAAGAACCGGTGGTTTCGGAATGGAGTGCCGAAGGCGGGTTGGACCCTGAACTCTTCAAGTTCTGCTTGAAGACGTATGGAGGTAGGTATTAGGGAACCTTACCAGGTCTGCGAGTTGCCGGGGCAGGATCTCTGAATGGATTCAGTGGATTACCGTCCCTGCTAGTCGTGGTGGTATTGCCCACGGTGGGACTTGGGTCGTCAGGTTTACCCATTTTGTTGGAGGCTGATCTGCCTAACTTTTTAATCGAGCCGAAGAAGGATCTTCTCTTGGTAGAAGCTGAGTTGGAAGACATATTGCTGGATTGACGGTGGTTGTGTGATGTTGAAGATATATGAAGGTCGGGGACTGCCATCAGTGAAGGCAACTGCACTTGATTTAAAGAGGCGTTGAATAAGATTCAGTCAAAGAAGGAGCACCAGCCAAGTGACTGTCGGGTAGCGACCGAATAAGGTTTCTCAGTTGCGCCTTGGCTTTTGATTGCTTGCTTGATTGATTCTCATTCATTGTCAAAACCACGACACGCTCTCGAGTATATACCCGTTTGGCATGGATACGATTATCTGATTCTTTGATTATTGTCGACAACCTTGCCCCAGCGGTGTACCCCGTGGCAACCATAGCCGCAAGGATGATCGGCTATGCGCAGTGGCTTGTTGAACACGGACCTCGCAGCACAACGAATTCAATCGAGAGAGATACCGACTGGTGATCCATCTCCCTCTCAGAGTTGGGCTGCCGAGAGTTGCTGCGCCTGGATCAATTTTGCCTTGTGTTAGTGGATTGCATGGTATCCACGCAAAAACCATAACACATAATCTGCGCATGTGGAGTCGAGGCCGCGAGCCATACACCACATCGTGGCTGTGAAAAACGCCTTACGAACGACGGTTATCTGCCTCGTTCAAGACATCGCATCTTCAAGACAGAGTCCAGACAAAGAGACAAGGGCACGAGTGTTTCGTAGTTCGGCCAAAGATGTTCTTAGATCGTATCTCAAGATGATCATGCCCTCCTCAGTTGGCCCATCAGTCAGCCCCTGATGGCGGTATCTCGGCGAAGGCATCACAAAGAGTACCTTACCTTTAGTTGTTTGACGCCAGCCGAATAAATATGCCAGGCGATCAGCCTGCCTTAATAGTCAGGATCCCGTTCGGTCGCTGTGACATGCCACCATTATGCCTCGTTCAGTCTCGGCTGCCCGGTGCCAACGCCGTGCTCGCTGGCGCTATTGCATCGGCAACGGACCACGTTTGGAACCGACGGGCACTTCTAATAAGACATCGAGACTCAAACCGTCGCTTCCTGCGGTGTACGGTGTACCTAGTGCTGTGGATCGTCAGCTTGGCTCTTGGCAGGAGAAGCTTGACGTCCACCCCACTGTGCACCCTAGAAATGCAACTTTGGCGGGGTACTCAACCCTGCTGTGGGGGCATTATCGCGACAGCATCTGTCGTCACGTCGCACGACCAACGAGTCACGCTGAGTTGGCAGACTGTGTAGCAGTTTCAATGAAAGCACGGGCCACTATACTGAATCATGGCAGGTAGGTGCGCGTCATGGTCACAGTAACAGTACGCCATCACCGACGCGAAGCGTTGGTTTTCAAGCAGGGACACGTTGGGTTGGGACAAGAGGGTTGGTTGCTGGCACATCGTGATTTGCCGCCTCCGGCCGCCTTGGGTGGAATCAAGCTATTTTGGACACTTAATCGACGATCGATTCTAGTAGATAGTCTTGAATTGCAGAATGTACGCATGATACATAATGCGAAGCAGGGCGACATCCGGGCAGGACCTATAGCCATTTGGAGTTCCACCGCGTGCCTGTTCCAAATATCGGTGAAGAGCGCGCGTATCTACCGTATCGGCATTCAAGGCTCGTTCATTTCTTTGACCGATACTCATAAATCTCGCTCTTCCTCTCTTGCCCTGTCCATGTGTCAGCGGGAATGACAGCACTATCCCCGTAAATTTACACTTGTTTGCTGAAAGCCTGCGAAAACAGTGTACTCTCCGCTCAGACTTCACTCAACCTGACATTATCATCAAGGATTATCAAGAAGTCGAGATGTCGAGCTTTGAGAGGCGCAAGTTCTCCATCAACCGGAACACCGGTGAGCCCAAGCCGGGCCGGAGGTTCTCCATGGGAGGACCTAGCTCTCAAGGTAACAATGTCCTCGTCCATCAACCACGTCGGTACATCTAGGCTGACATGCACCCGTCAGAGGCCAACAGCAAGATCCATCGCCAGTTCCGGGCGGCTCACGAAGGGTACGGTCGATAGGAATCGCGACACAGCCGTGTCATCTGTACCTCTGTGCTGACAGACTTGTAGGCATCTGCCCCACGCCGGACTGGATGCTACTCGAGCCTCTACCGGAGTCGTCTGGTGCACCGAGAGAGCGGCAGAGTATGGCTTCTTGGACGCACCCCATGAGTGGGCAAACCTTGGACAAGGTGCCCCCGAGGTAACGAACCGCAGTGAATGCCTAACATGGTCCTGCATTTGCTGACATATTGGCCAGGTCGATGATAACATCGAGGGCTCCTTCCCGCGGCCCAAGACCCTTAATATCTCTGAGAATAGCAGAGAGTATGGCCCGACAGCCGGTATCAAGCCCTTGCGCGAGGCGGTTGCTCATCTATATAATGAGATGCATCGTCGGGACAAACCCAGCAAGTACACCTGGGAGAACGTAGCGATCGTGCCTGGCGGCCGTGCTGGGTTGATTCGTATTGCTGCCGTGCTCAACAATGCCTATCTGGGCTTCTTTATTCCTGATTACACGGGTTTGTGACCCCATTCACTACGACAGCCCGGTCACTTGACAGGGCATTTCTGACCGTCTATAGCGTACAATGAGATGTTGTCATTGTTCAAGAACGTATGTTCGACCGCCTGCTACGCGGTGGAGATCGGAGACTGACTATGATAATGTAGTTTGCCGCGATCCCCATTCCGCTCTCAGAAGAGGAGGGCTATCACATTCACCCGGAGAAGATCGAGGAGGAAATCGCCCGAGGAACGGGCGTGATCCTCACATCAAACCCTCGCAACCCCACGGGTCGGGTCGTGCAAAACCCCGAACTGGCCGAGATCCAGGACATCTGCCGCGAGCGAGCCACGCTCATCATGGACGAGTTCTACGCCGGGTACAACTACACGAGCAACTGCGACGGCACAACCATCAGCGCGGCAGAGAATGTCGTCGACGTGGACGAGGACGACGTGCTCATCATCGACGGCCTGACGAAGCGCTTCCGCCTCCCCGGCTGGCGCGTGGCCTGGATCATTGGCCCCAAGGAATTCATCAAGGCCATCGGCTCTTGCGGCTCGTACCTCGACGGCGGCACCAACGTGCCTTTCCAGGAGGCCGCGATCCCGATGCTCGAGCCGGAGCTCGTGAAGCGCGAGATGGTGGCGCTGCAGCGGCACTTCCGCGACAAGCGCGACTACGTCGTCAAGCGGCTGCGCGACATGGGCTTCGTGATCCGGTACGTGCCCGACTCGACGTTCTACCTGTGGCTCAACCTCGAGGGCCTGCCGGGCCCAATCTCGGACGGGCTGAACTTCTTCGCGCACTGCCTGGAGGAGAAGGTCATTGTCGTGCCGGGAATCTTCTTCGATCTGAATCCGGCGAGGAGGAGGGACTTGTTCGATAGCCCGTGCCATCACATGGTCCGGTTTTCGTATGGTCCGACGATGGAGACGCTGAAAAAGGGGTGTGATGGTATTGAGAGAGTGGTTAATAAGTGGGTGAGCCCATGGTCTCTGCCTCGGAATCTCTGGCTAACTTAGTGATTTTGCCAGGTACAAGAAGTCTTCTGGAAACTAGGGAATCGCAGTGATGGACGAGGGGGACGAGGTCACCCCTTGCGTCAAGGGAGATCCCAGCGGAAATGGCAGGTTTGCAGTTTGGTAAGCAACACTCCTCGGCTGTGTTCACGAGTTCGTTTTCGCATACGATCTCGATTAGGTCCTATATCGGACTATGTTAGACCTGGAGGGGTAAGCAACATGGGATTTCAGGGGTCTAGCAATTAGAACGGTCAAGATCTGGCCATTGGACCCAATTTGACCACTGCTCTACCTTCATCTTGCTTCCGTCCGCGATCCACATCCCGCACGGCCAGGAGGAGGGCCCTTGGGCTGAAAGAGGTAAGCCGAAAAGCTGTCATAAGTGTATAGACACCAAGCACATGTCTGGGATACATTGCTACCGAAGAGTCCGGCCGAGAATTCCCACGGATGATGGATCGTGGTCGCATACTGGCAGTGGGGGTTTCGATCACGACATTGCGGCTTTCATGCATGATTGGCGCCTACGCGACAGCAGGTCGATGCCACTGTGATCGAGACAAATCTGGAAAGATTGGAATGAACCAGTGTTCTAGAACCCCCAGGCTAAAAAAGCCATCTATTTTCGATGGTACACATGAAGGCGTTGAGATGTATAGAGTTCGCGACCATTGATGGACGCGTCGTACCTGTTTGGAAAGCTGTAGAATATTCACGACAAGTTCCAGATGTGGAGTCGAACCAACCTCATCCTCACCTCACCACAAGATATTTCAACCTCATCAACCAACATCAGAATAGCAATTGATATAGCAGCATCTCAAACTCATCAGTCTCAATGCAAAAGTTCCATCTCTTTAGACAAGCAACCCGCTATCGTCGTAACCCCCCGCTTAACCTACTAAGAAATCGGAAAGCCTCCACGAATACCACCATCCCGTCTCATCACCCAATCTCACCCCGCAAACCTCAAGTAACAACAACCTCCACGATGGCCAGCCAAGACGCCACTCCCACGACCAGCTCAGCCGCGCACCAGCACCCCGCAGTCACGCCATCACAGGCCAGCAACACACAATCCCAGCCCGCCTCGGCAGCTCCCCCGTCTGCAACAGTCGAGGCAGCCGCACACGAGGATCCAGCCGCATCTAGCCACAGGGTCCAGCCTCCCGCCACCCAGCAGGACCAGGAAGCCGGCAGCCGTCACGCGCCCCCTCCCCTCCCGGCCCCGGAGTCAGGCGAGGGTGGCGCAAGCACCACGATAGAGGTCAACGGCGCCAGCGTGAGCCTTGCCGACAAGCTCGGCCCGGTCGTCGTCAACGAGGACGGTACCATGAGCCGCATCGCGAACTGGGCTGAGATGAGCGACATCGAGAAGCGGAACACGCTTAGAGTCCTGGGAGCGCGGAACAAGCTGCGTCTAGGGGCATTGAGGGGAGAGAGCTCTGGACCCACGGCCACGTCTTAACGAGTCTGCATTCTTACCATGTCTCGGACTGAAACGAGGGTAGTTCGAAGAAGGGACCCGAGAGAGAAAAGAGGAGCAGCGGAGCAATGGAGGAGCGCATCAGGTGTGTTGTCGTAGTAAGGAGATTACTGTTGACTCACGCCCAGCTATGTATGACTGAAAGAAGACATCACGATCGTCTCACATGGGGCACTGTGTCGAATAGAGTGTAGTAGACTGCGTAGTGGCGTTCGGCAAGGGTTCCTAGGGCATTGTTTTTTGAGGAATAACGGGTTTGAAGAAGCCATGGTTATCGAGGAATAATACAGGACTTCACTGTCTCTGAACACAAGATACTCGCGATGTCTGTGGCCATAGTAATTTGAACGTATTGTATAAAACACTCGGTCTTATAGTCTGTCTCGCATATTATAGAAACAAAAACCGATATGCTGTGTTTTTATGCGCAGCATATCACCACCGCCACCGGCCTCTTGGTATCATAAACATTTGACCAGCCGACGTCGCTGCGCCAGAAAAGTGTATATACTGCCGTGAGAAATAACATCCTCAACAGTAACCCCTATACCCCCCATACCATGCCATCCAGAGCCATCCAAGCCACCGCTCGTCCGCCTGGAGATATCGTCCAACCCAAAGACGCCGTCAGTGAAAGCACAAAACCACCCCAACCCCGGAGAATGCGTGACGCCCCTCATGCAGCCGACGATGCTGCCGTGATGCTGTCGCCAACTTTTTGCTTGGCGGCCTTAATCTGGGAGTCGATGTCTTTGGCGTCCTCGCCCTTTTCTGTCTTCTCGTTCTTCTCCATGATGAGGTTCTTGAGCCACTTGTTTTCCGTCTCCAGTTGCTGGATCCGGTTCTCGAGGGCCGCGACCTTGTCGTTCATCTCCTTGGCCGACTTCTCGAGGGCTTGCTCGCGCTGCTTCTTCTTGATGCGGAAGCGGGCGCTGGCAGCTGTATTGCGTCTTCGCTTGTCCTCCTCGGCGGCCATGCGTGACGCTTCCTCGAAGCTGAGCGGCCGGTTGGGGCTGCTGGCACTCGTGACGCTCGAGGCGTCCGACTTGCGCTTCTCCCCTATCCTGTGGTCGGGGGCGGGATAGCCTGGCGCATGCTGAGAGATTGGAGACTGATAGACAGACTGTGGGGTGGGCTGGATGGGTTGCAGGTTTGCTAGCGTCTCTGAGAATGTCGGTATGGTCGGCGAGGTATAGGTGGATGCGTAGTCCAAGTTGAAGTCGCCTGGAGCCATTGTGCCATGGTCAGCACCCAGAACGGGACCAAAAAGGATATCAAACGGACATAGCACAACTCGAACGGGGCAAGCAGTCAACTGAGGGTCTTAAAGGGCAACGACAGGCGGTGATGAAGGGAGCTCGACGGACAGGCCGGATGGGACAGGCAGGTCCAAACAAGCCCTCGAATGGATATCGACGGGTTTGGATTGGGTTAAGGCTTGCTGCATTCCGCTTGGATGCCGCGATTGCGCCATCGCATCACGGGGAATGACGTGCTCCAGGATTGACTCCTCATTTGTCATCCGAATTTAGCCTCCCCGATCCCCCCCTGGTAAACTCACCCAGCACAAATCGTTCGCAAAGTGCTGCAGCTTGCCGACCACAACTCGTGGCCTCCCTCTTCCAATAATGAGGCACCCTTGCAAGAATGGGTAGTAGTTGTCGAGTGGAGTCCAGAAGATCTGTGCCTTTGATGCGGACGATAAGAAATCCAGATGCTGCTTGGCTGGAAACCTTGCATGAAGGGCGTGCCGGACAGATCCAGGGTCATGTGTAGTGACAAGAGGGCACTCGCCTCGTAACGAATGCAAAGTGCAAAGCAGACACGCAGTGCAAACGCAAAGTAACCAGAAATGCGAGCAATGTAGAAACATCGCTGGAAGCAGAACAAGGCAGCTCTACTGACCTGGAATAGCACTGAAGTCGTGATAGTTAACCAAGTCGCCTATAACATCCTCCGAACGCGACTGCTGCGGTGCGGTCTCGGTCGTTTCCGGCTTCAGTGGCGGGGCGTTGTAGTCCGTGTTCTGGCCAGAGTCGAAATCGAAAAACTGCGTGTTGGTGAACATGGCGAGGTCGTCGTCCATGTTGAATGTCTCTCCTGCCGCAGTGTCTTGTTCCGGGATTGTGTGCAGTTCCCTCAAGTACTGCGAGACATTTGGTCCCCGTCGACTGTTGAAGGACGCCATTCTGTGCCGTGTTTCGAGCTGTACAACGCGGGTGATGCTGGCCGTCTCTATCGAGATGTTCCCCGGTGTCTTAGGCAATTGCCTGGCTCTTCCCTCCTCAATCTCCTCGTCGATGTGGCGTCAGGAATCCGAGTGGGAATGCGTTGTGTCCGACTGGCAATGCCTATTTTTGAAGTCGACGTTCAGTAAGGTAAGACTGGGTGTTGCGAGAATTAAAAGTCTAGAGTTGTTGTGGACGGACGGCGAGGAAGGAGACCGAGAGATTTGGCGGTATCCGCAATATGGGGACGCACCGGCTTAAATCGGCTAACCTTTGTTCTGGCCTCCGAAGGTCACGCTATTCACACCTATTCCACGCCGGCTAGAGCGTTTATGCAGGTGGCTGTTGGAAATAACAAGTAGCCGTTCTTTCGGTCGGTGCGTTATACAATAAGGGACAAGCGTGTAGAGGACTGGAATGATCGGGGGGTGGGAAAGAAAGAAAAAGAAAAGACCCAAACGAGGGATGACGGGTGACGGGCAGACGGGCAGGAGGGGGTTAGAGTGACGAGTTGATCGACTTGCCGCGAACGCAGTCCATTGCAGAGTTACCATTTGTCAATAGCATATGTTATCCCACGCTGCAGGCCACTTCCCCGGTACGATCACTGACTGAAGGGCGAAGTTGCCCCTCCATTGCATGCGGTTCGCCAACCACGAACCCCCACCCCAACCTTTTGACCCGTACTGTACACGGACAGAACGGACTGATTCAGCGAGTTCAGTAATCCACACCTCACCTTGAGCTGGAAAAGAGTGGTGGGTCCTTATAAGTTTTGTGCGAAAAAATCTTTGTCCCGGATCCGATGATCGCTCCTTGGCATCGGGTGCAGTGTCCGGGTCACAGACAACGTTACTTGCGCGTTGTGTTTGATTACTAAGAGGGTGACTTCTCATAAATCTTAAAGCATAAAGCAGTCGTAACGCGACGTCTTTACGACATCACTGTCCTGTTCGCGTAGAGCACAGGCGAGACCGTCAGGCGGGCGGCATGTGTCTTCCGTTCGATTTCGCTCCGACTATGCCGTCGTCGTCGCAGATATTCCCTTACGTATGCTATATGCGCGACCAGTTGGGTGCTCCGTATCAAATTGATGTATAAATAAATGCGCTTGTCAACATCTCTTAAACCACCGTACTTACGTTGCGTAGGTGTGATTGGACTGAACTAGACATTGAGCTCTGTGATAGCGGAGCCATCGATGTATTGCCAGTACAGTCCAAATAACACCACCAGCTGCTTCTCGATGGAGCCTCTAGCGCCACAGTCCACCTCCACATCTCAACTCTACAGTCGACACCAGCGATTAATAAGTCTA
This sequence comes from Coniochaeta sp. PMI_546, assembly GCA_021432605.1. Taxonomy (NCBI): domain Eukaryota; kingdom Fungi; phylum Ascomycota; class Sordariomycetes; order Coniochaetales; family Coniochaetaceae; genus Coniochaeta; species Coniochaeta sp. PMI_546. Next base: position 1,290,022 of record MU271148.1, on the reverse strand, counting down.
ACAGGAGGTCTCGAGGATAGAGAATGATGAAAGCAGTGTAAACAGTACGGAGAGTGCCATCTGCACACACTAGACTAGGGAGAGGTTCCCTTAGTACCGGTCTGCTTGGAGCATGGTAGGCCAGAAGAACATGGTGCTTGGGATGCGTGCTACAAGAACTTTGGATATGTTACTAAGGTAGTGATGTTGGAGAGTGGTTTCTGTTCTTTCAGGATTGAACGGGCCAAATCATTCGTACCAGAAGACCAAACGAACCAGCATGCATCCGAGGCTATGAGCGTAAGGGACGTCGAGCTGGTATACTTATTATAGTACATTATGCCAGATTGCCTGCTAGTGGTCGTCTGCTGACTAAGGTAACTTGACGAACCACGAACGCGTCTTATCCTTACCCCTCGACGCGTCTCATCCTCACCCAGGTCAATGCTCTTTGAATTGTGGAATCCCGCCACGGCTCTCTCCGTGTGGGAATTCAGTATGTATGTACCTCCTATGTTAGTCAAACCCGGGAGCTTGTGAATTCGCGACAACTACCAGCTGGTCAGTGAGCGACGAGAATGGCACCGATATCTATTCCCACGTCCTCACGGCTGGCGTCATCTCTGCGCCTCGAAACGTCAAATCCAATCGTCTCCAGGACACTAAGTCGGTTGTCCCGGCCGTCACTCATTTCCATCGTCCTCGATTGGCTTGACGAGAACAATGAAGCGCTCTCGGCACCGTATCTCCTTGACAAGGACGACGAGGACTATCCAGAAGATGGTCTGTACCCTCCAGCGAGCTCCGTAGAAGAGCTCCGCGAGATCTACACCGATCTGCAGGCGCGCAAAGGATCAAAGCGAGAAGTAGTGGACAGGATACTAGAAGGCGATTGGCGTGATGGACTTAGTCTCTACCAACTCGCCATGGTCGACCTCCAATATCTGTACGACCATCCTACATCGCAGAAGTGGTCCGCCTATCGCATCGTTCCCTTGCGGACACCATCCAGCACCGCTGAAGCAGAGGCACCTCAAACAGTGGACAAATGGTCATTGGCCGTACCGCGCTTCCACCCGTCGACATTTCTTCAACAGCTGCAAGCGCAGGTTCTCCCGGACATCAAGGCGCACTACAACTTTGACAGACACAAGAGCCTCCCTATCTTGATATTGCGGGTTTTCATTCTGGATTCGCCATACAACACCGATCTTGCAGCTACAAGCAAAGGAGGCGACAGATTATCAGCCAACTCAGAGTCATCTCGGACAGTATACATCGCATTCCCGGACGCCTCGCCACACATCTTCATATCCAAGTCACAAACTATCGGTTCCGCCGCGGCCGGAGAGTCCAAGAGCCTTCGCAGCCTCATCGTGGAGGGGATCCCGAAGGCTCTATCGCGACCAAGAGAAAGGTATACCTTGAAGTCAACCAGTCTCTCGACTCGGAACCTGACAGAACTCACACATCGCCGGGGATCCGGCAGAACCAATGCAGCAGGCGGCGGGTGGAGTGTCTTTGCAGATCCGAAAAAGAAGGTCTCGCCTCTGGACACGGTCTTGCCAACACCTCCGACATCTGAAGGTGATGATGAGGCTGGCATCGATGCGACAGAAGTCGAGCTTACCCGCAAACGAGCAGTAAGTCCGGCGACGGAACGTGAGGAGCGGGCTGCCAAACGCGCCAAACGAGTTGCGCAGGCTAGATTCGGGGATACGGCGAAGGTTAATGACGGAAAGGGGGTTGAGAGGGTGGATATTGTTATTGAGGATCCGTTTGTACTACAGTCTCGGCGCGAGACAGCCCTGGATCAAGGAAATCCGTCTCTCCCGCGTTCGAATGAAGGCGAAGGTTCGGGTGACGAACGGGTTAGACCGAGAGACACTAGGGCTGGGCGGAGGAGTAATATTCAGGAGATATTGAGTCAGGAACGAGACGAAGACGAGATAGATCAAGAGGAGGAGGCAGCAGGAGGGCGTTGGCGGCCGAACGTGAGGTTAACGTTCCATGGCACGCATGTGTTTGCTGGTATCAGGCAGCTGGTGGAGCAAGGAATCATTGATGGAGAGAGGATGCCTGGGTGGATGACAGGCGAAGAAGGTGTTACGATAGGGGCTGTCAGGCATGGTCGCATCCGCGGCCACAAAGGTTCGGGAATATGACCGTGATACTGCGCTATGGCTTTGAACCAACGATCAGGTTATGCGGCATAATCACTTGATGGCATCGGACCTTGTCCATATTAGATACCCTGGTCTAGAAATGTGTGAGAAGATGCATAGGTACCTATGTTTAGCTTGCTCGACTCGGTGTCTACTCTATCTCTCTCGCTCCTAGATGGCAGAAGTCGCCTCTATGAGTCTAATCCGAACACCTTGACCGTATTCGCCCATGCCGCTTCACACACGTCCTCGACAGAAACCCCCTTAATCCCTGCCACGATCTTCGCAACTCGCTCGATGGTACACGGTTCGTTACGACCCTTGACCATAGCTCCGGCCTCCCACTTCTCCTTCTTCACCACCTTGAACCGATCCGGTACTTCAGGCTCCTTCTTCTGATTCTTTTTTCCTTGTTTCCTTCCTCCCTTGGCAAGTGCCTCCGATGTCCCATTAATCGACACAGGGGTCGCAGAACCACTATCAGCCCCGTTCACCTCGGCCTCGGCCGGCTTCGGTGTGAGAAGGTACTTCCATCCCTCATGACTAGGTCTAACCTCACACCATGGGCCGTCCGTCTCAATCATCAAATGATCTAGCTCGATCTCCCTGACAACATCACAGTTCTCTGCCGTCTTGAAACTACACCCGTTCACTCCAATATACAGCCCTAGGCTCGACAACTCACGCATCTCCTCCACCGTCCCGGTAAAACTGTGCACCACGCCGCCCTTCTCTAGTCTTTCGAGCCGCGTACCAAACGCATCCTTGAGCAACCGCACGAAGTCTGCGTGCGCGGCGCGCGAGTGCAGGAATAGCGGCAGCTGCGGTGTCAGCTCGGCGGCCAGTTTGAGCTGCGCTGCGAAGGAGTGCAACTGGATATCTTGCGGGCAGTAGTGTAGCCTGTCATAGTCGAGGCCGAACTCGCCAAAGGCTACGAGAGATGAGGGCGGAGCGGACTTGATTAGTGATGTTAGGTCCGAGATGATTTGTGTCGTCTTTTCCTCTGAGACAGAAAGACCGTCGGGGACCGGTTTTGAAGGGTCTGGTCCGCAGGCTGGCGTGTGCTGCTCGTCTGCAGAGTGGTCGTCGTCATCTTCATGGTGGCGCTTGTGGGAGATGCTAAAGATGGAGCTGCTGCAAGGGTGGATGCCTGCTGTTACGTAGACAGTTCCGGCTATGGCGGTAGTCAGTCCTGGGAAGAAGACTCTCTGTCTAGAGTAGATAGGGCAGAAGCAACATACGGAACTCTTCAGCAAGATTCAGTGCATCCCTTGAACTCTTGAAGCTTGAGCCTGTCACGATGAGCTTCGTACATCCGACCTCCTTGGCTCGTTGGATGACCGCTTTCAGGTCGTCAGGGTGTCGTTGTTTGCCATGGTATCTGCCTCTGAATATGGGATCTGCGAGGTTGATACCGATCTTTTACTTGAAAGCTCGTCGGTCAGCTTCCGTCTGGACGATGAGAGTGAAAATGTCCCAGCACATACATCGATATAACGAGGTTGATATCCAGAGTTCTTGGATGTCTGTCCGTCACCACTTGGCCTGGATGGGGCAGGATCGATCCTGGCAGGTGCTGTCATGTTGAATTGCCGTGAACCTCGATATCTAAGACAACTTGTGGGCTTGGAGTGAGGAATGATAACTCCGAGCTGAGCTGCTCTGAGGTGTACGCTGCTTGAATGTGCAGCTCGGAGTCTCATGCCTCGGCCGAGGAAGGAATTACGAATGGATTAGAGAGCGATTTGCACCGTACGGAGCTGATCGGTCTTGCTTGATATGGTCTTTGTTTACTCCTGTTTCTGGCCAAGTGCTGAATCTGCCTGGATCCCTTAGTTGAGTCATTCCAGGTATCTGTGGTTTAGCTCGAGGCACACCAATCGCGACACGCTGAGACGGTTCCACATGTGCCTTTTCCCTGCAGAAGCACCCTGAAGCAGGCTGCATCCCTAGCGGCTTATCTAATCTTTCAGTGGACAGGACCCGCTATCTGCCACTGCTTTTTAATTGAATCCCGGATTGTTTTGCGCGCTAAAAGTCGCGTCGAACGCGCTCCACGCCACTTCACGCGCCGGTTTTTAAAGAGAAGTGAGAACACAATCCTCTCCACCATCCCTCTCCCATTCATCACCAGTCCAACACTACCAAAACAGCAACACAGCCTCCAGACACGGCTGTATCTGTCCAGGAACTGCCATACCAAGTCGAGGGTGCATCCGGACTGCATTGGCTTCATACCCAGAAGCCTTCAGCCTCCATTCTTCTATCTGAAGACATCGTCACCCCGCGTTTCCTTACAATCCCTCTCCGCTCATAACAGCCTCAAGATGTTCGTCCGAAAGCGAGGTATGTTTACTTCCAACTTGCTTCACAGGCTACTCTGCACAGGCAACTCTGGTAGCTGACGCCTTTTCTAGATGGACGCCAGGAGCGTGTCCAGTTCGACAAGATCACAGCCCGCGTCTCAAGACTCTGTTATGGTCTTGATATGGACCATGTAGACCCGGTCGCAATCACTCAGAAAGTTATTTCTGGTGTGTATGGTGGTGTCACAACAGCCCAGTTGGATGATTTGGTCAGTAGATGCTTCTCCCCACCACGCGATAATTACTTGCCGTGTCTAACGTACCTCTTCTGTCCAGGCTGCCGAAACTGCCGCTTACATGACCGTCACGCACCCTGACTACGCTATCCTTGCAGCGCGTATTGCTGTCTCCAATCTCCACAAGCAGACCAAGAAGCAATGGTCCGCAGTCGTCAGCGACCTCTATCACTACATAAACCCAAAGAATGGAACGCCGTCGCCTATGATCTCCCAGGAGACGTACGACTGTGTGATGCGCCACAAGGAAGACTTCGACTCGGCCATTGTCTATGACCGTGACTTCAACTACCAGTACTTCGGCTTCAAGACTTTGGAGCGGTCATATCTGCTCAAGCTCAATGGCAAGATCGTTGAGCGACCACAGCACATGATCATGCGTGTTGCTGTCGGCATCTGGGGAGACAATGTGGAGCGTGTGATGGAGACTTATAACTACATGTCCAGCAAGTTCTTCACACACGCCTCGCCCACCCTTTTCAATGCAGGCACGCCTCAGCCTCAATTGTCGTCCTGCTTCCTTGTGGACATGAAGGATGACAGCATTGAAGGTATTTACGATACACTCAAAACTTGTGCTATGATCTCCAAGATGGCGGGTGGTATCGGTCTTAATGTGCACAGGATCCGGGCTACCGGATCTTATATTGCTGGCACCAACGGAACTTCAAACGGCATAGTTCCCATGCTGCGTGTCTTCAACAACACTGCCAGGTATGTGGACCAAGGTGGTAACAAGCGTCCTGGTGCCTTCGCCATCTATCTTGAGCCATGGCACTCAGACGTCTTCGAGTTCCTTGACCTCCGCAAGAACCACGGCAAGGAGGAGGTTCGCGCTCGTGATCTTTTCCTCGCTCTCTGGATCCCCGATCTGTTCATGAAGCGAGTCGAGAAGAACGGCGAGTGGACCTTGATGTGTCCCAATGAGTGTCCCGGCCTGGCTGATTGCTATGGTGACGAGTTCGAGGCATTGTACGAAAAGTACGAGGCCGAGGGCAGAGGTAAGAAGACTATCAAGGCTCAGAAGCTGTGGTATGCCATCTTGGAAGCCCAGACCGAGACTGGTAATCCCTTCATGCTGTACAAGGACCACTGCAACCGCAAGAGTAACCAGAAGAACCTCGGCACTATTCGCAGTTCCAATCTCTGCACTGAGATCATCGAGTATTCTGCCCCTGACGAGGTCGCTGTCTGCAATCTCGCGTCACTGGCCTTGCCGGCGTATATCGACTACAACGAAGGCGTTTACGACTTCCAGAAGCTGCACGAGGTCACACAGGTTGTGGTTCGCAACTTGAACAGAATCATCGATGTCAACCATTACCCTGTGCCAGAGGCTCGCAACAGCAACATGCGCCATCGTCCAATCGGCCTGGGTGTCCAGGGTCTTGCCGATGCCTTCCTGGCCTTGCGCATGCCTTTCGAGTCTCCCGAGGCCCGCCAGCTGAACAAGCAGATTTTCGAGACTATTTACCACGCTGCGCTTACTGCCTCGTGCAACCTTGCCCAGGAGGAGGGCCCGTACTCCACCTACAAGGGATCGCCCGTCTCTCAGGGCATTCTCCAATATGACATGTGGAATGTCACTCCCACAGATCTTTGGGATTGGGAGTCTCTGAAGGCTAAGATCGCGGAGCACGGCGTTCGCAACAGTTTGCTCGTCGCTCCCATGCCTACTGCTTCCACTTCGCAGATCCTGGGCAACAACGAGTGCTTCGAGCCCTATACCTCCAACATATACCAGCGACGTGTGCTCGCTGGAGAGTTCCAGGTCGTCAACCCTTGGCTGCTAAAGGACCTCGTCGACATGGGTCTGTGGTCAGACAACATGAAGAACCGCATCATTGCCGAGCAGGGTTCCATCCAGAACATCCCGAACATCCCTGACGAGGTCAAGGCGCTGTACAAGACCGTCTGGGAGATCTCGCAACGCACCATCGTCCAGATGGCTGCGGACCGCGGTGCCTTCATCGATCAGTCTCAGTCTCTCAATATCCATATGCGTGAGCCTACCATGGGTAAGATCACCAGCATGCACTTCACCGGCTGGAAGCTCGGCCTGAAGACCGGCATGTACTATCTCCGCACCCAGGCCGCCGCACAGCCCATCCAGTTCACCGTTGATCAGGAAGCTCTGCGCGTCAAGGATACCAACATCAGCAGCAAGCCAACAAGCGGCCTGAAGAAGCGCGCGCCGCCACCAGGTAGTTACGTCTCTTCTCCCTCCGCTGCGCCTCGTCCCATGTACGCCAAGAAGGAGTCGGAGCCGCAAATGGGCACGCTTCATGCCAACGGGGTCCCGACTCCCAGCACTACGCCGCCGCCAATCCGGGCTGTGTCGAACGGCGAGGCCAAGCGTCCCGTCCCCTCGCCTTCGAAGCCGGTGCCTTTCCAGGCTGATCAGCCTGAAGGCGAGAGCCCCAAGGCCCTGCCCACCGAGCCCACAGGCCCGGTCGCAGATGAGTCACTTGATGACAAGAAGGCCGACCAGAACGAGGATGAGGAGGACGTGAGCAAGGGTCGCGAGGGCGATATCTATTCGGAGGCTGTTCTGGCTTGTAAGTTTTGCTCCGTGCTTCGTATTGGTTTTACCATGTAGCTAACCTCTGCCTGACAGGCAGCATTGAAAACCCCGAGTCCTGCGTCATGTGCAGTGGTTAGCGGTTGATGACAAGTGCTATGATGGTTGATGATTGGAACTAATGTTGACTTGGTATTGATATCTTGTAAGGTTTATGGTCTTGCTGTTGGGTCGGCTGCTTTTCGTATTCTGCAGCCTCCATTAGGGGCTTTGCGTCTGCGCGTTCTGGAATACTGACTGATATGATAAACCACTGCTGCGCTTGCGCGCTCATTGTTATATTGTCTGCTGCATTAGTTTGGGCTCTCTCTTTGGGCGGTAATACAATTGCTTAACACAGCCCCTCTGTTTACGACTTGCATCTGACGTCGGGTGCGAGTTCATGTTGTCACTTGTCCTATGTTCTTGACTTTCAGGTTCATTCAAGCCTTTGTTTGGGCTTTTTTTGACAAAAGAGTATGAGAGACACCTTGCATTTAGGGGGGAGCTCAGGTTTCGCGACTTTAGCCACAAGCAGAGTCTTGTGTTTTTTCGTTGTGTCCCGAAGCTTGACTTAGAATTCCTAGTTCATGTGTAGTCTCGACTTACAGCAGGCTTACGCCTAGACCTACCGACCAGATACGAAGTCCTTCCAGAAGTGAAACGCTTCCTGTGCCATGGGCGAGGCACAATTTACTGCCATAGCCTGGCACCTTTATGGTAGTACCCGATCGTGCGGAGTAGCAGACTCCATGCACAGAAAAACCCGGCCGGACCTACGTGTACGTCCGCTGGCTCGGCAACGGCTTTGGGGACCCAGGAAGGCCTCCTAAAGTCTCCTAAGGCGGAAGACACCATGCAAGGAACACACAAATGACCCGTTCATGTGCGACGCGAAAACAGTACGTGTGCTCCCGTTCGCAGTGCAACCATTCCTCGACGTCGATAATTTCAGGAGGCGTCTGGTGCAACCGTTGTCGTTTTAAATAGGTAATGAGAAGTTCGGCAGTGGGAGTTTGGTATTCTTTTTGTCGGCAGGAAGCAAAAGTTTCCCCAAAGGGTACCGTAGTTGTCGGGATCGGTCTGGCCGACAGAACCTTTTTGCTCAAATTGTTCACCTTACTACGTGTATGTAGATTGATCCCACTTCAGATCTCACGTCGGTAGTGGTCCCCGGTCGCCAAGAAACGGGAGGCAGGGGTCCAAACAGGCTGACCAGCCTGACCTGCGATATCACCCACCGCTGCGATCTTCGATTCACCGACCGACGATCACATGATACCACGATGGATAGGCTGGCAACAATTTCGAGACCATAAAACAACGCATGATGCTCTCGCAGGACATACTGTGATTGAAAGTAGCATATCACTCTATAAGGTACACGTAGCAGGTAGTTGTCAGATAGGCCCGTCTATGCGTTGTCCGTTTGCGTAAACAGCAAGGCCCTCAGCCGGACAAGGGTTTTTTATGCAGCTGATGCAATGGTTGCACGCATGTCTCACAGGCAAGAAGAGGAGAAAAGTGGAGGCGACGGGCGATTCCCCGGAGCAGCTCCACTCGCGACGACATTGATCAGCTGTTTCTCCAAAGCACGAGAGGAAGAAAGTTGGAGTCCTGCCGCGTACTATGGTAAATGTGCCTGATTGAAGATAATTACGTGTTGAGGGCCGAAGATTAGAACGGCCCAAGGAGATGCGCGTCTCGAGATCTAGTTTGGTCCGACAACATGAGCTGGGCGCTCATACACGTTCACAACGTACTAATTGGATGACATCAGAGACTTAATCTCCCCTGTTCAAGGTTGGCTCTGGGTGCCGGGTCGGTAGTTGCGGCCGTGCAAGGCCGCTTCGCAACGTCAGTTTGGTGCAGCCACAGACCAAGTTCCTGACAATAGGTACTGCAAATGTGGCGTGGCAGGCGTGGTAAGGAAAGACGACCCTAAAAGCATGCATGACAGGGTGGACAAAGGTGAAATAACCGACATCATCACTTTTCAAGGTTCTGGATGCCAATCTGCCCTGTTGCCGGTGCATCAGTGGCTGCTTCCTTTTCACGATATCCAAGCGTGGGGATGACCCTTGTAGAGCGCAACGCCCTAGCGCAAGCCAATCTGTGATCCGATGATGCATTGGCCAATGGCAAGCTGCCAACAGCAACGTCAAGCCACGGATCATGGCAATATCCCTGCCACTTCACTTTTGTATTGACCTCATCGCATCTTCCCACCGCATTTCCTGCTTTTGAGGCACTACCAGAAAGCGCCTGCACCCACAAGGAAGATTACGGCGATGCGTCTGTGGTTCGCTTGCGCCGTCGGTGCGACACGGAACGATCAAGCTTCGAGTTCACGATGGTCCAGGCCTTTTGAACGAGCCTTACAAATGACAGACGGAACTGCAGGTCCACCGAAGGAACAAAGCAGGTTCCCTTCCGAACGCGCTCCCGTTGTACACACAGAATACGTGTCTCTGAGAATCCATTGGCCTTGGGGTTGATTAGAGTACTCTGTGCCAGCTACACACAGTATAGTAAACAGTTCCTGTAATAAAATATTGAAACGACCGTCATCTGCGTGAACGTCCCCTGATCTAACGGGAGCTTGGAAGGGTGATTTCCCGCAACCCACATGGTAGCAGGCCAAGCTTCCGAACCATCAGAAGGCGGGAAAGCCTTTTGAGAGCTGTGCCTTGAAGCTGTATCTTCCTTCGATGCTAGTCTGGTTGCCGGGGTTGCCCAGCCTCTTTCAAGGCCGGTACCTTGTTGGGGCTCTCTCGGGCCACGCTACGTCAGGTACATGCATCCACCCACTCAGGATCTCCCGGTGACTTCACTGATGCAAGCCTAATGCTGTATGTCCCGTTTTCCTGAGAGCAGTTGCTGCTGAAGAAATCGACAAACCAAGGATAGCTGTTCTGGGCAGCAGAATGTCTGGACAATCACGATATCATGTTCTTCACGCAAAGTGTAAAGTCATCATGGGTTTCCATTCATGAACCGGCGAACAGATACCTTACCTTACATGTGGGACCTTAACAACCTGGAAGTTAAAGTTTGTAAGCGCACTGCTGGCCTGAACTCGCGGAGATGGAGTCCACAGCACATGGAAATGCAGGTGCAGTGACGACGAGTTGTCCTTGGCGGGGCTGAGTGAGTGAGGGTTGCCATCCGTAGATGTGCCTTCCCGCTGCCCTGGCTAAAACCTTGTGTGATCCACAGGTTGCATCAAGTTGCAGGTGCCTTTAGTTACTTGGCCTGGAGGTAATTTCCTTTTTGGGACAAGAGGTATACTACAGCAAAGGTACTTCATCCAGGCGTCGAGGTAACCAAGAAGCGTGCTCCTTCCTTAAAGCCACCAAGTCCCTCTCCCGTGCATCATCTCTTCCTCACTTTCACCTCAACTGCAAAACCCTTCCCATTTTTGCTTCTCGTCGCACAAAGCAACAACTCTGCCCAACAAAACCCTCCAATCTCCCACCTTTCATCTCACTTCTCCCATCTCTCATCTCCCTCACCCATTCTCCATCCTCCACGCTCACCACATCCATCCTGCACCTGCGCTCCGCCTTACTCGACCCGCAATATCCACCAGACGACTACATCATTCTTGCATTAACTTCTTGACCTACCAACCTGAAGTCAAGATGAAGTCAACTCTGGTCCTCGCCATTGCTGGCGCCACCCTCGTCGCCGCTCAGAGCGGCTTCCCGCCTAACTTCCCTGACTGTGCCGTAAGTATCGACATAGCTTCCATTCGAAAGCCAGCATAGCTCCACGGATGGAAGTCGAGGTAAACAATTCAAGCTAACTTGCCCTCTAGAAAACATGCGCCACCAACATGCTCGGCCAGGCTGGTGCCCTCGGCTGCGGAACTGAGAGTCCCGTCGACTGCCTCTGCAAGAAGCCCGAGTTCCACTACGGCATCCATGACTGCGCGTACCAGCATTGCGCCCCAGACAATAATGCCGCTGCCAGTGCCGTCGCCTGGGGCAACTCCATCTGTGTTTCTGTCACCTCCGGCCTGACAACTACTGTGAGTGATCTCTGCAAAAAGTGCCAGTCAGAGGGCTGACGCTAACAACTACCTTCCAAGACTACGACTGCTGCCTCGGTGACTGTTACTACCACGAGCCTTGCCGGCAGCTCAACCGGTGGTAGTTCGGCAGGTGGCGCTGGAGGTGCTGGCGGAGCGGTAAGTGAATCCATCTCTGACGAAAACGTCTGGATCATTGCGTACTGACTGATTTCTAGGGCGGTTCTGTCACTTCCTCGGCCATCACCACCTCTGGTTTGGTTACAGTCATCACTAGCGGTGGCTCAACCGTCACATCGACGACCGGATCTACCACCATCTACGGACCGGGTTCCTCCTCAGCTGTGGGCACATCAACTTTCACTGCCACTCTCACCACCAGCGGCTCAACCTTCACCGTGACTGGTACCACCACGGAGTCTGGCCTCAGCGGCATTGCCGGTGCCACCACCCTGCCCTCAACCGCGATCTCCACATCGGAACTCGTCTCGACCGTTACTAGCGGCTCGTCGACCTTCGTCACCACGACCGGATCTACTACGATTAGCTCCGCCTTGACTGGCTCGGCTCTGACGAGCGTTCTCTCGAGCCAGGCTTCTGTCGCATCTTCTGCGCGTACCACGTCTACAAGCACTGGTTCCGTAAGTGGCCATAACCTCGCCATTTAAAATGACTACATGTGCTAACAAGCTCTCACAGGCTCCGCAGATGACTGCCGGCCCGGTTGGCCTCCTGGCGGCTGCCGGTATTGCCGCTATGCTTCTCTAGTGCCTTTGATGCCATTATCTCTGATGATTCTGGACGCGTGAACTTTTTGAAATTTCCCCGCCTATCCACTGAGGCTTTAATGACTGCATACAGACCGGGAGGGGACGACTTCGAGGTAGATCCGATCTTTAATGATGCACGAGGGGACGGAGTTTAAGGGAATCTGAATGGGAAGGTTTTTCCGATCCAAACCTTGAAGCGTGTTCCATCCTTTACACCTTGTGTTGATATGTCCGCACTAATGTTGTCTCGGACTTAATGTGAATGTATGTATATTCATGACGGGCGCGGAAGATACCCTGTGCTTAGGGCTTGCGATGATATTTCTTTCGCTCATTCAAGGACCTATGGTGATGGTTAATAGAGAAAAAGACGCCTGGTCAATACCCATTTCCCCAAATACTAAGTTTTATTTTACTTATTCCAAGCTGGCAGACAGCAGTGGCTTTGATGATCTAGATATCCTCACTTCCTGTCTCGAAGATGGTGACGAGCCAAGAAAGCCTCATACCAGAACCGCAGCATGTGGGCGCGTCTTTACTCTACACCGTCGGAAGATCTGCTTCACGTTTGAGAGGAACAGCTTTGTCTCTGACGAAGGAAGCCGAGCTTCAGAGGTTGTAACAACCACACACTCCTGTAGTCCAGATCCATTAGTACTCGCGCCAAACATATCTATAGTCGCTGACCAGTTCCTCCGCATTTCTTCTACCCTGCGCCCTAATCTCGTTCTCAACCCGCACAGCCTCGATCCGTTCCGCCGCCATCCGACGGCTCCTCGCATTGGCCTCCTCGACCCGCCTCCTCACCTTGTCCGGCATGGCCTGGCTAAAGATCCACTGCGGCGCCGGGCCGAGCGCCAACCACCCCCTCCCGCCCGGGCCGGGACCCATCTGGGCACCATACCGCTGCAGGGCGGCGTTGAGTCCCCTGCACCGCGCCGGGGCATCGTCGGAAAACTCGACGGCCAGGTAGGCCAGGAAACCCTCTCTCAGCAGCAGCGGCATGCCGCCGTGGGGGAGACGGGGGCGCGAAGAGCGCTGGCGGACCTCGTGGGCGAAGTACCAGGCTTCGTAGGCCGCCTTGAGCTCGAAGTCGGCGTTGTCGACTGGCTCCCAGGGGGGTGCTAGGGGGCGGTAGTTCTTGCGCCCTGGCGCCAGAGGGTTTTAGTTCGAGGGCTGTGACGCGCCGGACAGGGGGGAGAAACGGAGACTCACAAGGATCTTCGTCGTGGGTGAAGCAGTTTAGGGCTAGGAAGCCGGAGAAGACTTCTGGGGTGAGGTAGCCCGTGTTTTGCGGATCCAGGACGGTGAAGAAGTCGTTCATGAGGCTTGTGAAGAGGGGCGTCGGGTCGCCGTTGTCGTAGAGGAGGTGTGACCATCCGGATGGCTCTTGTTGAGGCCTTGGTGGCGGCGGAGGCGGCGGCACAGAGGAATACTGAGTAGAGTCGCTGGATGCCTGCCTTGGTGGAAGCGGCGGTGGTGCTGCTGCTACAGGGGGTGACGGCAGCTCATATCCTGGTGGTCGCGGCGGAATGGGCGGAGGGACGTCCATTGTGAGATTTGTACCGAGTAACGACGGAACTACGGTCGCAATGAACGAACGATGAGAATACGATCGCAACAAAAGAACGATGAGAACACGATCGCATCGATAGAACGATGAGAATACAATTGTAACCAAAGAACAACGCAAGTATAGATTGCAATCTGCTATGAGGGCATCACCAGCTTATAAAGCAGTCGCATCCAGACCGGCTCGGAACGTGGTGCACGCTGCGCACCATGCCAAGACGTTCCATTATCGATAACCTGCCTACTGCGTGTCACAACCCGAGGCAGAATCGGCCGTTGGAGAAATGTCAGGTTCGCGGTCTGCCTCTCCTGTCTCAATAATGCCATGCAGACTCGGCTGACTAGGCTCTTCTGGCTCTAGAGCTTCACTCTCCGTTCAAGCACTGGATCAACGGTCGATCTTGGCATTGATGGTAGACCCACATCGAAGTTCCAGCTGCTGAGATACCCCTTGTTGACCATTTTCAACTATCGTGACGGATACTGCCCGCCGAATCCTCCACCAGCTCGACGCACTTGCACTCCGCATACTTCTGCTTGCTGGACTTTATATAGAGACGCTGTTGATGGACAGCCAGGTATGTCCCGGGTCGGGTTGGTGATTCGGCGTCCGCTGGAAGTAGCTCCTAGACCTCCAGTACCTGCCAGTCTCGCGTGGACCAGTCCTCCTCTTCCGACATCACGTCGAACGTTTGACAATATTACCACAATAAGTCAAGAAGTAAAAACCCCCCTCCCCCGCCCACCCACTTCACTTCCTACGATCTTCCGAGATACCTGGCCGCTTGTCCCAAGAAATCTCCTGTCTTGTGGAAACAGGTCCGATTTGCCTTTGCATCCCTCACGCTCTCGCCAACCGTGTAGTCAAACGCGAGTCCCGTGTGGCTATCCGTAGCCGGGATCTTGAGCTCGTTGAGCGTCTTCTGCTCCGCGGCCGGAAGGCCAGCGACATATGTCAGAAACTCATCCACGGCAGCCATGCTCGGTCCGGCGTCGGGAGTCTGGTCGGACAGCATCGTGCTACTTATCTTGGCCAGTCGAGTGATGGTATCCGGTCGCACTCCCTTCTTGAGCTGGCTCTGCTCGAGCCGTAGAGGTGCAAGCTTGGCCCCCAGGGGATGTCGTAGGATAGACCGCACGTCGTCGGGTGAGAACATGTCGCGAGTGAGCGGGTTGCGCATGACACCGCTGTTGGCGACCAGGGCGTCGGCCAGCTCCGACATGTCCCACGCGTAGTTGTCTTCTGTCACCAGCAGGTTTGCGCGCGGGATGGAGGCCACGTCGTCGCCGAGCATGGTCTCGGTGTTAGCGTACCGGCGTCCGCCAGCTAGGCGGCGGAGGCGCTCGTGTTCGACGTGTGTGAGGGCTTGCTTGACCGTCTCGGCCATGGTTTGGGGGACCGCGGCTTCGAGCAGGGTTTGGCGGGCTACGAGACGCTTGCGGATGGTGTCGCTGGATGCGGAGGGGTTGGTGGATATAGTCCACTCGAGGACTTCCTCGAAGTCGGCGATGATCAGCTCTAGGGCGGCGGGACCGCGGGTGGAAGAGAGCGCGCGAGCGAGCTCGCGGATGGGACAGGGCGGGGTCCGAGATACGACTGTGGCTAGACGGCCGTCGAGGAGGTGCTGGAGGTCTTCGAGCAGGGTGTCGTCGCCTATGCGGCCGACGGTCTGTAGGGCGCGCATCTCGCCGAGGAGAGGCTCGGCTTGGGAGCGGAGGTTGGCGTAGCCGGCTTTGAAAGATTGTTCCATGGCGGCGCGTTCCTGCTCCGTCCGTGGCATTGGCGCGAGCTTGATCATGGTCTTCTTGCCCTTTACTGATATGGGCAGGCGCTGTGGTGGTGGCTCCGGCTGGGCTTGTCTACTGCTACTTGGGACTCTTTGCCTGTTAAGGAATGTCCTAGCACTAGCATTTGAGGAATCGATCTTCTGGATTTCCTTTGCGATACCCATTGCCATGTCTGTCCGAGTTAGTCTTGGGCTTTGGTCATGTGTCGAGTCCTCGAACCGTACCTTGATTTCCTAGCTGTATCCATGCATCCAGTATAAGCTCCAGCGTCATAACATTTCCCGGATCATCTTCGAGGTTGTCGTACAGATCAGTGAGCATATCCATATCGTAGTTGTGTTTCCCGTGGGAAAGCTGTACATCGAATCTCTCCTAGATTACTACCAGTAGCTGGGTAAGGCCAGCATGGGGCAGCTCTTCCACCCAGCCTCGACCACGTCAACGAGGTTCAAGACGTTGGGCGTTCTTGATCCTGGAACAGGGCTCTTTCCAGAAAGGGTTAATACAGTGCAGAGCACAGTACTGACCGTGGTAAAAGTTTAATACCTTCTGGACAGACAGTTCCCCAGAGCCTCGTCCAGAATCTGCCTACTCACAGCTGTGGCCAAGATAAGACACACTAATGTGCAGCCTGCATACGCCTCCCCGCTAACCGGACGCAGGTTTCCGCGCTTCCAGGTGAGCAAGCGACCGGTATTTCGCAATTTGCCCTTGCCGGGTGGCAGCTTTACCTCTAGCTTAGGTTCGAGTGCATTGTCGGAGGAGATAGGCGAGGCTCTGTGCCATATGGCCGAAGTCCGAACAGAACATCATGGGCGTCGGGCCCAGAACGCTCGGTCAAAGACTACGCAGCCTGCCTCTCGTATACGCTGAGGTGACTGATATGGAAACGGGCCCGATGACAAACTATGCCACAAAGTTATAGGGGATGGAATGCTCGTATCTTATGGGAAGTGAGTCTCTGATGACTTGAAGTGCTCACAGTCGAGAAGGGATTGTCATCTTGTAACCAGATCTTACACCTCGAGAACCCGTGCGACGTGTTCTAATCAAGTAGATTGAATATCATAGGTTGATATTGCAATAGATAGAATGCTGATGTAGAAATTGATATCTGACTTCCGAGCTTTTCCTCTCTCCAAGTGGTATCTCCCTGCAAACGTCATCCGCAGCTAGACAGAAACATAAACACCTTCTTAGAACGCCGGTCTCCAACATCATCAAGCCAACACCCCGGACCGCAAAGCAGCATACGTCATCTTCATCGCGCCATCGATCAATCTCACCTGCGGTGCTCTGAACCCAGCCGGACACAGGAACACGTACCGGATCAGCACCCGCCCCTCGTCAGGAATGACGTGGTAGCTGGTCGGCGTGTGGCCCGCGAGCTCGCAGCCGAGTAGAACCTGCCGCGCCATCCAAGCAGAGTTCTTCCACGTCACGCCCGTGCTACCACTGTAGCCCAGACTCATTGCTGGCTCATCGGCGAGGTAGATGCCCGACCCGTGCGAAGCGCCGTGGGCCATGAAGGGCGTATTGCTCATGTTCTTGAGGCCTTCTGTAAGCACCTTGAACAGCCGAGTCGCCGGTGTGCCGTGAAAAGCGACTCCACCGGTTGTGGTGGTTGAGGAGCCGGCAGTAAGTCGGTTGTCAAAAATAGCCTCACGCTCGGGTGCAGAGTTCAACATAAGAAACTGGTGCACACCCGGCATGAGCGGTACGCGGGCGGATTCAGGCGCCGTTAGCATGAAGCCACGGAAGAAGGTTCCCAGCCAAGTTAGTAGTGAGACCCGTGATGAGGCCTGCACGTCATTGCCTCGAATTTTCGATAGCAGGCTCGCGGCCGAGGCGTCTTTCGGGAGCGGTGGAAATGAGTCAATCACACCCCGAATGGAGGACTTGGGCACCGGACATTCTGGAAGGAGGTCCAAAGCTGTTGCATCGCCCGCTGCAGAGTAGACGCATGCCAGGAGGAAGTCGAGCACGGGCGGATCAGCGAGAAGGTGAGAGGCGGCGATCTCGAGGGGTAGAGCTGGTGAGTTCAAGGCGCACGAAGCGCAGCTGCTTGGTCGCCATAACTTAGACCCGTGAGGCTCCCGGCAGATAAGACACTTGTCGCCTTGTGAGTCAAGAACGGAGAGAACCAGCTCGTGCAACTTCTGGAGATCTCGCTGGCCGCTGGACAGAAATGTGTGGATGGCACGGCCTAGCATGTACAGGAACAAGGTTGGCTTCGCGGTACATATCGTCCCTTGGGGAGCGCTCCGGCCAGATTGCCACGGAGTGTGTGTGTGTCCCTGCAGATCATCATCTGGGTAGAAGTGGATGCAGAACGACGAGCTTTGTTGAAGGGACACGCGCACAAGGAGCATGCGAGATGTCTGGCTGATGCCGTTGCCGTGCTTCTGGTGCTCCTTGAGGTGCGTGAGAGGAAAGCAGAGTTCGTAGGACTTGTTTCCCAGAGTCTCGATGGCGTCACTAAGGTCTTCCGGGATGTCTGGGTCAAAGCATCCCCGCGCATCTTCAACGCGGATTGCCCTCAGAAAAGTCGATGTGCGGGAAGGGTTGTGAGCTCGCAGTGTGAGACGCAGTGCTTCCAAGTTCACGGCCGTGTTAAGTATGCGAGCGTGATCTGCTAGGAACACATCCCTTGCCATGACAAATCCGGAATTATCAATTGCCATGGAAAGGTTAAGGAGTTCTGCAAGGGCATTCAGGGCTGTAATATCGCTGTGTTGGATGCCGCGAGACTGGCCCCAAGCGACCAAGAGAATTTCCGATGCCGACTGCGGCCACGTTCTTCGAGACTGGCCATGTCTCGTAAGGACACTATCGTATGCTTGTCGCCCGATCTCCGAGACTCTGTTGCATGTGGTCAAGACCTCGCAGACCAGAGCGATAACCTGCTGCGATGGCTTGAGATATTTCAATATCTTGCCATGAAGACCGGCAGGGGGGTTAACCGATTGTAGTATCTCTAGCAGAACTGTGAGATTTGCCACCTCTTGGAAAAAGAGCCATCTTAAGCTTCCTTGGCCGTTTTGGAGTGCTTCGAGGCGCTGGACGGCAGTTGGAAAGCTGCGAGTAAGCTGGGTCCACCAAGTGTATCTCTCGCTCGTGAGGCCGAAGTCCGAGGTGACAAACCGATGGTCTGTCTCCGGAAACAGCAGTTTAACGTCCGCGACGAACGTGAAAAAGTGGGTGACCGGGAGTGTCTCAGCTGCCCATGATAGGAGCTGATCAGCTCTGTATTTCATCAGGCGATAGAGCAGTTCGCTCCAGCAGACGTGGACTGGTAGCCGGCGCTGGCGGCGTCTACCAAGGAGGCGTGTGAGATTGACACAAGCCGAGCTTGTATCGTGGCGAATGATAGGGAGAATATCCTGAAGCAGGAGGTTGTCCTCTACCAAGATTTGTTCTTGACAAATCGCGACCAAACGCCCATCAATATACCGTAGATTCCTGATCGTCGTGGCCATACTCATCCGATCTGCATCCATGCCGGCCCCCCAGTACCTCATTTCTGACTGCAGTTGTGACAGAAGATCATCGATATCATCATCCTTCCCTCCGAGAGTTGCGGCAAGGTAGCTTCTCATCAATTCAGTCGACGTTTGGGCGGACTCGGCCTGCTGAAAAATGGCCTTGAGAGTGTCCTCGCAAGGGAACCTCTGCAACCTCCGAAGAAAGTCAGGAGCGAGACTCGGCCGTATCCACTTCGTACACAGGATGGCCTGTCCGAACGAGTGAATCTTTACACCGAAGTTTTGAGCAATCCCAATTTCGAGCTGGATGCAATACTCTAGCTGTGCGGTACGCATCACGTCCATAACATCCGTGGACAGATCACCGCCGACAACATTCCGAAGTTTTGGGCAGCTGTCAAATACCGGGAGAACTTTTGTTAACGCTACCATACGGTCGTTAAACCCGGTTCCAGGAGCCAGACTTCTCAGCCAGAGCAGTAACCCTTCAATGCATGACTCGTTTGCGGTGTTGAGAATGGCCTCGGTCAGAGATAGGAGGTCGTAATCGACAGGATTCGGGTTTTCGACGCAAAGAAATATGAAGAGATCGACCGCGGCAGAACAGGGTATGCTTTGTGCGTAATCCAGTACTCGAAGCAGGCGATCCAGGATGGCCGTGTCGTGGCTCGCAAGATTCACGTTGTCGAAGCATCTGGGAATGGAATCCTTAAGCGTCGGAAGATCCTGTCCTGTAGTATCGGGCCCTTCGAGGTCGAATATGTGCCGGAGGCACTGCATCTGTCTTTCCGTAAAGTGCCCCCCTTCCCATTGCATTAGACGAAGGTATTGGGGTCTCCAGCTTGTCCATTTGGGCCACGGTGGGATTTGCGCATTTACGATCATAACGGCCAGGGCGTCGAGGGGCAGGTCTGCCACAGCACGCAGCCAAGAGACCTCGTTGTATAGGCTCATGAGCTTTCTCTTCTTCTGGAGGTCATCCACGTGAGACTGAAAAAAGGTGTCAAAATGCGTCGTGTCGATCAAGTGGTTGATGTACGAGGCCGGGAGATAATACGGGTTCGTTGTTGATCCAACGACTTTGATCAAATCCCGGAAGCTGCTGAAAAGGTCGTTTGACGTCAACATCTGCATCAAGGCCTCTGCTATCCGGCACTCCTGAGCTTCGACCAGATTAGGATGGGAATAGTGTGCGAGGGTCAGACATTGGAGATATCTGGGGTTGCTCGACGTCCGGCGGCATTCCTCCCGGAATGAGGCGAGCAGGGAGGCGGACATCGGCAACGTGAGAGCATGAGTGCATGCCAGCAAAGCGATCTCACGAGCACCACCTTCCTTGTCAACATGTTCTGTGATTAAATCACCCAGTTTGACATCGCATGCCTCTGTTCGTGGTAGCAGTCTGGTCTTTGACATGTACTCATCGGTCGCCTGTCGAAGTATGTCGAAGGGGAAGCCTCCGGCCGAGTCGTCACCAGTCAGACATTGATACGCTCCGCTTCCTGCAAGATTTCTGTGCCAGATCTCCCTGTAATTTCGCCGACCAAATGGTGCCATATTGGGTCTGAGGTTGGACGCATTCGTAGTAAGCCTTCTTACTGCACCGTCCAGAGCGTAGTCATGCCCATTACTTGGACAGCAGCACTATGTGTCCTACTTGGTTCGTCGGGAACAGTTGCAGGAAGCCGTATGCTGGAAGTCGTGGAAAGAGTAAACAAACTCCTGGTATGTTATCGGCAGTTGAATCATCGTCACCAACAAGGCCTCGAACGGGGTCCCATACAGCTTGTAGCTCTTCACCGACTGCGGTGGGAGAAATACTGCCTGCCAAGAAAGCTATCTCCTGGATCTTGCTATGGTCCGAAGCCTGCGAAGCTCCAAATCGTCTGTCTGAAGGCTGTCTAAGAAATGTCCCTCAGCTTACCGGCGACTACTGCAAGATAGGCCGACTTCCTCCAGCGTCTAGGTACTGAATTAGAAAAGACTAATAGTGGCTGCAGATCGAGCGAGCGCATACCAGCTGCCACGTCGCCGCCAGAGTGCCTTGGCGTCGGCAGGCTGTTGAAGCCATCTGAAGACGAGAGATTGATATCGACCGATTTCAGAAGGGGCTCGCGAACTGCAGCTGGAAGACCCAAGTCCTTACACTGTGCTCGGTAAAGGAGAAACGCCACTGGGCGCACTCGTATCGTCCGCCTGATGGTCATAGGTAGATAGAGCCTTGCACTGCCTGCAGCGCGGATGAGGTTTAGTTTGAGCAGCTGGAACTGGAACCATGACAGGCGAAGAGAGCAAATGTTCTTCACATTGGAGGCCGACGTGGAGTAGTTTCAATTTGAAGCTGCGAAATTCATAACGTCTTGCACCAAACAGTTACTTCAAGTCTGTTTCTGTTCTGTTGCGATGAAAAGGGCAGAGTAAAGAGTTTCCTGGAGGACGTGACTCGGCTCTGTGGGCTTCGCTGACCCACTCCACCAGCGGGACTAAAGGGACACTCCGCAGGTGACTTTAGCTGTCAACTTCAGCCATTAGACTTCCAGTCCAGAACAGGGGTATTGCTAAGGTACCTCGCGTACATTACAGATTTCACAGCGTGCAGCATTGTTCCCTGTCGGATGCTCGAGTCTAGTAACCCTTCAAGACACTGGGAAGCGATATCATGCTATATGAAAATCTTCACTATGGAAAGAAAACTCCTAGAAAAAAATAAAAAGATCACTTTACAGAAGGAGATGCCATGACCATGCCTCCTCTGTGCCAAGGGACAGCCCGCCAATACCTACTCTTAATTCTACGGCAGCTGGTTACGCATCGGGTAAATCTCACCGGGGAAAATGGTACGGCCTGACTGCAAATCCGCCCTCCCATCTCCGACCCGGAACATGGACGGACACACGACCAGCTCGACAGCAACAAGTGATCCCTTGCCGCCGTCTCCATCGATGCAGTCGACGAACTGCTCCCCGATCTGAATGTTGTCCCCCCGTACAGGGAGCATGAGCCCCAGCTGCGATCGCTGAGCACCAAACTCCAGAGCCAGCTCGCCCGCAAGTCGCGCTATCTCAGGCACGCTGTCTTGGAGCTCGCCGTGAACTACTCCATTGGCCACCTCATCCAAAACTCCTAGGATATCTCGCTCCACTCTGGCGCAGTTCTGGGCGTAGGTTGTCCCCATTGCCATGACCTGCGGCGCGGCTGCCTGCCTGCTGCCGCCGGCGGCCTTAGGCAGTACTGCCGCCATGATGGATTGGAAGGTTGCTGATCGCCACTTGTTTGCTTCCTTGTCGCGCTGAAATATGTCCAGCTCACCCTGAGTGTAGAAGGGAGCCACTAGGATACACGTCAGCACCTCTTCTTGGCCTCCAACAGGCCGTTAAAGTAACCTCAAGTAAACTTACCGCTTTCATTGCCAGCCGAGTACAACCGATGCCATGCTCGGTACACATCGAGTAGCTGCTGCCGCCCGGTGTCAGGCCCCAGTGCACCAAATCCGAACGGCATCGAGAAGAAGCCGTCCATGACGATGCCCCATATAATGCTCCTGAGGAGAAACCGCAGGAACTTGTTGCCTTCCCTCGGCAGGAAGCTCGTCGGATCCAGCCGGTTGCTCAGGTGCGTCACACCGGACGCACCCAAATTGAACGGATCCGTGATGGTGTCAATCAGGAGCTTGAGTTTCCTATATTTGACCTTGAGCACGTCGTCTGTCGCCGGTCGGAAGTCGTCCGAGTTGCTGAGCAGATCCGCCTCCAATGACGCTATCCTCTGGGCGCATTCGATTTCTTTGCGTTGAAGTTCCTGGTCATAGGCGTTCCTCTGGTTGAGGATCTCTTGCTCGTACTGATCTCTCTGGTTTTGCACCGTCCAAGCATGATCAGTCTGTTGCTTCTCGAAAGCATACCGGTGCTGTGCATTGACGGTGTCTAGGGCGCCGTTGTGCTCCTCACGGATGCGTCGTAGCTCGGCCTCGTTCCTTGATTTTATCTCGTTGATCTGTTCATTCAGCTGGCTGATGGTGTGTAGGAAGTTTCTGGTTTCCTCTTCGTGTTTTCGGACGGCATCCTTGTGTTCGCGGAGCTTGATCCTCGCCTCCTGTTCCTTGTCTCGCAAGGCGGCCTTTGCGTCAATGACCTCGGTGTCTTTGACGTTCAAGGCGTTGCCCAACGCTCTGACATGATCGCTGCACTTGGCCCATTCGATGCGATGGGCCTCTGCAAGCTTCGAGGAAGTATCCTGGGCTTTCCACAGACCGTCGCACAAGTCGATGATCTGGTCGATTGGATTTTTCTTGTCGTAGTATTTCTGTTTAAATCCCTCGATATATCTCTTGATGCGATACACGACCTCGGCTTCCCTATCTTGGCATTTCGAGAGCTGGCTCTCCAACTTCCTGATTCTTTGGTCCGTGCTGAAGGGATTCATTTCGTCTGCAATACTTCGGCTCTGTCTTTGTGTAGAGGCTTCATTCCCCATGTCGCTTTACGGCGATAAGTGAGGCATCGAGTTCGTGGGGAGCAAGACTTCGGCGAGTACGACTCTGAACAACCAAAGAGGAGCTTTCACTGAATATGTTGAGAGCCTTCGGTTGCGATCGAGTGAACCAGCTCGGCTCGAGAACGTATGTCAAGGCGCAAGCGTGCTAGACAGGCAACAAGGCGTTCGGCGAGGAGGACGAGAGCCAAGTTTGGGCGATTGTCAGAGCCTCAAGAGCTGTGGTCCCGGTTCAGCTCTCATTTTCCAGTCTATCCGCCGACCCAGAGCCTGCCTCAATAGTCTGCCTCGCCGTCAAGCCACCATGCAAATGCAGCTGCATCAGGCATCACAGCTCGCTTCCTATTGAAAGTTGGTGGCATGTCTTACCGTCCTAGAGGTCCACGTCGCTCACAGTTATCACGAAAACCGTCTGGTTCCGCACTCAAGATTTAGCACAGTGTACATTTGGTGGTCGCTTCTGTGTGTTTTCACGCTCTAGACTCCACTAGTTCGTCTCCCATGTCAAACTGCCTATTGTCAACGAGAAGGCATCCGCAGCAACACAGCCCAGCGCAAGCCAGCCTTGCCATGTAAGCCCTTGGTCCCTGGCTGCTGCGAACTCGCAAAAGAGACGGCTCCGGCCTGCTTGCTCGCCATGAGCCATGAGTGTCCATGTTCGCGTCCGTACTTTTTCAAGCATTGATATCACGTCTGCATTCTCTACTCACTTTCATTTTTGGCTTTTGGCCCATCTCAAGGAAGGCAACAATGGCTAGCTCGTCGTCAACATACTCGGCACCGGGGTCGTACCCGTTGCCAACTCCTCCACCGTATCAACCCGCTGCGTCGTCAAGAGCCTCCCCAACCAGTGCTTCGCGAGCTGCTTCCGCCAGCGGCTCACAAACAAGACCTCCAGTTTCTACAACAACACCAGGGACTTTCGTAGCGCCGCGAATGAGAGTTCCGAGTGCGCCAACCCCATCAGCGACGCCTTCAATCAGCACGACAACCACAACCAGCATTACACCCGCTGCGCCAATTGCTCCTGTTCTACCTGTTGCTTCAGTTGTGTCCAATGGACAGCAGAACGCGTCGGGAGGAGAAGCTAGACTGGTCATTGCCCTCGACTACGGAACGACTTACACAGGTAAGAAGGAATATGTTCCTTGCCGCCATGATGAAAATGGCCTAATCACCCTTTGTAGGCGTGGCATATGTACAAGTGACCGGTAGAGAGACCCTCGATCTGGACAACGTCCGTGTCGTCACAAGATGGGCGAAGGAGGAGACCCTCAAGGTACCGTCAAGGTACTCGTATTCTCCGTCTCCCCGGGGTTGCACGCAATGGGGCCATGACATCGACGATAACTCGAGAATCATGGCCTGGACCAAGTTGGAGCTCGAGCAGACGAAAAACAGGACGCAGGAACTGGGTATCCTCTGCGAGATCTTCTACGGCGTTGCTTTGATGGACTTCAACGAGGAAGCAATCATCAACAACGACATTCCGCGGCACCTGGCCAAAGAAGCTGAGGATATCGTCCGTGACTATCTTGACGAGATAGCAGAGACGACCAGCGAGGATATCATTTCTAGTCTTGGACACCATGTTCCTGACCGGATTCCGATTGACTTGATTGTCACGCACCCGGCGGTGAGTTTACCAGGAAGCCACTACTGTGTCGTACGGAACTGACAAATGTCTCACGATACAGAAATGGTCTGACAGTGCAATGAACTCCACGTATCGGGCGGTAGCCAGTACTTTCAATACCTCACGCTTCCCAAAGCTGCGTTCCATATCTTTCGTATCGGAACCAGAAGCTTGTGCGCACTTCACACTGCGAGCAGCGCAGAATAAAGACCGGGGCCGTCTGAAGCGCGTAAGTATTATCAACCTCGGCTATGCGATATCCAAGGATGAGAGCTAACACACAATCATAGAATGACTGCTTTGTCGTTGTTGATGCTGGTGGTGGCACGGTCGTATGTTATCGCTCGAGTACCAGTAGTGATCTTTCGGGGCTAATCTTCTGTTAGGATCTGGCATCCTTCCAAGTTATCAGCGTGGACTCATCTACAGGACAGTTCAAGCTAGCCCCCGTCGGGTACATCACAGGTGACAAATGCGGCGCTACCTTCATAGACAAAAGCTTTGAAGACTTTCTCGAGCAACGCCTGGGGAAAGAAGACTGGAAGAAGCTGAAGAAGGAAGGGTCAAGAGACGCCGGTGCCGGTGGCCATACCCTCATGAACGACAAGATGCGGCAGCTACACAAGCAATTTGAGGCTATCAAGCATGAGTTCAAGGGTGACTCGGCCCTGGCCAAGACCATCACCCTGCCTACTGGCATTGGTACGACGGACAACGAGGCCATGGGCATCGTCAACGGCACCATCCGAATTACTGCGTAAGTGACACCAAAGCAATTCCAAGTGAGAGAAGAGTGCTGACATGGAGGATAGAGACGATCTGAAGCAGATGTTCAAAGCATCGGTGGACAGAACTCTGATCTTGGTCGCCGGACAGATCACGCAGATCGAGCTAACCAAGAGGAGAGTTAGGGTATGTTGACCGCCCCAACTGCTCAGAATAATTCTTGTACTCATAACACCTAGAATATCTTCCTATCTGGCGGCTTTGCCTCCTCCGAGTATCTCTACCGGAGAATGGTTCAGTTCGGACAGACGAGGCACATCAACGTTGAAAGAGGCGGCGACTGGTAAGTGCACGACCCAGTCCTTGCTGACTTCCTCGTCAAGATACTGACCATGCACGCGATAGCTGGACCGCCGTGGCCAAAGGCGCGGTTCTGAAAGGACTCGGAATCTGCTCGGAGAAGCCTCTTCCTGTCAGAGGCTGCCCCAGACACTACGGCGTCAAGACGCGGACCCATTTTGCGCCCTACCAGCACAAGCTAAGCGAAACCGAGATGGACCCCGAGGGTGTGCAATGGGCCACCGATCAGATCCGCTGGCTGCTCCAGAAGGGCGATGTCATCCATCCCGGCAAGCCCACCGAGGCGACGTACGAGTGCCATTGGTCTATGAAGGCGTCCGCCTATTCTTCTGGACGTGGCCGAAACCGAGACTCGGGGTTTACGCCCTCGAGCGAGGTTACGAGGGATGTCGTTTTCGTGGCATCCGCCAAGGACGAGGTCCCTACTCGCTACGCGGAGATCGACAAAGGTAATGGATGCTCCCGCTTCACCTTGCGCTATCGCTCACGATGAGAAGAGCTAACAGAGGATGCAGGTGTTGATCAGGTCGTGAGCCTCAGATGCGACCTTACGGAAGTGCCGGAAAGCATGACGGCGACTTATCAAAACAAACAGTCCGGGAAGTACATGAAGTTCTGGGTGACGGTTACTGTGAGCGTTTCGGACAAGGTCAGGATCAAGATCAGCAGTGGTGGCAAGGAGTTGGCTTCTACGGATCTCCCTCTGTGAGAGAAGTTGCTTTGGATAGTATTTCACACGATACTCGATGGACGGCGCGCGACTGCATATACTAGAGACCTAAATAGAGGCGAAATTTCTCCCATTGTCACTTTGTCGCGTCTATCGTCGTCTCTGTGTCTCGGAGGAACTTGCGCACAACCTGTACCGGATGAACAATCCGGAACACGGCGATCTGTTGACTGGGCTCTTCCACTTCAAATTGGGATACCGACATGCTCAGTGTTATCCCGCGCAATAGACATTTCCTGCTATCGAGCACTGCCCACAGCCTGCTTCACTAGCGCTTGGCAAGGCTGTCTCAATGGTGCCACCTCAGCCATCGACGCCTGGTTTAGCTGGCGAGAGGCTTTCTCCCCCCGCATCATGGCGTTCTGCTCTGGCCATTCTGCCTTCCGCCATATCCAGCTCCTATGCAATGCGATGCAGAGCACCGCGTCAAGATATCGTAGGATGGGTTTTTGTCATTGGTCATGAGTTCACACTGTCTACATCTTCGAGTGTATACAGTGCCAGAGTGACATGCTCGGTCACGAACGACATCTCTCTTGTGGGGTCTCGGCCCCTGCCAGAAGGCAGTATATGCCCTTGGCATAACCATACCGACAGCGAGAGCTGAAGCTGTGCCTGTTGAAGATTCAATTTATCCCAAGGCTCTTCAAGTCAGGCTCTTCTGACCGTCCGTCCCTCCGGTTCCGGATGACAGAACCTCACTATTGACTTGCCATCTTTGCCTTTCTCAAGTCCTGTCATCTCAATCTGTCGTGTGACAGTATTCCTCCGCGTCGTGCGCAATATCTCGAGAATTGACCAGAAACAACACGCGTCCACGCGTCCTTCACACTCATCACAGCAATCATGGGTTTCGGACGACTCCTCAGCCGGAGGTCGAAAGAGCCCAGCGGCTACACCGCGAGCATCAACTCGGACTTCTCAGTCCCCGAATCCGTGCCGCCCGCCTACCCGGTAGACGGGCGTCTCAACAAGGACACCGTCGCCATCGACACGAAGCCGTACATGCCCTCCTTCCCCATCATGGCCTCCCACAACTCTACCGAAGGGCCCCCCAAACCGAGGTTCCCAAGTGTGCTATCCCGCAAGCCAGTCGGCCAGCCCGAGCAGCAACAGCAGCACACAGGAGCGGCACCCTACCAAATGGCCCAAGCCGCCATCCCGCGACCCCCCTTCTCCCCCGGCGGCGGCGGCGGCGACAGCACCGGCCCCAGGACCTTCTACTCCCACCAGGACGACTCGGGCCACGGACAATCAGCCTACCAGTCCCCGCCCAACATCCGGCCAATGTCCATCCCCGTCCCCGGCATAACATCCAACGGCAACTCCACCACCACCACCACGAAACAGCGGCACAGCAGCACCGGCTTCCTCAGCAGCTTCTCCAGCAACAACAACAACAACACCTCCTCCTCCTCCTCCTCCGCCTCAAACGGCGGCTCCTCCTCGTCCCGCCCGCACGTCGACGTTCCCCCCTCGGAGGTGCGCCGCTGCACCAAGCTGCTGAGGCGCATGTACGAGCTCCAGCTGGACATGTGGTCGATGCGCTACGCCTACGAGCAGGACATGCCGGAGCGGCACGAGAAGAGGCGCCAGGCCGACGCCCTCCTGGTCGAGATCCAGAACATGATCCAGACCTGGACCACCACCTCGGGCGCCGGCTGGAGCGCCGAGGAGAGGGCCCAGGTCGAGTACATTGGTCGGCATCTTGATAGTTTGAGTCAGAATAAGTTCTGGTAGAGAGGGGTTTCCGGAGGAGAGTTTGTGCGACTGTTTTTTTTTGGGTGTCGGGGCCTGTTGTGGACGTGCCGGGTCTGGGAATGGCTGCATGAGAAGTGAAATTTGGTGAACTTGGAGTGGGTGACCTGTTCAAAGCAGCGATATTATTTTCATTTCTGTTTACTCATACTCGTAACATCCCGCTCAACTGGATACGTCGTGCTCTGAATAAGCCAATCGCTCCCCTGACTGCTTTTGCAGCTTCACATAATCCCCTCTCTACGATACCGAACGGCCAAATAATGTCAAACACGCTGAACATGGGGCCATTATTCGTAGGACAGTCCCAAAAAAAAAAATACCTGCTGCTAGCCTCGCGTGATGCGTCGCCGCTTGGAAACTGTACCCACGTTCTCCGGCTCGGTCGGCGTCTGCTCCTCACGATCGTCGGCCGCAGTAGAAGAGCCGTGCTCGTCCCGCTTGGCCGGCGTCTCGCCCAGCCCCGCCGCGACGCTGGCCTGCCGCGTGCTCGTGCCGGTAAGCATGGCAGCTGCCGTAGGGGCGCCTTTCTGGATCTCAGCGGCACGCATATCACTCAACAGCTTCTCCACCTCGACGAACATGGCCCGGGCGTTGTTGACGATGCCGTTCTCGTCTACCTTATAGCCAAGCACCGGGGCGCCATTCTCCTCGTCTTCGGCGTCCACCTCGGCCTCGGACCGCATAAAGGCAGGGCCCGGTCCGCGGTTCGGGTCCGGATTGTACATGATCGCATTGGCTAACATGTGGGCCAGCTCGCGGTCTAGCTGGGAGCTGTTGATGATGCCCTTGGGCGGCACGAGCTCTTCGCTGATCGGCAGTAGGACGCTGCTAGTGCCCGGATCTCCGCCCGGAAGGGCCGCTGCCGCCGCGGCTGCTGCCCTGTTGCCGTGGTTGATGGCCGCTCGAATGGACTTGAGGTCCTGCGGCATGAGGATCCTGTTCCTGTAACCCGGTGCGTCGCGTTCACGTATTTGGTGCGCGAACAGATTGGCGTCGCGATGGCCCACGATTTGCTCCATGGCGGAGTGACTGACTTTGTTGAAGGACCGCGTCCACGAGACATGCGTTGGCGGCCCAGGAGGCTCGAGGCTCTCGACCGGAGTCGGGGAGGTCGTATCCCGCCGTTTCCGTTTCACCGCGCGGGAGACGTGGCGACGGCCAGTGACACTTTCATCAGCCGTTGTATCGCCAGTCTCCGTGGGCGGCTGTGGAGTCGTCTCCTCATGCTTAATGATTGTCGAATCCGGTTCCTTTGTAGACTGGCGGTCGCCTCTGGGAGAAGCTGCCGGTTGGGATGTTGGTGGCTGGGGGACAGGGGTGAGAAGGGATGTATCCGGAGCTCTCGGCGCACTACGTGGTGGCCGACCACGACGCTTTGCAACAGGACTCACAGAACCTTGCAGGTCCTTTGAGGATACAGACTTGGCTGTCTCTGGCTGTGGAGCGACAGTTTGGGCTGGTGTTGCGGAAGGTAATGGAGAAGGTGTAGGAGGCGCAGCAGGCGGCGCAGAAGGGAGCTGAGCAGGAGCCAACACGGGACTCAAAGGTTCGTAAGCAGGGCTGGGCATGTCCCCCACCTCGGGCCGCGGTGTTGACGGTGTTTCAGACAATTTCCAGCTTGTACCGCTTCCCAGGCGGAGATAGGGTCTGAAAGGCGGAAGGGGTGTTTGCGGTGCCAGGGTAACAGGACTAGCTCGTGACGTGGGAGTCGGCGTCGCAGTACCCATATGTTGTTGGGGCTGCTGCTGCTGGAAAACATGGTCTGGAATGGCCGGGCGTGGCTGCCCCCGGCTGGGCGGCGCGCCTGGTCCATTGTAAGGCGCAGGCGCAGACAACGGGACACCTGACGGAGCCACTTGTGGTACGTTTGGCTGAAGAACCGGAGGAGGCCGTTGTGCAATGGGCTGCGGCGTGCGGGTTCGTTGTTGCGGCAGAATCGAACCTTGTGCTGGGCCGAATGGATGTGTGGGTGATGCCGCCGCCAGAGGTCGGTTCTGCGGAGGGTGTTGATAGCCAGGGTAGGGGGCCTGTGTTGTGTACGCAGGCTGTGATGGTCGTCCCTGGGCCGCAGTCTGCCCTAGTGCGGGTGATCGACTCGGTGTCGGAGCATGGGCCGCATCGGACGGAGTCCTGATAGGAGCAGGTTGCAACGCGGGAGAGTACTGCCCGGAATTTTGAGGTGGTTGGAGTGCCGACTGTTGCGGGGGCTGTTGGATAGTTTGAGGCAATGGTTGCTGTCCCTGTTGTTGCTGCACGTGTTGCTTCACGTGTTGCTGCACCTGGGGTTGACGTATTTGTTGCTGCGCCTGTTGTTGGACCGGCTGCTGCTGTGTCGGTTGTTGCAAAGGCTGCTGCAAAGGCTGGCCTGGCGAGGGTATAGGCTGCGCCTGCAGCGGACGCGGGGAACCGTATGGCGACGGAGCCTGCCCGTTCCATTGAGAATGGGGGGGCTGCTGTTGACCTTGCGGAACTGGTGGCCCGGCTGGCTGTCTTTGTTGCGGGAACTGGCCCGGCCCCTGGGGTTGTCGGTATTGCGGAGGAAACTGATTCGGTTGATACAGAGGCTCCCATTTCAGCTGTCCAGGAACGGTAGGCTGGTTCGACTGCATGACAGGCGATATCTTGCCGCGCCCAATGCCTTCCGGCCGCTGTAACCCTTCCGCTGACACCTGCTGTGGAGCTGGGCCTTGACGTCCGGTCGAAAATCCGACTCCCTGAGGTGGTTGAAGAACTTGAGGTGGACCACTGGGCGGCCGAGGCTGCTCTTGTTGCCGCACAGGCGGACCTGCAGCAGCAGCATTGGGGGCCAGGCGATTTTGCTGGTTCTGTGAAGCACCAGGATGCTGAGGCGCGGGGACCGGGGGTGTAGTAGTTTCTGGCCTCCCCTGAGGTGACGGCAGGGGTTGAGGGGTAACAGCTCCATTCTGAGAGTCTTCTGGCCGAGCAGCGAACTGCGGACGGGCTTGGTTTGCTAACTGCGTTTCCGATGGTTGCACTTGAGACTGCTGCTGGGCTTGAGGTTGAAGTTGAGCTTGAGGTTGAGCTTGAGGCTGAGCCAGGGGCTGCTGCTGCTGCTGCTGGATCTGGGGACGAGCCTGTTGTTGATATGGAGGTTGAGGACGCGGTTGGATCGGGGGCTGCTGCTGCTGCGAAGGTTGTGACGTCTGAGGGGCTCCGTTCGGAAGTTTGACCTCGGCAGGTGTAATGCTCAATGGGACTACTGGATGTCCATTTTGACCAGCAGAAGCAGGGACGGTGACAGACGCGTCCTTATTAGCCACATCCTTGACTGCCAGCTCCCTGGCTTCGATGTCGTGTATCTCGTCCTGCAGATTTAGGTAGCGCTCTTCATCCTCCCTGATCTCGCGGACGACATGATCTCGGTATCTCGCGTAGAGCCTGTCGATAAGAAGAGGGAGCTTCTCCAGATGCTGGCGGGCGTCTTGCAGGGTCGGTAGGGGAGGGGAGGCAAGCTTGCGCTTCTTTGAATTGGGCGATTGCCCAGAGCTGTCGGGCTTGTCGGTATTTTCGGAATCCGCCTTCAGCTCCTCCCGCAACAAGTGCAGGAAGAGCTCTTGCAGAGCCTCCGGGCTCAGTCGGCCAGCATCGTAGTGAGACGAGTCCTTGACCAGTGAGTTTTTCTGCAGGAGGGTCGAGATCTGGAGGAAGGCGGTGGCTTCGATGCCGTGGGTGAGGAGCGACTGGAACAGCAGTAATGACTCGAGTGGTGTGTAGCGGGCTGTTGTAGTATTCATGCCCCAGTATCCGCCTCGCCAACGATCGAGGGGACTGCCGCGTTGGAGTAGATGGATGGGCGCCACGATCTGGATAGAAATGGAATGGGTTAGTTTTTGGGATTGCCTTCTTGATGGTCGCGACGGACGACGGGGTGGACGCGATACGTCATGAGCAACGCGACGGTCCACGAATGGCACTTACCGGCGACCTGACTCGGGTCAACCTAACAGTTCTGAAGGGTCTAGGGTCTCCTGGAGGCTTTACAGGTGGCTATTGAGACGGCTTGATGATGTTGCACGCGGTCTGGATGGAAATTTTTTTGATTGTCGCGATGTTCTCAAATCACGTGAAAGCGACGATAGCCGTGTTTTCGTTGTGGTGGTGGTGGAGGTGCAAGTTGGAACCTGGAACTGATTGATGGGAATTGCCGCTCTGCACCGAAATGCGAAAGTTAAGTTTGGGTTATGGCACGTGCGTCTCACAGCTGGCGGCATAGAAAAAAGGTGGGCGTTGCTAAACTGGCAGGCAACTGGCAGACGAGGTTTCGCTACTGCCTACAACATACAGAATAGCGCTTCAAGGTTAGCACGACTTGTAGATAATCAGATTACTTTCTCTACGTCGAACACAATCTGCCAAGGAAAAGGATGCGAAACATGGTATGAATGGTGAAGGTAGTAGCTCAAACGGGTCGTTGAGCTGCTAGAAACACCAACATCTTGAGGCTGGTCGATCCATGAGACATCTCTAGGTTAGGTATCTTGTGTAGACAGAGATTATGTGTCTATTACTATATCTAGTAGCCATACCTATCCCAGCAACACATCTTTGGCATTATCAGCAACTTGAGAACCTCATAAGGGTAGTCGAATTGGACACCTGGTCCAAAGGTCATCGGTGCTTGACAGGCCATGTGGACCGATCACAGATGGCATTTACACGTGTAGAGTCGAATTTCATGAGGTTAGCGCCAGTAACCAGTCCGCATCTGAGCCGGTCTCAATGAAAGACACGGGCGAATGAATACTCATCAGTCCATCTTGAGAATCGTATTCTGTACTGACAACGGCAGAGGAAATGAAAGTTGCTGGAGATTTGGATCATCCTTGACAGGCGCCATTGCTGGTCACCATTTGCTGATGATTTCTCCCCACAATCAGTCTGACCCCACCACCGGTTGCAGTGGAAATCTTTCAGGGAATCAGGGGTCTGTCATTTTTTAAAAGGGGAGCCAATGTCAAAAGTGTCCCTGGATACGGATCTCCAAAGCATGAACAACCACTTCTCGCCTTATTTCACAGAAATCTTACCGGTTGGTTTCAGAAAAACCTACTCCCCCAAGTAGTGTACACCTAAAGTACTCATAGATAGGTATAACCGAGTGTTCTTTCGCCTGTCTGGGCGCAGTGAGGCGTGTCTCGCACAATTTACAGCTACACAGCTGGTGACCACTGCCGAGTGACAACCTCTGTGTAATTGCACGAGA
The DNA here is from genome assembly GCA_021432605.1 of Coniochaeta sp. PMI_546. Taxonomy (NCBI): domain Eukaryota; kingdom Fungi; phylum Ascomycota; class Sordariomycetes; order Coniochaetales; family Coniochaetaceae; genus Coniochaeta; species Coniochaeta sp. PMI_546. Next base: position 1,256,140 of record MU271148.1, on the reverse strand, counting down.
TCCAGCTCAGCGGCCGTAATCTGCATCAGCAATCCACTAAACGCCAACGAGTTAGCTCCCGAGAACCACGCATTTCAATCAGGAGGTCGCACGGACACCCGCCTGACGAACTCGAGGGTTCTCCGCTGGCAACCTGGCCAAATACATAGTACAGCGACCCTTGTCCCCTGTCCGTTATCGTCCCCTTATACTCAATCGACAAACCACCACCACCACCACCACCACCAACATCACTTTGATCTTCCTTCTAAGAGTCCTCCACCAACACCTTTCCACTACACACCCCACGCACATTACACGGAGTCCGACAGTTGACACTTCTTCTGTTTATTCACACCGCGCATACAAAATGGCCAGCAGGACGGACGAAGAGCTCGACCGCGACTGGAAGCCGAATGGCCGTCGACCGCAATCGTGCGTTTCTCTCCTCAACTTCGGCGATAACTTGGATGCAGACTGGATGCTGACTTTCGATCTCTTTCCCGCTTTTAGCACAATCGCCCGCTCTTTCTCCCAAGAGCTGATGGACATCTTTCGCATCGAGAACAGCGTGGCCGACCTAGACGAGCAAGTCGACAGGCGGTGAGCACTCGTCCCCCTAACTAACCAAATCTGTATCCCGCCCCAAACTAATCTTTGACATGCAGGAAACAGCAACTCAACTCCCAAACCTCCGAGCTCGAAGCCCTCGAGGCCCGCATCCGCGAGATGGAGCAGCGCCTCAACCAGCGCAGCAGCCCCAACAGCAGCCTCAACCAGCGCCTCGCCCAGGCCCACGCCCAGCACCAGGTCCAGTCGGCAGCCATCAACAGCCAGCGCGCCCACGACAACCGGCAGCGGCGGTCGCCCATCGCCGGCGTCTTCCCCCAGCAGGCCGATCAGCAGGACGACGTGCCGCCTCCGCTCCCCGAGAAGGACCATGCCAGGGCCGCCAGGTCGGACAAGTACGGGGCCGGCAGCAGGCCCGGCACGGCGAGACAGAGCCAGCAGGCTGTGCCTGGTGCTCTGCCGCCGACGCCTACGTCTAGTGATGGCGAGGACGCTTAGACACAAACCAGCAAAACCTTCAGAGTCCTAAGCGACTTACTGCCACGCCTTCCGTTGCCCGATCTACGCACGTCATCTCGTTTCTGGACAACATCCCTAGGAGATGGTCTAGCATACCAACCTGCTTGTAAATCACAGCAAGAGGATCTCTCTGGGATTTCCGGAACTGACACAGCGGCAACCCTAACGACAAACTCATTCATCCACTGCTTCAAGCAACCAAGCATGCGTAACCATCAAATACCCCCATCAATACCCAGCATCCTTCCATCGTTGCATTGCCAGCCCTCATCGTTTTCTCCATCATTCGCTCAGCTCCAAGTCCGCTCGCGGCCGGCGTCAGGATACCAACCTATTACGTTTTTTTTTTCTTTTCACAGGCGGTTTAATCACGTTTGCGTTGTCTTCCTTTTTTTCTCTTTTTACTTTTATCCTTCTCTCTGTTTCACGGTGTCTAAAGTCAGAGCAACTGTTCTGTGTTTACTGTCACGTTCACGGTGGGCGAGCACAAGGGCGGGGAATCATGTGTATCGGAGTACATGGTGGCTGGAGGGGAGAAGAAGACACGGGAGGAAGAGAGAGAGAGAGAGTGTGTGTGTGTGTCCCATGGCGTTGGAAACTGTTTGAGCCGCATGACCCGTGGTGGGCGGCACGGGATGGAAACTTCTTGCAGTGTACATACCATCTTGTAGGGAGTAACCGATATTAATGTATACCCGAGAACCGTCGAGTGAGAGCTGTGGTTGGTTCAGCGGGTGAGATAGTATGCGGCTGGACGGCAAGCTCGCATATAGCCGCCACCGCTGGGACGAAACCTGGTAAAAGTCATCCGCGACCAGAATATTCAGAACAGGCGAAATAGAGAGGGAAAGAGAGTTGTGTGTTATTCCTCCTTCTATCTGGTTTTTTTTCTTCTGCATCACTTCCTACCGTCTCAGATGCCCATAACACACGGCGGGTTGCGCATTTAGCCATGAAATCAGCCGCGAAAGACAGACGCCCCCCAAAAATTCTCCTCTTGCCATCCACAGCAGAACACAAAAGCAACAACGTGCAGGGCAACGGACTTGTCAACGGCCACTTAGCCACGGTCATTGCGCGAACCCCTTAAAACGGCGCATCAGAGCAGCAATCAAACCTTCCTATCTTCCATCGCCGGCAAGCTCAGTCCGTGGGCAACAGAGTACTGCTCACAACGCGATTACCACCAGGGCAGAGTTGTCGAGGTGAATTGTCCGAATTCCCATTGCAAACCGCATTCATGGCCCATCACGCATCCGATCAATTGAGCACCTTGTCAGCAAGCCCAACCCGCCCGTTTCCGATGTCGAAGACGGCATAGACAGCCTTGAGGAAGACGTCTCCCAGAATACTAAACGGGAGCGCTCCTACCGACTGCAGGCCGCCGTAGCAGTAACCCGGCTGGCCCAGCTCCGCCATGTCGGCGTAGTTGAGGTACTTGCCGGGAATGGTGGCGTAGTATCCGTTGTCGAATCCGATGTGCAGGTCCGGCAGCGTCGCGTTGCAGGGGAAGGTGTACCCGTCCACAGTGGCGTTGTACGCGGCGCCCGCCTCCGTGGCGTTGTTGTAGTACAGCTTGACGAGGTCGTCCTGCAGGAGGATGAGCGTGGTACCCGTGTCGACGATGGCCCGCCACGCGGACTCAAGCCAGTAGATGCTGGGGCCGACGTTGAAGCCCGAGAAGATGAACTCCCAGTACTTGGAGCCGTTGATGAGCGGGGTGTAGAACATCTCTCCTGTGTACTTTGTGTTGTCGATGCGGCCGAACTCGTAGAGTCCGTTGGTATGCCAGTGCAGGTCGACAGTGAAGACCGGGGCGTCAAGGACGGGCGTAAGAAGGTCGAGGAAGGTGGGTGCCCGCGGCAAGATCTCGCTTGGCTGCGCGTAGGCGAGGCCTAGCAGACCGGAGAGGACTTTGTCCGTTACCATCGAGCGGGATACGGCCAGGGCAGACTCGACAAAGACGTCTGGGACGGTGATGTTGCCCAGAAGGACGGTGTCCTTCCAGACCGAACCGCTAGCAGAGCTGCCGTCGCCTAGTGTAAGAAGGTACATGTTAGTTTGCTAATCCTTAGTTGCCTCATACTTTCTTCGTCTCAAGCGCTCATGATGCTTCGGAGGAGAGACATCTTGCTTACCATACATGATCGACCAACGGGAACCATTGACTTGGCTCGCTGTGGAAGACAGATTGGGTGACCAGATCTGGCGAGAACCGTTGATCGCTCCGCGGGTTTTGGTCTCGGAAGAGAATACCCAGCTAGCAAGTTGTTAGCTTTCTCATTCTTTCTTCTCTCACTGGGTTTGGATCGGGATTGCTCGTTTACAGATCAGAAGAACCAGTATCGAGATCAAGCAGGAGCTGTTGACCAGGCGTGCCGATGAACACAGGGCTGAGCCACTCGCGGTCTTCAGTCTGGTTGTATGCGGCAACGTCACCGACTGTAAGCGATGTCAGAAGTCTGAAATGTAAAGTATAATTGACGATGAACGCGTACCTAAGCCCTTTTCTGAGGCAAACTGGGCCAGGGCGTCCGAAATAGGCAAGCCATATTTGGCCAGCGCCCGGAGTTTGGCTCGCGGACCGCTACGCTGGACGTTGGCGTTACGGTGGGCATCGATGGTGAAAGATCCAGAATTGTCACGCTTGATGCTGGCGATGTCGAATGCATGTGAAGTCGGGTGGCCGTGGACAAGAGACAGAAACAGGAAGACGCAGAGCCCAACGGCCTGCATCATGAGGCTACGACTGGCTACCATTGTGTCGAATGGACAATGATGGGGACTGAAGTCGTCGGTATTGATGTTTGGTTGCCGTGATGGTGAGATCGAAATTTCGGTGAGAAGGAGGGTGAGGTGGTTATGCCTTGATGTGAAGGACAAAGGCTGAGGGAATGGAAGGGTTAAAAGTGAACGAAAGACTTGAACTCGGGCGTTCAAAGCTTTGCCCTTTCACACAGTATCACGGCTGGATTGTTTGCTGAAAGAGAGTGCGTTCAGGTTTTTGTGCGATGCTAGGTCAGGTAAAAGGTGGTGAAGAGGTGATAAGAGAAGGTCCTGGAAGAGAATGATGAGTATTCCTATGAATCATCTGGCAGGGCGGAAGTAGAAGTGAAAAGGGAGGGGGGTGAGAGGAAGATGATTTTGAATAGGTGCCTCTAGGTAAGGAAGGTACTTACTTGCCTTGCCAGGTCAGGTATGGTACCTTGTGATAAGATGTTGGTCGGGATTTCTTATGAGGACTAGGCAGTAGGAGGTATTTACTTGGAGGGAAGGAACATCTCTCTCCTGCCAAAGCCATTGAGGTTACGCCATCTGCAGGATCCCTTTGGAGTAGGAGGCATAAGAGCAACAGAAGCATGTCTCAAACACAACTTTCAAGCTTTAGCCACCTCCGGTGTTGAACATTCGTCATTCACATTTTACCATTCTTTACGTCCTTTGCCTTTAGACTGTGACACCATGCGTGGAAGTGGCTATGTTGAACATATCATCCCTGCCCGGCCCGCTTCTCTTTCAGACTCGTAGCTGACCGTCGCCACTGTGCACAGTGCTGTCACACAGGCAAGCTCACAAACAAGAACAAAATGCCATGATAGAGGGAGCCGTCGTAAAGTCAAATATCAAGGATCATGCCTGCCAGAGTCACGGATAGCCACATCGTTACAGAAGATCCTCGCGCAGGTACCGGCTCTTGCATCAAGAGGTACCATCTGCTACCCGGATACTCTGGTCGATGGCTATCCCGTCTTACGCAGTGAGAAGTCGCTCGAACCACCGACGTCAATCAAGCTTAGTCTGTGAAGAGACGAGAACCATTCATGGACGCTACGGTTACAATTGTGTCACACCGCTCAGGAGCGTCGAGCCTTGTCCGAGTCACGTTGTCGTGCGGCTCCTAATTCCAAAGCCATTAATCCATCATATCTGTCCTGTCCCTCGCCTGTGCTCCCGCTGTTGGAACACGCAAACCGTTACCAACGTGGCTTGGCTGTGATACTGTCATACCTCCGGCAGATTGAGCTGTGACACAAAGGACGTCTCGCTGTCTTCGGTCGCACTCCGCAGGTGGAAAAGGGGCAATACAGTAGTACAAACGATCATCGTGTTGACCGCACGGGAGGCCATGGCCTTGGTAACATGAAGAATAGACAATCTCGAGAACACATACCAGAACCGGCAACCACAGGCACAGGTAGCACATACAAACAAACCACAATTGTCACCGAACGCGCGTCTCTGCATACCACCTGATGAAAACACCATCAAATTGATCTAGATCAGCCTCTATGGGCCTCCACACATACACCCAAACTCCAATTTCCCAAAAGCATCAATGCATCAATCTACACCCAAGTACACAATCTACAGCTCCTCATGCTTGGGTACATCCTCCTCCTTCCCCTTCGCTTTATCTTGCCTACCCTTGTCCGACGCCTTTTCATCAGCCATGTACTGCTTCAGCATCTCCTCAATCTCCTCCTCGCTCGGCATCTTGCCGTCCTCGCCCATCTTGATCGTCTGCGCCGGCTTCTTGCCCTTGGCCGTCTTGCTGGCCTTCGCCTTCTTGGTCTTGGACTTCTTGTTCTTGCCCTCGAAGTTGCGCACCCCCTTCATCGCCAGGTCCATCCCGGCCTTGTCCAGCTTCTCCTTCTTCTCCGTCAGGTCTTTCGACAGGAGCACCGGATCGTCCGTCGGGCCCAGCTTCTCCTGCTCGACCACCTTGGCCTCTAGCCATGCGATGATGGAGACGTGGAGCTCCTCCGTCTCCTTAAGGTCATCGCGAGTGTACAGAGGTGGTACGGGTCCGCGTTCTTTGAGGACGTCGTCCATTTCAAGAGACTTGGTGGTGGAAGTCGTAGAATCCTCGTCTTCAAGGTCTGCGAAGTCGTCTGCTGACGGAGCTGGGGTGGCCGTAGTCGTCTCCGTGTTGGTAGAAGTAGACGAGGCTGACGAGGCGATGCTGGCGGACGACTGGAACGCCTCGTATTCGTCAATCTGCTTCTTGATGTTGTCCACGAACGTTTTGGTCTGGTTGAGCTGGTCCTTCAAGCTGGCAATGAGCTCGGGACGCTTTGCAGCTTCCTCGATCCGCTTCTGGATAGGGTTGACGATGTCCTGTAGAGCCTTCAGTCGGCTGCGGAGCTCCTCGCGACTGGCGTCGGCACCCTCTTCGTAGAGCCACTCGCTGGTCTCCAGGCCCTTCTTCTCGAGCTCTGCCTTCTCTTGAGCAGTGGCCGCGGCCACGAATTCTTCGTTATCGAGAAAGTCCCGGACCTTGTAGGTGAAGCCCTCCAGCTGATTCAGGATTTCCTCTCGCTGGCGACGGGAACGGTCAGATGCTTCGAATGCCTTGATTCGGTCCTTCAGCGCGGTGACGTCCGCCTTGGGTAGGGTTGGCAGTCCGGTCTTCTCCAAAGTGTACTCGACCGGCTGGACGATGAGCTTCTTCGTCTTGGACTTGACCTTGCCGTCCGCTGATTCGGAAGCCGAAGCAGATGCAGAAGTTGACTTGGTGGACGTGGACGTTGTCGTGGAAGATGTCTCGGTTGAGGAGCTCTCGGTGGACGATGACTCTGTGCCTTCACTAGCAGAATCTTCGCCATCAAGCGGTTTCTGATCCTTCTTACCAAAGCCGAACAGGTTCTTGACGCCATCGACAAATCCTTCCTTCTCAGGTTCGAATGCCTCGCACTCAAGTGCCGCCTTCGTGATCTCAACCTCTCCGTTCTCGGGTGACAATCGCACGGCGACTTTGAAGTGGATGTCCGACTTGTTGCAGCCCTGCTTCTCAATGATCTCTCCCACAGTCGCTGTTAGGTTCTTGGTAGTAAACACCTTAGTCTCCGCCTCGACTGTGCTCTGAGCATCGTCGGTGCCGGGGACGGTCTGATAGAATGTAACGGCGAAGTCCTCCCGGTTAGAGAAGGTTACTTCCTTAGGTGCCGCGCCAAGGACGGAGGTAGCTGTCCAGAGCCTCTGGTGCCGTGCCTTCTGCTTGTCATCGCTCCACCTCATGCCGGCCGGGTAGGCTGCAATGTCGGAGATCCTGATCTCCTTGACGCGGAAACTGGGGCTGATCTCGGCCGCTCTGAAGCCGGCGCCGAAAACGGCAGCTTCGTCAGAGTTCACATTCGTACGGATCTTCTCGGCATCGCCGATGATCTTCTCGAGCTCCTTTTGAACAAATGGAGTACGAGACGCGCCTCCGTGGAGGATGATCGAGTCAAGATTCGAGACCTTAAGGCCTGCCATGCTCAGTGCGTCATTGATTGCCGTAGCGACCCTCTGCGCATGGCTCTCGGCGAGGGTCTCGAATTGGGCACGGCTGAGCTTGTACTTGAAATCGACATCGTCATAGAGGCCCTCGAAGCTGGCATGTGCCTCCTGATTGGCGCTCAGAACGTGCCTCAATCGCTCCGCCTCTTTGGTGAGCTTGGCGATCGCCCTGCCGTGAGCCTTCACGCTCTCGACCGCGACAGACGCCTTCTTGGCCTTGGGGGACTCGACAAACTGCGAGACCATGTCGTCGACAATCAGATAGTTGAGAGAGTCACCACCTAGGGCCTTGTCCCAGCCGCTTCCTAGTACCTGGACTTCCTGAACCGTCTTGTTGAACTTGCCCACGTCTTTCACCGTGCGGCTCTGGAACTTCAAGATTGTAGCCTTGGTGGAACCTGCGCCCATGTCAAAGACCAAGTGGTGTTCCGGTTTTCCTCCTTCGACAATGTTGGGGAACTGTCGTGTGGTCGCGTAGTTGAGTCCGACAGCCATACCATCGCTGATCAGAGACAGGACACGAAGTCCTGCCAGTTCGGCAGCCAACTCGAGGGCACGCTTCTCCTCAACCGTGTAGAAAGGCGGGGCGGTAATGACGACAGACCGAACGGTGTTCGACGGGCCAGCCAGGGCCTCGGCGTTCGCCCGAATGCTCTGCAACTCCATAGCCAGAAGCTCCTCGACCATCCATGCCTCCTCCTCAGGTGTGAATGCGCCGGCGCTCTTGAAGGCAGCTGTCCCCCTAAGTTTATGCGCCACCAATTGTAGTCCCGGATGCCGCGCAGCGTACTCCTTCACAGCTGCGTGGTCTGTAGGCAGACCAAGGAGTGTCTTGAGGTTCGGGTAGACATCGCCGGGATACCGTGCGGCGAGAGCTATGGCATCGGAGCCGTACAGTCTCTCGGGGTACTCACCGGGCTTCGGGCCATTGGGGGAGGGCTTGAATGCGACAGCTGATGTTTCTTTCCGTCTCGAGTCCTTGGTCAGGACGATCTCTAGGGGGATGCCGGGCTTCACAAGCGCAGCTTTTATGTACTCGGTGCCCAGGTCTATGCCGAGGACAGCGGACACTGCGAAGACATGTGTGGAGAAGAGGAATATGGCACAGAGGAGCAGGCGCAATGGCGAGGTGGCGCCTCCCGCCATGATGTCGTGTGTAGAATGAAACTCTCTGGACTGGTGCTCGGATTCGGGAGGCTAGCTCTTAGTGGAGGTGGATGCAAGGCGGTGCTACAGCGAAGTAGAACCTTAAAGTATCTCGCCAAAAGAAGGGACTGATGCTCTGTGAAGGTACAATCGAGGAGCAGGCGAGCAATCCAGTGGAATTCGTCAGGTTATAACTCGGAAAGACAGTAATGGGGTGGAATGGTTAGGTGGCATAATAAGTACCAAGCTACGTGGTGAATCTGGATATCTGTTCTCACCAAAAAGGACAACTTTGTGAAAAGCCCAGCTCTCCAACTGTGATGTAACCAGCTGGAGCTTTCTCCAAATCATGCAGCCAATCATAAAGAAGCTGCGGATTCAAGGGTTGATCCGATCCGCGAGTGTGGGGTATCGTCCCTTCTCGAACGTACCTTACCGTAGAACATCAGGTACGTACACCTCCCATCAACTCAGGTCGTCGAGAAAAGCCAACCGGCGCTTCTCTCTTCACTGTAGTGTATTATATGATGAGGCTGTCTTGTGGTCGTTCGCCTGTTGTCTTTTGTCGCGAAGCTGATCGCTGCCCAATAGTGTTGCCACACTTGCGAGCTTGAGGCGCTGGCAACAGACATACGTGGGCTCCATCGCAGTGCCGACGCTAGATAGGTAGTCGTTGTCCGTTTCTACACTGCTGGAGATCGTCGATCTGACCGACATCCGTCAGTTCGATGTATCAAGGATTCTATGTGTAATATTGCTTCTACACTGCGTATGCTCTTCCATCGGGGTGCGTACTATATAATTGCTTAGAGAATAGGAGAGGCTGCTCAATGCAAATTCACGGGCTCCTGTTACGCCGAAGATTACTATCTCACTGAGTTCATGTCTCGTTTTTCGTATTTACAGGTTATCACCATCTCTCGAACGCCAGCACCACCCAGACAACTCTCAGTCAGACGGATTTTAAGGTTTCGTTCTCGCATCACGTCCCATGTCTGTTGCAGTCAATTGCGTCAAACTTGATAAGTCCTTAGGAACATTGTTGTTTTCCTTGGTTGTTACTATCTCTAGTGAACGCGTTGTCAAGGTGGCTATGCTACCTCGTCGAGACCGTCAATCGTTCGACATATGACCATGGATGTTTATTTAAGCCCGGGCTCTTATCTCTTATGACCCAAATGATTGCAATACCGACTTTTCTTATGCATGATTGCCTATCGCCTATGTTATCATGTCGTTGTCAATCCTGCTGCTTCTGCTTTCCGCGGCATATAGGGGAGATGCTTCGAGTATCGGGGACGTTCACGCTGGCCTCAGTTCATCTCCACAGCAGCACCAACTTTCGACAAGGCAGTGGTCTGTTGGACAGACTGTTGATACGAGTAGCGGCCCGGTTCATGGCCATGCTGCCTCTAATCTCACGGATGTCTCAGAGTATCTCGGCATTCCGTACGCTCAACCTCCGGTTGGCAGCCTGCGATTCCAGCCTCCAGTCAAGTACGCCGGTACCGCTGCGGTAAATGGTAACACGTTTGTGCGTGGTCCTATGCCTAGAGAGAAAGATAGGACCATACTGACAAGTTCAGGGCCCGTCATGCTTGTCCTCAAGCATTGCGGGCAACAAAACTATTGATCCTGGCCGTTACGCCAATATAACTATTACGCCTGTAGCTGTCCAACTCTTGCTGGAGATGAACCAGTGGGCTACCAACCAGAGCGAAGATTGCCTCACACTCAATGTCTGGACGCGACCGCAGACCGGCGAAGGTAACAAAGCTGTCCTGGTCTGGATTCATGGCGGAGCCTACATCTCAGGTGATTCTTCTGCTTTCAGCTGGATGATTTATAATGCTGATGTCCGTTCCATAGGAGGCTCTGCTGTCCCATGGTACAACGGCCAATACCTTGCTGGGAAGGAAGACGTCGTTGTGGTATCTCTCAAGTAGGTGGACATGCATAGCGTCCATGTTTGTAAAGATACGCTCACACTTCACTACCAGCTATCGTCTTTCCATCTTCGGCTTTCCAGGAAATCCACTGAGCCGACCTAATCTGGGCTTGCTAGACCAACGCCTCGCTATTGAGTGGGTGAGGGACAACATCGCCCAGTTCGGCGGTGACCCTGGCCGGATCACACTATTCGGACAATCTGCCGGAGGCGCATCGGTAGACCTGTACTCGTACATCTGGACTGCCGACCCGATCGCCCAAGCCTTCGTTCCCATGAGCGGTACTGCTACTGGATTCGGTCTACCCACGAACCGGACAGCCAACGCGAACTGGTTCAACGCTACAGCCGCTACCGGCTGCGGCGGCGCGAATGATGACCACCAACAGGTGTATGCGTGCATGCTCTCCAAATCAGCACAGGAAATCGCATCCAATATCCCAGCCAACACCGTTGCTGACAGTGCTGGAGGCTTGCCGTTCGGCCCCGTGATTGACGAGGAGCTTGTCTTTTCCGACTACACAGACCGTGTACCTATCGCGGCGCCAGTGCTCGTGGGAAACACCAACAACGAAACTGGCCTTTTCCGCATAATGGCACCGCAGGTTCCAGAGGTTGTCTGGCGGGTGGTCAACAACAGAGCTTTTACCTGTCCCGCTGCGCTCCGGGCTGCTGAATCAGTGCGGCACGGCAATCCTACGTGGAGGTATCGCTACTTTGGGGTGTTTCCCAACCTGATCTTGTCTACTGAGCCAGAGAGCGGTGCTTGGCATGCTAGCGAGGCAAGCATCCCGTTCTCCTCTATAGGACGTCAGATACTGACACAAGTCGCATATAGCTACCAGTTCTCTTCAACAATACCCCTACCTTTGCTCTACCAGACACGCCGGAGGAAGAAGCCATAGGAGCTTACCTTCGAGGTGCATGGGCTGCCTTCGCCAAGGACCCTTATCATGGACTCACCTCCTACGGCTGGCCGCAGTACTCGGCGGACGAGTCCAGTCTTGTCCGTCTGGCCTACGGCAACAAGACGGGCCCGAACTTAGCCAAAGGAAACGTGTATGACGCTGGCTGTCAAGCGGTCGCAGGTCCTGCTAGTTCGACCACGGTTTTTCCAACTTCCTCGTCCTTGGTGCCATTGTCAACGACGACATTGCTGGAGACTTCCACTACCCCTACCATCACGACTACACCGTCGGATGTTGCTGGGAATGCTGGCGGTCGTTCAACGCCTCGGTTTGACGTGATACTTGGGACTCTGGTCATCATGCTTTGCTTGTTGCGGTGATCACGTAGGATAGCTTTCCAGGTCCGGAGTGTTGCCAGCAACACCATTGGAAGAGTGTTCAAGTCATTCGATTTGGACCATCCATTATCGTTGGTTAAGGTTAGCCTCGAGGTATTGGTATATAGTGTAAGTAGCGTCGATTTAGCTGGTATATATTTTGATTTGCTCAGACCAGACTAGCGAGTATATGGCTCCATGCTTGCAGCCACAAATGGGAGTACATTATATCTAAGACCCCATCTGTCCATTAGCCTGATCCGCACAGTGACTCCATCCGGCAGTCCCAAACATTCATCTCACTTCCTCCTTCTTCCCTCCCCAGCCTCCTTCCCAAGCTGCTCCAGCGCGCTCTCATACGCCTTGACCCGCTCCTCCCCAAATCCATCCTCACCCACGTCCCCAATCCTAACACGCTCGACCTTCCCACTGCGTCTAACCCGTCCGCTCTCCTTTCCCTTGCCCTCCCCGCCAATCTCCCTGAAGAACCAGGCCGCCTCGGCATTACTAACCAGCGTCCAGGCGCATCCCTTGCGCCCGGCTCTCGCCGTCCGGCCCACGCGGTGTACGTAGGCCGCCGCGCTTCCGGGGACGTCGTAGTTGACCACGTGGTCGAGGTCGGGGAGGTCGATTCCGCGGGCTACAAGATCGGAGGCGACGAGTATGCGTGTCTTGCGATGACTGAAGGAGGCGAGAGTGCGCCGCCTGATGGCGGTGGGCGTCGTGGAGGTTAGGGTGCCGATTAGGGAAGATAGGTGCGGAGATAGGATTGCGAGGAGGCGGGAGAGGCGGAGGGCGGATTCGTTGGATTTGGTGAAGATCAGGACTGTGGTATCGAACGTGTTAGGGATGGAGGATTTGGGCGCCGCTGAAGAAGTGGAGGAGGCGTCAGAGTCGGATTCGGAGTCGGAGTCGGAGTCTGATGCTGATGACGAGGAAGAAGCGTCTGATTCATCGCCCTGAGGTGCTTTTTCTGTATCGCTCGCCTTGTTCATAGCTACCATGTGCTTGCTGTTGAGCAAATCAACTAGGTACAATGGCTTCAGGTTCGAGTCACGGATCTTGATGACCAATTCCTTCAGGAGATCGGGTAAGACATGCTCTCCCTCAGGAGCAGCACCATCCTGGTTGTCCTCTTCACTCGTGCCCTCCAGCAAGACGAGCTTAGGCCTGCGCAGCTTGAGTCCGTTGAGGAGACTGAGGTCGCGCGTCATTGTAGCGCTCAGAATGACCTTGCGCACACCGCTCTTATTCGAGTGGGGGAAGTCGCGGGCGCCGGGGATCTCAGTGCTCAACTTGTTCATGACGACGTCGAGCCACTGCTGAAAGCTCTGTGCGAGCAGCTTGTCCGCTTCGTCCACGACCAGCCACCTGACATAGTCGAGTGTGAAACCAGGCGTTTGCTTGATGTGCTCCACCAGTCTTCCAGGGGTACAAATCAGGATGTCGACCTTTGAGACGTTCTCGATAACGTGGTCAGGTAGTGGTTTCGTTTGTGGGTCTAATGTTGGCTTAGAATCATCTTCGTCGTCTGAGTCATCTAGGTTGACGATCTGATTTCGCTTCCTGAGATAGGCTTGGTAACCGGACGGGTCGTACTTCTGCTCCTCCTCCACAAGGGCGGCCTGCGCTTGTTTGAACGCCATGCTACCCATAGAGATTCCGACTTTGACGCGTTTTCTGCCTCCGTGCGAAAAAGCACCGGCGCAGATCTCGCAGGCTTCCTGGGCCTGGCGAACCAGTTCCCTGGTAGGCACGACAATCAAGCCTCTAAGTCTGGTGACAACCCCTTGGCTTATGTCCCGAACCATTGGTAGCACATAAGCGAGCGTCTTGCCCGAACCAGTAGCTGCGGAGACCACCAGATCCCCCTGCCTGTCCAATGATGGCAATAACAGCGGTATCGCGGCGGTTTGTACAGCAAAAGCCTCCCTGTAACCCTTGCTCGCTAGAATTTGCGCAGCGTCGGACTCGATCCCTAGATCTGTGAAAGCGGCCTTGGTTTTAGACTGGACCCGAAAAGGATGTGAAAGCCAGTGTGGTAGGGTATCGTAAGTGGGCTTTGCGCCATCCAACGCCACCGGCTCCGGCTGAGGAAGCGGCTCGAGGCCATGCAGCTCTTCTGGTTCTGGGGCAATGCCGTGACCGTCCTCATTTGCGTCTTCCCTATTCTCCTTGAGCTTCTTCTGCTGCTTCAAGGCCTTCTCCTTCCTTTCCAAAATGGCTTTGTGGCGCTTATCAAGTTTGTCTTCTTGCTCGTCATCGTCCTGCTCAACGGGCTCTGCTTTGGACTTCTTCTTTCGTTTCTCTTTCTTCACCTTCGCAGAGCCGTCCCCGGCTTCTGGGGCCTGCTCCGCTTCGTCTTCAGGTTTTGTGGATTCCTGTTCCGCCAATACCGACTCCTCGCCGTCCTCTGCTAGCGATCGCCTCGTCTTTTTCCTCTCCTTCTTATCCTGCTTACGGGCTGTCTCGTCCTCGTCGTCTTGCTCGGCGGTATCCACCTTGGACTTCTTCCTCTTGATCTTCTTGATAGAGGTCTCTATGTGTCCTTCTCCACCATCATCGGACTTCGACTTTTTGGACTTCTTGTCCTTCTTGTTGCTGGATTCATCGTCATTTCCGCCACTTCGCTTGCGCTTCTTGGGGCTTTCTTCAGATGCATCATCCTGAAATACAATCTTCTTCGGAAGAACCGCCGGAGTCTCGTCGTCTTGAGCGAACACAATCTTCTTTGGAGCAGGACCCGGAGCTGCTGCTGTTGGTGCGCCTTTGGTCTTCGGTGCTGGGATATACCTAGCGTATGGTGCTGTTGCAGTCGTCGAAAAAGTGCCAGCTGCAGCCGCAGGTTGCGCTTCGACCTTGGGTGCCTCCTTGGTCTTCGGGGGAGGAATGTAGCGGGCGTACATCTTGTTGGAAGAGTCGCTCAGCTGGGTCACGAAGCTGTGGTGGGGTTCATGTCAATGGCATCTTGGCCCAAATATTTTGAGCGAGGTCGAGTCTAGTACATGGGATGCCCAATTGCCGCACTTGACCGCTCAATTTCCTTCTCTTATCGATCGTGCTTATCGTTATCGTGTCTCTTATCGCCGCCAGCTTCCAACGACACGCGACGGAACTTGATGCGACGACATTGGAGTACCTGAGGCTGGGAAGGAGACTCTCTTCTCCAGACCACAACAATTCAACGAATAATCATCAACATCATGACAAGCCTCACAAAATGCCGGACAAGAAGCGTCGAACATACAACATCGCCATGGTTAGCGACTTCTTCTTCCCGCAACCAGGAGGCGTCGAGTCGCACATCTACCAGCTCTCGTCCAAGCTGATGGATCGCGGCCACAAGGTCATCATCATCACTCACGCCTACGATGGTCGCACCGGCATACGCTACCTCACTAATGGCATCAAGGTCTATCATGTGCCATTCCTGGTCATCTACCGCTCCTCCACCTTTCCGACTGTCTTCTCCTTCTTCCCCATGTTCCGCAACATTGTCCTTCGCGAGCGTATCGAGATCGTCCACGGCCACGCAAGTCTGAGCAGTCTGTGCCACGAGGCCATCCTCCACGGTCGTACCATGGGCCTTCGCACCGTATTCACTGATCACTCCCTGTTTGGCTTCGCCGACGCTGCTAGCATTCTCACCAACAAGTTGCTCAAGTTCACTCTCAGCGACGTCGACCATGTCATCTGCGTCAGCCACACGTGCAAGGAGAACACCGTCCTGCGCGCCTCCCTCGACCCGCTCATGGTCTCCGTAATACCCAACGCCGTGGTGGCAGAGAACTTCCGCCCTCTATCATACGAACCTCCGTCGAAAACCAACACGACCTACAACACTGCCCACAAACCCAGCAACCAAGCCTCCTTTATCCACCCCAACCCCCCACCCCCGCGCCAACATCTCGGACCCCACGACACAATAACCATAGTCGTCATATCCCGTCTCTTCTACAACAAAGGCACCGACCTCCTCACAGCCGCCATCCCGCGCATCCTAGAGAATCACCCCAACACCCGCTTCATCATCGCCGGCTCCGGTCCCAAAGCCATCGACCTCGAGCAGATGATCGAGCAAAACGTCCTCCAAGACCGCGTCGAGATGCTCGGCCCCGTCCGCCACGAGGAAGTCCGCGACGTCATGGTCCGCGGGCACATCTACCTGCACCCATCCCTCACAGAGGCCTTCGGCACCGTCATCGTCGAGGCCGCCTCGTGCGGACTGTACGTCGTCTGCACGCAGGTCGGCGGCATCCCCGAAGTCCTACCGTCGCACATGACCGTCTTCGCCCGCCCGGAGGAGGACGACCTCGTCGCCGCCACGGGACGCGCCATCGCCGCCCTGCGCGCGGGCAAGGTCCGCACGGAGCTGTTCCACGAGCAGGTCAAGAGCATGTACAGCTGGACCAACGTCGCCCAGCGCACCGAGAGGGTGTACAACGGCATCTGCGGCGACATCAGCGAGGGCGAGTTCTACGGCTACGAGGCCGCGAACTATCCCGGGGGCAACAGCTGGAGTGCCATCAGGGGCCGGTCCGGGGTCCAGAGCTTTGCGCTCATCGATAGGTTGAAGCGGTACTACGGGTGCGGCATCTGGGCCGGCAAGCTGTTCTGCCTGTGTGTGATTATCGATTATCTGATCTTTGTGTTCCTGGAGATCTGGTTCCCCAGAGACAAGATTGACATCTGTCCGGACTGGCCGAGGAAGGTGCTGAAGGAGAAGGATCCGAGGGATGGGGTGAGATGAACGGGGAGGATCTGCATGGATGATATTTCATGAAGACTGCCTCTTGAACGGAGCAGTATCTGGTCTGGAAGATGCGACTCTAGCGTCGGTCGACGGGGTGTCAGAGATGATACAGGCTCCCGGCAAGATGCGAGATGCGGCCACATAGGCGTCTTAGTGACCAAACGGGAGTCCATGGTCGAAGGCAGCCTTCGCGGTTCTCCTGCATGACACTATAGGAGTGTCTTGACGTTTGGCGGACCTGGTCCTATCGCGCTGCTGTCGCCTATCGAATATGGTGCGGACGAGCACAGCCGACCCGGCGAGCAGTGGCGAATACGCGGCTGTCCTAGCCACGGCTTCAAGCCGTGAATCTACGAAGGAAACTCGACATAATGCAACTAATTGAAGCTTCCATATAACCATGGTAAACTAATTGAGTCGTTGGGTGAGACCCGCACTCAGTCTTTTATCTTTGCAGGCTGAGACCTTGAAATGGCGACAGATCTCTCAGGAAGTCTGGACTCAGCCAAATGTTCCGCTACCATCGCTATTGAAATCTCTGAGCATGGAGTAAAGCAGTCAAGAAGCCAACCGTCCGTATATCATTTCATACGACCACATGGTCAACGATCTCAAACTCATCGAGTCTAGTTGACAAAACTACCTGGAGCACCAGCACTCCTCGCCGCTGGGTGCACTCCTGAACATTATTCCCTAACACCCTAGCAACGAATTCCCATCGTTCTTAGTTGTACCTAAACATACTCGGCCGTGACAGAGTTGTAACGCTGGTTATTGTACAGCAGAGTGTACTGCGTCGACGCCGAGAGATAGACCGCCTCAATTTTGCAGTTCAGCTCATAGTACCACTGCCCGTCATTACCCTTCCGTCGCTGCAGCTGGTTCTCGGGGATGTGGCTGACGTCCGCCTCGACGTGGCAGAGAAGCGATACGTTCTCGTCTCTGGCCACAGGTGCCTGGCGGGGAGTGCGGTCTGCGTAGATGTCCATCTTGACCTTCCGGATGCGGCCTTGGGTGACGGGTCCAGTCCAGACGAAGGAGGTGAAGAAGGGCTCGTTCTCGGAAACGGAGTCGCCCTGGTTATGATGTTAGTGCCACCTTGAACGTGTCATGTTCTAGTTGCGATGACTCTCACCTTCTTGATGAACCACTCCATGGTGTACACCTTCCAGCAGCCGTCCAAGCCACACCAGTGTTTCTTGTTGTCGAGGTGGCGGTGGATCTTCTCATCGAACCGCGTCCGCCACTCCGTTCCATAGTGCTTCCTCGCCTTCCTGTTTTGTACCTTGACCATAGTCAACTTCTCGGGTGCGCTCTGCGCCAAGCCCTTCATGACGGCGCCCTGAACGACAGCAAGCCAGGCGTTTGGCGGTTGCATGATCTGGATCTTGCGGTCAACAGAATTCCGAATCCGTTCCTTCAGGTAATTAGAGGCGCCAAATCCACCAACGAGCAGGACTGCCCGGATAGGTACGGCACTAGCCGAGATCTGGTCCTTGACGAGCTGTATGACCTCTTGCACGACCGGTTCAAAAATGATTTGCAGGTCCGCCGCCTTGAGTGCGTATCGGCCACGACTTATTCCAAGTTCGCGGTTATTGGCCAATCCTCCCACGGGGATGGTGTACGTCTCGTCTGGCGGTGCGTGCATGGTGAATTGACGCTTGACCGTCTTCTCGAACCGGTCCATGGCCTCGGCCATGACCTCCTCGTCGAAGCCGTCCTCCTTGCCGAGCTTTGCCCGGAGAAACTTGGCAAAACGCATGTTGAGGTATGTCGAACCGCAGAGAGCGCCGGTGCCTGGTGTGGCTTCTTGGACCTCCAGTATGGGCCTAAGGTTCGTGATGGTGTACGAGATCAGGTCGACAGTGCCGCCGCCGGCGTCGCAGATGACGAAGCTGTCGCCGATTTTGAGGCCATGCGGGTCGAGCCCATGCAGGGCGTAGATGGCAGCTGCCTCGGGCTCTGTGGGAATGTATTAGTGAATGCACATGAGGACGAGCGTAGCGAGGAAAAAGAGAAGGAATGAATGGGATGGCTACCTGAAATGAGGTGGATGGGGCTCTTAGTGGCGGAGAGGCCAGGGGCGCGTTGGCAGGCTTGCTTGGTCTTTTCTTTGGCAAGGTCGCTCCAGATGGCCGGGACGGTGACGATGAACTCCAGTGAAGTGGACGCTACTACGCCATCGCCGAGTTTCTCACGCAGAGTGTACATCAGATGGTCACCCAGTGCCGAGATGTAGTCGGTGACGAGCTTGTCGACATTGCGGCCACCTCGAGCTGCGTTTTGGGTGACGGCATCACCCATACCTCGCAGGGACGGATCTAAGTCACTATGATGCTATGTGAGTGCAGCTCATGCCAAGCTTGGTTTACGCCAGGTGAAGGTGTCACGATATCACTCACAGCTTGAACCACTCGATAATTTGGTCCTGAGGAGCAGTTACTGGGATGGAAAATCCCCACTCCACGTTGCTTCCATTGTAGCGCAGTTTTGTCGGGACCTTGTCTGACGATTCTCCCTCTCGAATAGTCCGAGAGACCGGCCACGAAGTGATGGCGACTCTGCGGTCTGGCCTCTGAGTCTCTGCCCAGGCGACCCCGGAATACGTGGTGCCGAAGTCTATGGCAACGATGATCTTGCGCGCCGCGATCGAGATTTTCTCGAACTCCATGGCTGTAGGAGGTTCGGGTTGTAAGCTGTCCTCTCCGGCGGTAAACAGGTATGGAACTGCTGGCCGGCGTGACATGGGCAGCCTATCTGCGCGACTAGTCGACGATGTTTGCTTGTAGAGGTAGAGGGGCGCCAATGCCAGAGAGTTGGCTGAAAGTTAGATGGGCACTTGGAAAGTGGACAAGAAGCTCAGAGCACGAAAGCGGCAGTTTAAGGGAAAGGTGTAGATCGTGCCTTCCCGAAAGACCGGCTGCCTACCATACGAACATGCACCAACAGACCAGGTAGGTCTACTTTTCTGCTCTCAAGGATACCTACCAAGGTAAGGTCACTATACTTAGAATGCCCCCATGTGCCCCATGTTCGATCTTTTTGAGGCAGGCTGAGACGCTCGGAAAACTCAAGGCATCAGGTAGCACAGCCTTTCTCGACTTTACCTTGGTTTGCTCATAGGCTGGGCTGAGCTTGTAACTCGTAAACCTTGCCTTTCCCTCATCTGAGACGTCCCCTCTTCCATCCGCGGGGACAAACATCGACATGCTTTGGGACACCAAGAAAAGGCAGCGAACTAACTGCAGGCAAGTTTTCCATTTCCAGAGCCTGCCGCCGAGTCTGCCTGGTTGACAGGAGAGCCTGTTACCAAGCGTATTCAGCCTCAGATATTGACACGACATTTGACTAACACTGAGAGGGTGTCTCACGTCGAGATCTCTCTGGCCGAAGCTCGCCAGGAGCGGGTCACTGTTGTAGGACTGCGACCGTGGTGAACAAGGGGGGTAGCGGCTAGCGGTGGGGGTTGTGGGGAGCTGATGCAGGGCTGGGTTGCAGGCGGACTGGCAGTCCCACCCGGGCTGTGTTTCTAGTAACTGCTTCTAAGGACAACCTCGATCACTGTACCTAGCTTTGGTATCAAACCCACATACCGGTATGTTCGACTTTCACCATTCGATGCAATGTACAAACCAGAATGACGACGGGAGGACTGGTCTTTACGCTTCTGGCACGACCTGAACAGCCTAGTAGATACCAAGCCACCGTGGACTTTGGCTCTCAGGTCAAAGTCGTTGACCTTGTTTTGAGAAGCACGCATACTAGTGGGCACTATCTGATATGTCGCAAGTCATTGCTGGTCAGCCGCCATTCGGCGCCCATAGAAATCACGCTCGCGTGATGAGCTGGCTCCGAACGAGGCATCCTCTACCATTTTATGGGGAGTCTTATGCTCGCAGAACATATCGACGCATGCCCGCAGCTTCCAGATTCACAGCGGTGATCATCCAGCAAGGTACTACAGTTATCTAACGTATATATAGCAAAAGCAGCACTCGACTGTTTCATCTTGAATCTAATTTGTACAACTGTACAAGACATGCTTAGGGGGCAGGCACGCTGCAGCATATATTCAATCTGAAGAAAATTGCAATGTCCCCAGACGATATCGAGGCTTGGCGGAGCATTCATTTCATTCACTCCTTTCAGTCAGTGTCTATTGTGCAGATGTATCAATTCAACTAGGGGCTCAACGTCAAAGTTGATGTGTATTGCTGACTCTGATATGGGTGCTGAAGCTCTGGTATCATAACCCTTTGTGTCGCCTGCTTTCAGATGCTGGAAGATTTGCTTGCGTGCACACCCGGGTACGGCGCCGAAACAGGCAGGCTCGCGTTGACCTCATGCTTGAGGTACAGATACACGAAGCTCCCTCCACTTCCGCAATGCCCCACGTCCTCTCGACTTGGGTCGGACGTCTTACACAGCCCAGAGCAGGTGCAAGTTTAGCTCGAGTCCTGTCCCAGGAGTGCAGGTCTGGGCTCCTTCGACCTACACTTGACATTCTCCAAGTTCCTTTGACATTTGCCCCCTCCTAGAACAGCAACTGTCCACCTCATCCCTCCTCCTGCCTCTTACAAACTTGTCGACTCATACTCACCGTCATGGACGAAGATCAACCCTGGGAAATCGTACAGGAGCCAGAGACTGGCAACATGCCGCCTCGAGATGTGCCGCAAGACAGCACAGAGATGCGGCCGCCCAAACTTCCAGACAAGGTTGCCTTGAGCCCCAGCGCCGACAACGTCGATTTGCCGAAGAGCAAGAGACACCATCATGGACATGAGGCAAATGGTAATCCTCGTCGGAACACCGGCGACGTAGCAGACAGCGTCAGTCAGGGCACTGACCGAGTGAGGAAGCCGCAAGGCGAAAGGTTAGATGACACCAAGTTCTGTCTTAGGCCCGAGACGCCTTACCACTATACCTTTCACCCCAACTTTCCTATTGAACGACTCAACACTATGCCACCTTCGTCGACTAACACTGCTTCCGACACACAAAGGCTGCCACAGTCTCGAGACGACGCGGATGTTGCGGCAGGTGCCGCTAGCACCAGTCACGCCCAGATGAACGTGGAGTTGAAGCTTTGGCGCGAAAACGCCGACCTACGACAAGCTCTCGAGTTTGAGAAGAACCGCGCGGCGCAGGCCGAGCGGGTGGCCGAAGAGCTGCGCACATATAGCAGAACCAAAGAGCTGCAGCTCCAGTCCAGCATGCTTGCCGTTGCCAATGATTCCGACGCTCTTGGCCAGGAAGCCACCAAGCTGCGCAAAGAGAACCAGGGTCTCAGAGCTGAACTGGACGATGCCCGGTCTCACATATTCAGTCTCCAACCGTACAGACAGGAGCTGACGCCCAAGGAAGTCGAGCAGGTAAGCAGATCCCGTTGCGAGATATGGCATCCCTGGCCATGACACAGACGTACAGAGGCTGAACTATGTGCTGGGGCAGGATTTCGACGATCTGGTCACGAACGTCAGCGAGTGGGTGCAGAAGTTCGCTGATCCAATAGTCGATGACGACGAACACTTCCAACATGCCATCTCGAGAGCGAGAAGGAGTCCGGAGGACGTTGCAAAGCTTCGGCGGTTTATTGGAAATCATCCCGACCTCATTCACGGATGCTTATATCCTGAGACGGACGTCGACATTCTCATCTCAGTGGTCCTTCGCTACCTCAACGACAACGTCTTCCAGAAAGGTCTTCCAGGGGCGGTTCAGCATTTGGGCGAGGCCGTTTCCCAGATTGAAGGCTCAATGCAATCATACGTGGAGCCGAAGAGAGGTGAGCCTCCTTCGATTCTGGTGCAATCCGATGGCTGCATTTACTGACTTCATCGCTCATAGATCAGTTCGCCATCCGTACATGGCGCGGCGAGGCTTTCAATGCAATTATATGCTCACCCGATTACCACGCAGAGCGGAAAACGTGGATGAAAGAGTTGACCTTGAACCTCGTTGCTGGATTCAAGCTGTTTCGCAAGGAGAAGGATTTTGTGGCCTTTTGTATCAACTGTCAGGACACAGTTATCAAGCCAGCTCTGCGGCTCCACGAGAAATTCCTGACATCGACAAATCACTTTTACCTCGACATCAACCCGCACATTGTGTGGAACCATCAGCGAGACCTGGAAATGAGCCCGGATTTCTTCGAGAACCTGGACAAGCTGCAGTGTGACAACATCCTGCATAACCGGAAGCACTTCAACGTCGAGAAGCTGGACCCGGCGCCGACGCTCGACGATCTAAAAGCAAACCTCACAAACGTGCTTACCGTCGTTCCAGGCTTGTACATGAGACAGGTCGGAAAGGGGGACGCGATCAAGGCGCCGATAGTAGTGAGGAAGCAGCAGGTATTGGTCGCCTACGGGTCCCCGGAGAAGAAGCATAAGTTTATGGATAAGGGCCAGCGCACCTTGCTCAGCTACATCTATTTCGCGCAGAAGGAGAGGGACCGAACGGCGGAGAGCCCTTGGACTGCGTGGCGGCACATCGCTTGGGGCTAGAATCTTCAGCGTGGTTAGGTATGGGATCGCAGGGGTGCTCGGAATCTGTTGCCGTGCGAGAAAGGCGATCGCAAAGGTGCTTGATTATCTCTGACGTGACGATCCACAGCATGCGAAGCGTATGTGACGGCCTGATTTTGGGGGGATTTGCCTCGGTTTGCACGTAGCTTTTTGTTCTTCTCTCAGCCCGCCACTTGACCTCGGTACAGGAGGTAAGGTACCTCTGGGCGTCAGGCTGCGAATAATGAAACAGTTGAGAAGAGAGATATACAGATAGGCATTCCAATACCATTCCAGCCTGCTCTCAGATGTATGCGATGTACCGGTACTTCAACGAGGTTGCGAGCATTAGACCTGCAGGCTGTGTAAGTAGACGATTTACAGGGCGGTTAGCGCGACTGGGCACTCTGAAACTTGACCATTTAAGTCTGCCTTACCTAAGGTAGAGGGGAGCCATTCAACTTTAGTGCTTTCTGCCTGTCCGCCTTGCGGCGAACTGGCTGGCCGGTGCCTTCCTGGTAAGCCGGCCCCCGAATTGTGACCGGGACGCCTTGAAATCCTCGTAACCGACGATTTGTTTCTTGCAGTGCTTTTGGACACCGACTGTTGTATGACATGAAGATTTGTCCGTCTCTCCTGTGTCCCGGTCTGATCCCTGGTTTACCTCGGTGTTCCCTGGCTTGACCACACTTCGTCCTAACATCCCAGCCTGATCAATAGGCTCTCATTGTGTAAGTGCATGCTCACATTTGAGCACTTTCAGAGCCTTGTGTTTCTGTCCAATTCCTTTCGCTTTGGTTCTTTCTGGTGTTCTTGGTAGAAAATGCAGTGCGCTGTAATATAACAGCCGGGTCAAGGCCGATCAAGTGAACAGACAATGCTGCGTCGTCTCAGGCAGAAGGCGAGTCGTGTGTTTCAGCGAGGCGGCGACAAGAAGGATCTCTCACCGCTGTCCAAGCCTGACTGCAGTCCACCACCTTCTAGAGAATACTCCGATATTCCCAAGTACTTCGCTGGCTTGAGTACCGACGCTGTTGATGACGGCGTAAAGTCGGACACTGCTGCCTCTGATGGCGGATTTAACCCACCTGATACTGATCAAGTCCAGGGTCAACCACAGGCGGGAGCGACTGAAATAACACCATCTTCGAAACCACGCACGGTCACAGACCAGGAAAGTCCAGGTTTGGCACCCAGATTACCTACAGCTATGGCGTCTTCGGCAGTCGCAAGAGGCTACTATCGCCCGGTCAACCCATCGATCTTGGACGGTTTTGAGCCAGAGGCAGAGCGAGACGCGTCCGACTCAAGAGTTACGGTGAGTTCCACGAGCAGGGTACCGTCTATACCTCTCGAACCGAACAGCCAGCCTCCACCTCGGCTGGTTTTCCAATACCGAGCAACAAACCCTGCGATATTGAGCGACTTTGGAAACGATTTATCAGAAAATGCGCCATCAAATCGGAGGACAGCCAGTGATGGACAGCTACCAGAGCCTACCAGTAGCACGAACGCCAGACCGGGCTACCGGCCACCGCCGCAAGCTCGAGCTTCGGATTTTGAAGAGGTCTCGCAACCGCGTCGAGCAATGAACATAGGCCTGAGGCCGAGTCAGACCGGACCTCCTCGAATGCAGTCACAGACTACGCCAGCTTTAGCTTCGATAACACCAGCGGGGTCAAGTAATCCCTACGCAGGACTGATCGAAGCTCGACAGAATGCCATGACGACGAACTTTCTCCGGAGCCAGGACAGCCTCGCGGGCGGTGAACTTCCTCCCTATCCGGGCGACGAGTATGGGTAAGCCTACCACCTTATGAAGCCTTGTTGATTGCTGTCACTGACAAATCACCAGGTTCGGCCAGCGGTATCAACTCGCCAACCAGACAGCGCAAGTAGTAGTCACAAACCAGCGCATGACCCCCGAAGTCCTGAGCGGCGACATCGAGTGCGCAGTTTGCACCGACAGCAAGCCAGTGGCCCATTTCCCGGGCGCGACGTTGACCAAGACGTGCACCCACCCACCCAGCACCTGCCTGGACTGCGTGGCGGCGTGCATCAGGTCAGACCTCAACAACAGGCTGTGGAACGAGATACGCTGCCCGGAATGCCGCGAGACTCTCCACTATGACGACGTGCAGCGCTACGCCGACCCGGAAACGCGGGATCGGTATCAGACCCTCTCCTTCCGATATGCCCTGTCCGAGGCAGACAACTTCATCTGGTGCACGTCCGGGTGCGGCTACGGGCAGGTCCACGACGGCGGGGCGGAGTCGCCGATAGTGATCTGCCTGCTGTGCGGCCAGAGGACGTGCTTCGGGCACCGGGTGGCGTGGCACGAGAACCTGAGCTGCGACGAGTACGATGCGCTGCAGGCCGACCCGGCGAATTTCCGGAGCCGGTTTGAGCTCGAGAACGAGGCTGCGGAGGAGGAGGAGCGGCTCCGGCGGGCGCAGGAGGATGCGGACCGGGTGTACGCGCAGAGCCTGGTTGCCGAGGAGCTGAGGGCCGAGGAGGTCGCTAGGCAGGAGAGGGTTGCAAGAGAGGCCAGGGAGAGGGAGGAGAGGTTGAGAGAGGAGAGGAGGCGGGCGACGGAGGCGATGAGGGCCGAGGTGCTGAGGAAGAAGAGGGAGGAGGAGAAGAGTGCCGCGACGGTTGCGAAAACGACGAAGCCCTGCCCTGGCTGTGGGTGGGCTATCGAGAAGAATGCCGGCTGGTGAGTTTTGTTCCCATCCTACCTCTGTGGCGAGACTTTTCGATGCGGTTGACTAACACTATGTTACAGTGCCCATATGACGTGTAAGAACCCTTTCTCTCTTCTTTCCATCTATCCTGCTCGTTCACAATTTTGCGGCCGCTCAAGTGAGCTAGCTATCCAAGCCCCATTATCCCTTAGTCTTGTTGGCTGTCGACCGTTGGGGGTTTACCGTCCCATGTCAGGCAGAAGTTGATCCTCGTTCAGGTATCAAGTGTCGGCACGAGTTCTGCTGGGGCTGCAACGCCGTCTGGCAGCGCAACCACAGCACGCGTTGTCAGGGAGGTCGTTGAAAAACCCAAAAAGGTGGATGAAGAAGAAACTGAAGAAAGGAAGAAAAAATTCAACCTAGCTGTTGCTGTTGCTGAGACTCTCTTCGGCTGCAGGTATCAAATGCTCCCACCAATTCTGCTGGGATTGCCTCGCCGACCACCGGAAGATTGTGGAGGAGGATAACAGCGTCCATTCGGAGAGCTGTCCTTGGCATCCGAGCAATATCAAGGATTGAGGATTGAAGATTTAGCTTGAGATGAACGCATCGGCTAGACCAAGATGGGAGGAGTTATTTGGGCCATCCATTTTTGAACGAGGCATGGGTTATATTCGGCGAGTGTTGCGTTAGGCGAGCGGTTACATCGTGGTAGATCGTCCGTCCGTCTTGATCCATCAGCGGCGGGACGGAGCGGGCCGCAGAAGTTAAATGGCCCACAGCTGTCTCGGAATCCACTATATCATTGCCGCTCGTGGTCACAATTCAACGGATCGTAATAAAGGGCACCATGCAAGTGTCATAGAGTGAGATGAACGAGTGTTAATTTTGGTGTGCTAAGTGAATGTGTGTAGTTCGAAACCCCAAGACGGTAAGCTGAGAATGAAAAGTGCAGTATCGTCGCCTCCTTCTCCTCCTGCATAACAGACACCCCGTTGAAATGCGCCATCCTAATGACCCAGAGCCCGGCGATGTTCCTTCAGCTTGTCGGCCCTGAGGAATCCCTTATCACCCTTGCGATCGCAGTACTCAAAGGGGCAAGATAGCCGAGGAGCCTGAGGATTATGTATGCGCATGTGGCGGCGGAGGTCGGCGGGACGCCCGAAGGACTTGTCACAGGAAGAGCAGGCATGACGGGCGCGGTCAGAGGATGCCATGACTGTGGTCGTGCTTGGTGTGGCAGATGCAGCATGACCAGGGGCAGCCGCGAATCCGGGTGCAGCTGTGGGGTCGTGCCCGGTTGCTGGTTGGTTCGTGTTCAAGTTGAGGCGGCCAGTGGCGCCGGGCGCAAGCAAGATGTCCCCTGGGCTCACCGTCGGTGGATTTACCCTGAGAAAATCCTCACTGGGGCATACCATTAGCCTACTAAAAAAAAAGAGCTCACCGCGGTACGTCAGGGACAGAGTGGGAGACAGAGACACTGTCGCCGGCGCAGACAGACGGACAGATGCAACTGTTGAAAACGCAACGACAAACGCAGATGCATTCGCCGCAGAAACAGGAGGGATGTTGAAAGTTCATTGTTTCATATGTCGTCTCCGAAGCCATGTTGATCGAGTACGTCTGACCGCTGGCTTTGACGAGAGAAGAGGTGATGTTCTGAGGGTGGAAGAGAAGATGTGGAGGGATGAAGGAATGGAGAATAGATTTTACTCAGGTCTCCAAGTATAAGGTATACTATACTACCTTAGGCATACTACCTTGGGCGGCTAGAGTCAGGCAGCAATGAGTGTTAGAACCGTGTGGTGGACAGCCATACCGCCCTCTTGCGCCCCTTGCGCCCCTCGCCCTGGTACCGTCGTTGTCAAGAGTAAGGATAGGCCACCCCCGCTCCCTCAACACCGAAGCTCTCGGGCAATCTGAAAATACATGATATAATATTGTGCTCGTAAGAAAAGTCTGAAGTTTAATTACTCGCCCAGAAGTGCATGAGCAAGATGGGAGACAGGAAGAGCGAGCTCTTTGCGTGTTCGGATTGCCCCAAGACATTCGATTCCAGACGTGACTATAAGTACGTATCTCAATCACTCCTGGCTAGCACCTCGCAGTACCTGGCTCTCCACTGCATTGAATGTTCTGACATATCTATTCTCTTCCAGCCGGCACCGCAAGACACATAACCGTCCCCACAAATGCTTTATTTGCGGCAAGGCGGCCTTCGCGCTCACCGCGGACCTGAGACGACACCTGAGAGCTGTCCACGACGGCTCTCGTCCGGAGCTGCTTTGCCCCCATTCAGAATGCCGTTACTGGCGTACAAAGCGGAAGGACCACCTGCTCAGGCATCTGAGACGAGCCCATGGTTGGAATGAAGGCACTGCGGATGACGAAGTCATTCAATACCGCCAGGAATACAAGGAAGCAAATGCAGATGAGGCAGCGGAACTTCGACTTGATATGCTGCAAGCTGCAGGTGAAGGTGACGAGGAGAAGTTGAAGGAGCTGATTTCTAACGGTGGACAAGTCAACTCCACTTCTGCGGATGGATTGACGCCATTGCATGTTGCATCCAGAATGGGACACTTGTCCGTGGTCAACATCTTGATCGAATCTGGTGGTCAGGCCGAGTGCCTAGACAACGACCGCCTAACAGTCGCATTATGTCTTGCCGCGGAGAATGGGCATATGAGTGTAGTTGAACTACTTCTTACAATGGGGGCTCTTGTGGACTCAGCAGTTGGGTCTTTCTACACACCGCTATGGCACGCTGCTACCAGCGGTTACGAGGATATCGTGAGATTACTTCTCGATAAGGGGGCCAACGTCGAGTCAAAGAACTGCTATGGATTTACACCACTATATGGGGCTACTGAGGCTGGATATGAAGGTGTTATAAGGTTGCTTCTCGATAAGGGGGCCAACGTCGAGTCAAAGAACGACTTCGGACGGACACCACTATATAAGGCTGCCGAGGCTGGGCACAGGGGTGTCGTGCGGTTACTCCTCGACAATGGGGCCAAAACTGACATAAAGAATAGATGGGGCCGAAGCTTGATAGACGCGGCTTCTGAAACAGTGGCAGACTTGTTACGATCGTACACAAGATAGGTAGTCATCGCTCTGCCCTCATTCTCTAGGTCTAACATCGAGTATCATGATGAAGCATCGTTGCACTATCCTGGTGATAGTGTGGTGCACACCTGAGGACGAAACCGGCAGCCCGATCCGATTTTGCAGTCCGAGCACGAAGCTAGTACAAGCGAGGAGGAACTGTAGTGATAGTCAAGGTCGGATGATGAATTACTGAAACTCCCATGAGGTTGAGACATCTAGAGTGATGGTGAGCAGCGGGCTCTGATGGCACTATAGCCCAAGTAGCTATTGAACGCCCTCGTGGCATCAACAGCATCAATCAAGAAGGCAACAATTCATGGTTAGGCAAGAAGTCGAGTTTCCTAAATAGCGGTTGCACTAGTTCGATCACACAGTATCGAGAGCAGGTCTATGGCCCGGGGTACACGATCATTGCAGGAAGTGAGACCGGACATTCCACCATATCTTTCACACTGTTATTGAGTAGTACTGCCAGATAATGAACGAGTAGGGCGAGCGTGATTGGCACGATGGTCCTCTCATGCCGTTCAGCCACCAATACTCGTGTCAGTAAGCCCCTTCTTTGGACTCGCTTTGAAGAAGGAATCGACCCTCTTTTGCTTGCTGTCGAATCTGGCGCTGCCAATCCCCCCTCGAGTCTTTTTCAGCCCTTGGAGATGATCAACTCGATTGACTCCAGTGATGCTGAGCCGGACAAGCGGGTCACATCGATGGCTTGAGGCTCCAGTAACGACAGTAGGCCCCTGCGGCGCACTTCCGTGTGCGGAAGAGGTACATATCGTGTTGACCGTCTTCTGGGTAACAACTGCTTCGAGGTAGGCCGTATTCCTCCAAGAGGCCAGCCAATCCGAACTTGACCGCCCTGGGAACAGCCTGTCTACGTCTGCAGGGGTCGAGAACCTCGTCAGCAGACGTCTGAGGAGGACGTTGAGGAGCATTCCATGGGCAACGATGACCACACTCGCGTGACTCATCTCGCTGGAGGATTGCACAGGCTCAAGGATCGGATTGAGATGTACACTGATGAACCTGTCCACTCGGACAGCCATCTCGGCATGGGTCTCCGGATCCCGGAACCGATATCCGCCGGTGCCTGACGGTGGTCGAGCCCCGACTTTTGTTCCCTCCAGAGACCTGAAGTCGCGCTCTCTCAGGTCAGGTAGCTGGACGACGGAGATGCTCCTCTCCGGCTGCACTGAAGACGACTCAACCGGCCGATGGGCGTCGACGATGGCCTGGGCGGTCATCGCGGCTCGCTGAAGGTCCGAAGAGAAGACATGACGTATTGGCATCGAGCAAGTCACCGTGGACAGATGAGCTCCGAGGCGGCGGGTCTGGAGGACGCCGTGGGTAGTCAAGGGGGAATCGCGAGAGCCAGCACTGTTGGAATGGCCATCGGTCAGTCCAAGCTCTGACAAACACGCCGCTACGACATTGAGGGGGAGAGCAACAAGTGACATACTAGAGACCGGCTACGTTATCGACGGACTCGCCGTGACGGACGAGAAATAAGCGCATCGTCGGAGACCGTCACTGTCGGTCATCGTGATAGGGTGCATTCCATGATTTTTGGGCCAAAGGACAAGTAGCGTAGTGGTGCGTGAGTGACTGACTGGCTTGACAGGCGATGGTGCGAGGCGAATCGTGGAGCTCTCTATGTTTGATTGCAGGATATCGCCCGTCGGATTCTGCGGGGTCGTTGACTGAGGTGTCGGGATCTGCCGATGCCGCAATTGAATGGATGGCTATTGCTTCAACTCCATTCCAAACCACGTGGATGGAGGCCCAAAAAATACAGATCCAAAGTGTACACAGTACTAATGATCAGACAGAATGAATCATGTATTCCGTCTTAAGTAGGCGAGTCGCGCCAAGCAAAGTGCAGGCGTCTGTGGCGTCCGACAACGATGATCCGAGGGCGACTACAGCATCGAGCCTGCGAGGCTGTGCCAAAGGAGCTGAGGCGCAGGTGCAGGACAGGGCAGACAGGAGCCCAACGCGAAAACAAGGATGCTTAAGCGCTTGGTTAATGACCCTCAACATCCTCGTTTTAGAACGAGGAAGGCATCTTTCTCTCTCAAGCAGCACTGATTCCACCGAGTCGAAACGTCTCCCGCGAGCGCAATTCCCGCCTACGAGCGAACACGACTCTCTTTATTCAAAGTAAAGGAAGAATCCAAGGCTCGCGTCGTAGCGATATGACGGGATGGACGGACTCATTTGGCTGCTCGTCGTGCGGCAGGAACTTCGCGACGCAGGCTGCCTTGACCAAGCATGTGAACAGACCGTACCATCCCTACAAGTGCGCCCTCTGCAAAACGCACTATGCGGACATAAGCATGTTCCGACTTCACTTGGAACTGGCGCATTCGGGATATATGTGTACCTTCGAGTCGTGCCCTTACTGGTCCGCAACAGAATCGGAAGTCGACGAGCACTCCCTGAAGCACGCGCAAGACCAAAAGGATGCGGATCTCAAAGCTCGAAAATTCGGCAACCAAGCCGGGCCCGAGGACTTTTTGAAATCCAGCAGGCGCACGGCGTCTGGTCGGGACACGGGAGAGCAATCCTCATCCGTCCCACCGGGCAGCGATCGATCTAGGAGGAAGGCCGGTGTCCCAACCTCGTCATCAACAAGCACTGGACACAGATTTGACCCCCACCGCATGGTGTGCCCTTTTCGGCTGGCTAATCCCAAACTGCCTCAAAATGACAGCGATGACCCATACGCTTCTTGCCGTATGTTGCACGGGGACATATTGTCACTGATGTAAGTCTTGTTTTAGACTTCACGGCATATGGTGCTGCTTGACACTGACACCTGAAAGCCGCCATCTGTCTGAGCCGGTCCATGGCCTCGAGGTCACATTGAGGACTATATCATCATTCAACGTCGGCCCCACGGTCCCGCCCTTGCGAAAGGCGGGCATGTGCAGGAAGTGTTGGAAGACTTTCGGGACGGCAACCGACCTCTCTACACACTTGATACACCAGTGCAAGACGCTAGAGTTGACGACTCTTGATAAGCACGGCATCTTGTATGACACGTTTGCTAGGCCAAACGACAGGGCCGAAGAGACCATGGAAAGAGTGTCTACGACGATCGAGGACCAGACCTTGCCTGACGTGAGGGAGTCTCGAGTATGGGAGCAGTCAACCTCAGTGGGATATTTTCATTTCCCAAAGTCGGAAGAGAAATTCATACACGATTTCACCTGCTGCGATCGGACTTGGCCCACGCTGCATGACCTCGTTCAACACTACGAAGAAGGCCACACTCAATTTGTGGAGACGGCGCGCGTGGATGAAGCGCCCGGCGAGTTTTCTACTGCCTTGCGGCCTGTCGCTGTGGACTCTACTTCTTATCTCCCAGAGTTGGAAGAGAAATTCATGCGCAACTTCACCTGCTGCGATCGGACTTGGCCCACGTTGCATGACCTCCTTCAACACTGCGAAGAAGGCCACACTCTATCTGTGCAACCGATTCGTATGGAAGAAGTGTCCGGCAAGTCTTCTCCTGCCTGCTTGCGGCGTGTCGCTGATATGGCGGAGGTCCAATTCGCCTCTGTCGATGCGACGCTCAAGGCTCCCTCAGCTCAGTTGGAAGAATCACGGCTCGGCCACCGAAGTCGTGAAGGCGTGGGAGAGACACCGTTGTTGCGTGGACCAGAAGCCCCGCAGCAAGCACTTGATGCATCCGATAGTGTTGTCCTCTTTCCCCAGGACGAAGATGCCCACCACTACGCCGGGATGTTCTACCCGGCCTCCACAAGAGCCACTACTTCGCCCAGCCAGGTCGTTGTTCCGTCAGGTAACGGGGTCTGTTCACAATATCAATCGGCTGCGAACAGTGAATTTATCAGCGCTGTTCTTTCCCCGGAGGTAGGCCCGTCGACTGATGGGTCACCGTTCCAGCATGGTTTGAACGCAGTTCCTGGGCCGAATCATAGCATATCTTCGATATCACCGGCTCCGCATGGGTCCTCCAGTTCTGCCACAAGGCATATAGAGATACATATGCCATTTCTTCACTGGGTTAAAACGCAACCCTCAGCGCGCAAACAGCCGACTAACAGTGACTTATTTGACGAAGGATATGACAATTTTGGGGTGACCGGCAAGTCTTCAGTTGTCCGGGAAGAAGTAGTGTACTGCTCTTCTTGCGGACATGAATGGTACCGAAAACGGGAGACCGATTTGCTGTGTCCGCAATGCCACGCGCCGTCCATCGATATCACCACAACCCCTGCGACAGGCGCTAAGGAGAAGGTGGCAGTTCCTGGTATTGGAACGCAAGAGTTTACCAAACTCTTTGGGTATCACCGTGATTCGCCGGAGCATGTGTTCTCAATGTCGAAATCAAGCGAAACGCTAGTGCCACAGGACAGAGACCAGATCTTGTTGAAAGCCGAGAGCCTGAAGCTGAAGCAGCAGCGACGGCGAATCGAGGAGGCGCGGATGAATATCTTGGAGGAGAGAGAGCGAGCTTTGAAAGAAGGGAAGCTTCCGCTTGCCGTGGATCTAATTAGTGACCCCAAGGAGCGCATCGACAAGGAGAAATTGGAAGAGAAATTTCGCACATCGCTACAGCTAATCGAGGAGGAGCGGCGCCTAGTGGTGGAGGAGGAGCTTGTCGTAGCCACGCGTATGGAGAAGCTGGGTAATCCAAACCACAAAGAGCTGCTGCAAACGCGCCTTTCGGAGGAGCCGAGCAAGGAGGAGTACCAGGTTCGTTTATATGAGGATCTGGTCCGGATGTCCGGAACGTCTGCATCGTCACCGATCGTCAGCTCCAGACCGAAGACGAGTGACCATGCCTGGCCTCCGCCCCCGCTGCCCCCGCCCCGATTTGTCCCACTGCGAGATGAGGCCTCTGCGTACGATCAATCGGAGCCAAGACACCGTGCACCTATGTTTGTGGAAACTGTACCTGGTACTTTTGGGTTCGAGGATCAGGCTATTGCTACAGCGTCACCTGAAGCTGCCCATGAGGATAACGCAATCCAGGCCAAGGACAACCGAGATACCCGGGTAGAGAAACAAGGTACAGACAGCACGGCCAGCAGGCCTTCTGATTTTGACCTGGAAAGAGGATTCTTGGAAATGCCAACATTGACCGAGGTTGAACCTGTCGACGACGACGATTTCAAGATATCGCTCTCCTCGTGGCCTGCCGCCAATGGTCATCGCGAATTGAGCCCTCTCCCTCGTCAAGATGTCCAAGGTCCATTAGCGCAAACAAGTTCTGGATATGCATCAGCCGTGTATGAAAAGGTAGAAGGCAGCATACTAGGGAATTCTGAGCTAGGTTACCCTTCACACCGGGATGTCCGAGCTATGGCAGCGCAGACAGATTCTGGATATGCGTCACTTACTCGAGGAAAAGAAGGAGGACCTCCCATTGAGCCTCTGGGGTCAAAAGAGTCATCACCAGGTGCCCACACCAATACAGGAATTGGGGACGACGACAACGATGTTGGGACTATCTACTCAGACGACAGGAGTCAGACCACGATTACGAGAACCCAGTGCTATATTTCTGAGTTTGTTGATCACCTCTTCGGCAAAATCAGGCACCAGATGGAGGCCTGCAGCGCATCAAGTCTCATTGATTGTTTGCCGGAGTTGCTCCAGGCTTTCGCTCTCAAGGTCGGGCAGTCCCCATCAACCAGAGGGAACTTCGAAGTGATGTATTTTGTGCACAAGCATCGAAGGTATGCTGTATCCCATGCTCTGCTTTTTGCTATACCCAACTAACTCACGTCTCATAGGGCTATTACTCTGTCACTCCAGGATCGCCTAAAGCAGGAACAAGCCCATACCCTTGCCGAGGTCGAAGATCGTGGGACAGACATCGGCGGCATGTCCCTGGATGACAAACTTCATTTATGGGCGCAAAAAGCAACCGATGCCGAGCCGAATCACGAATACGAAGCGGACGACTTATTAGACATCGAACCGTTGGAAGACGAGCTTGATGTCAATGAGCTCTATCGCTATCATTCGCTCATCATGGCAAGCCCAGCTTTTGACTGGTTGGTCGGTAGCATGCAGCGCGAAATCCACTTGGCCAACTCCGCTGCTGTTGGGATGATGTATATCAGGAGGAAAATGTTGCAGGGTCTGCCGTCTCCTCGCCATGTGAGCAGAAAGCATGCAGTCCCTTCTGTCCAGGTCATCTTCACAGCCCCATGGGATCCCATATCCTTCATCGAAGAGCAGGGATACGATCCTGATATCGGGGATATTCTTGGCAAAGTTATCACCCTGACGGGATCATCTGCGGACGTGCAGGCTGCGACCTGCGAACAGTACCTCTGCCAGACTTGGCCATCTACGGGGAGGCACATGCTGCGTATTATCGGGGATACCATTCAAACGAAAGAACCACATTCTCGAAGTACTCCGGAGCGGCGTACCTGTGGGTGCCCCATGACATGGCTTGACCTTTGTTTATATTTAGCTAACATCCCCTTTACTGGTAGATATTCTGGCCGACAACACACGGATTACAGCGACATACTCTGGCCAGACCTTGACCCTTGAGGCATCAGGAACGGCATTTTCAATGGTTGAAATCGGGGAGCAACTCGGGTGGTTGACCACTGCTCTTCGATCATCCACAGACGGAGGGAGGATAGCCGTTTACTGTCCGACCGTTGAAATATCTCAAAGCGGTGCGGACCCAACGCTGCCGTTCTCCTTCAACATCAGCGCGTCCTTGGTAGGATACGAAGACGCCCCAGTTGGACCAGGGGCGAGAAACGGCAAATGCTGGCAGAAGTTGTTCCGAAACCCTGTCGTTGTGTGGGGTTATCCCATCCCGCGTCGACAGGAGGTCATTACTGGGACCGGCCTAGAAATCCCATTGGACATGCTGGTAGCGTTGACAGACGCAAGCGGTCTATCTGAATTCGACGGCAGACTCTTCATAAAGGGATATTCGGCGATGCTTATTCCTACAAGACAAGTGGACGACTTGATCCTCTGGCACCTGCTCTACAATGAGGACGGAGCCCGCATTTCCTACACCGACTGCCGCCTTGCCGCGCTCGACCATATCCAAACGACTGCGGTCAAACAAGCTCGCCACATCCTGGGATGGGTTACTCACGCTAGGAACAATACGGGGTCACCGGACGCAAATTATCATATCAAATGGTCCGGCCTCGGAAAACCCAGAGAGCGTCATGCTTGGGAGAAGGTCATCATCTCCGGCGGCGATCCTGTAGGTGTAAGCGCGAGCTTTGTGATTGGAAAGAAAGACAAGGGCATCTTTTCCGGGGCGCTAGGAGGTTACACTTCTAGGCTGAAGTTCATCGCAAAGCAGTACGTCGTGCTGTACGACCTGGGCGATAGGCGAGCATGGCTCGTCGATGGTCTCAGCGCCCTGCTTCATCTGGTGCGAGCTTCGTTGGAGCATGATCAGCGGGACGTGTTCAACTCATTCTTCCTGTACAAACAAGGGCAGATCAAGGAATGCCTAGCATCGATGCATGGACTCGATGCCGCTGCGGCTGTGCTCTTCAACCCTGAGAACTATTCACTCAAACTTTACACTGAGAGTGAAGACACGTGGGACGAAGAGACCGAGAGGCAGCACAACGGAGCCCAGGGGACTGAGACAGTCAAAGAGGTCATCTCGAAGCGAAAGGTCACTTACTACTGTCTGAGGGACAAGGTGCTGGAGGTATTCTCCCTATTGGAGAAGATGATCGACCACCTCAACAACGTGCAGTCCGAAGGGGGCGTTGGCTTCCGTCTTCGCGGGACGCCTCGGAACATTCTCGAAGGTTTCGACTTCATGGACGTGGCCACGAGCAATGCGCCTCTCAGACCACACATGATCAAGCTCAATATCTGCGAGTCGGGTAGAGGGTGGACAGATTTGTTGCGGTCCATCCAAGCTATCACCCTCTTTGGAAAGGGTTTTGGCGAGCTGATTTCTCCATCGACTAGCAACGTTATCGACCCTCCATGTGACGGCTGTGGATACGGGATCAGTCTGCCTATCGGAAGAGACTATCTCGCCACGTGTGTGAGCCTTGTCGAGCGGATTCTGACGACCAGAGGCAGCACGGAGAGCGTGCCATGGTGTCTGGCAGACGACATATACTGGCACACGCCCGGGGCTCTGTTCGACCCTTGCCAGTGTGCCCACGCCAGCAAAGGATCAAAACCGCGTGATCGAGTCCAGGTTCTTCTGCCCAGCACCTATCCCAAGCTGTGGGGACGCGGCTTCGCGAGTCCGACCAATCTCGAGAGCCAAGGCGCCGTGATATTTTCCCACAACTGGAGAGTGCCTTTCCGTCTGGGACACCAGGCCAGCCAGGACCAGAAGATGCTGGAGCCACCAGACAGCGGACTCGGGACGAGCATTGATTCTTCCTCTGGACGTAGCCAGCTCTCGGGAAGTTTCGATGACAGCGAGACACAAGCGTCGAATCCTGCGGACGAGTCGTCGATTCGTTCTGTCGGGTCGCCAATAGAAGCCGAAACAGTGCTTGATGTTATAAGTCCCGGACAGGAGCCTGAAATTGTGACGTCCAGCCGGAAGAGGAAACTGGTGGACATGGTGGACAGAGTAAAGAGGAAGGTTCTGAAGACATCTCCAAACATAGGGCTGGACCGGCTCCCGGACGACGGTGCCAGTCAGGCTTCATCCATCTTGGCGGAAGGAACAGGTGCGTCTGGAGGCTCGGGCTTGCTTACCGAGAAAGATAAAGCAACAATACTGTGAATAGGTCAAGCGGGCGTTGAATGATATGGCATTTGGAAACAGCGTGGTCGTTTTTGGATGTTGCTCTTTCTTGCGGATACCCAGTTCCTTTATTATGATATAGAAACACAAGATTATTTCAAGCATATGTTCTGGCTAACTTCTCAAATTGGTATCTGTTCTATGTACTCAGTCATGAGGGCATTACGAACGAGGGCGTAGTGGCAAATCACAAGAACTTGAACAACCTGCTATCGATCTCCGTCATCCTATGTGCATCCTTCGCCATCTGTTCCTCAATATCCACAGTAATGTCAATCTGAACCCAAAGGCAACTGTTCCGCGAGAACGCTCACTGCATAAAACAACCCACTCAGAAAACAAGACCCATCAGACCCTAATATGCCGCACACACGTCTGCCGGCTCAAGGGGACACACCGCCAGCTTGGACTCAGCCCGCCAAGTAATATAGTTGGCTTCGGTGACGACGACATCTGCCTCGGAATTGACTTGAGCTTGCATCTCGGACCCGGCCGTATCTACCGTCTGCTGGGGAACGACGATAGACTCGGTAGTCGTGACCCTGACCGTCTCAGTGACAGTCTCCACGACACGGACGATCTTTTTCTCCATGACTGTCTCCTCTGGCGGCGGCGAAGATGTCGGGGCGCTGTCTACGGAGCTGGTGTCGCCCACCGAGGAAGCTTCAGCTTCATGCTCGGCATGAGCCACAGTATCTGTCCCAAGCTCCGGGCTGACACTTGGGGCTATAGGCTCGACAGAGCTTGAGCCCGCAAGCACACTCTCCAGAGAACTGCTGGCAGCCGTCAGCGAAACGACTGTGTCCAGCGTACTAGCATCCGCAGTCGAAAGATGTTGCCCTTCCTCCTCCCCCACTGCTCCCTTTCCGATCTCCATCCTGGCCTCATCCCTCAGCACCTGCGCGACAGGGACCCCAACCCGGTATGCGCTCACGTCCGCCTCCTTTCCGGGCCGGAGCGCAAGGAGCAGCACAAAGAAACCCAGGACAGCAATAGCCACATTCTTACGGTCCATCATCAACACCTTGACAGCCTCAAGCATCAGCTCCGGCAGCGAGGCGCTCTGGTAGGTGCCGGTACGACGCTGCGTGCGGCGCTCGTGGGCTTCCTCCGATGGCGAGCGCGGGCTTGGAGGCGGGACGTAGGAGGATGTGGTGTGTGCCGTGTCATCTGGCTCTGAGCCAAGACCAGCCGGGATGGATGACGTGGGTGGTTCTGGGTGCATGGATGACGAGAGGGTGTCGTCCAGGTGGTCGAACTGCGGAGCCGGAGGGGGACTCATCCCGTAGATCTCGCGGAGACGGGCTTCGTCGCGGCGGCGGCGGGCTTCGCTTGTGTCGATTGGTTCCTGGAGAAAGGGCGAAGGTGAACGGGCGACGGGGATCGGAGAGGTTGTCTGGAGGGGAGATGGAGGTGAGGCATGGATAGTTGGCGGCAGAGGGGAGGAAAGAATGTCTGGTTGGCCGTGGTGGTGGTCGTCGTACGCGGCCCGTTGCGGTACAGTGGGCAGGTGAGCATCATCTTCAGCTCCCATCTCCTCCTCGTGGCGCGCCTGCTCTTCATCCTCCAGTTCCCTCTGGCGTCGTTCCTCCTGCTCGACCTGGTAAGCTGACAGCCGTTCCAATTCGCGATGCAGCTCCGTCCCAACGATGGGTTCGACCTCGACATCGACTCGCTCCATCTCCTTCCAGCAGGCAGCCCAGGCACCGGCCTTCATCAGACCATTGCTGGCGTAGACCTTGACGCGGAAGACTTTGCCCGGTCCGAGATCCTCGTACTTGATCTCTCCCCTGCAGGTACTGCACCAGTGTCGGCGTTCGCCGCGTTGGAAGCGCCCAGTCTGGAGGCTATATTCATCCTCGGATTCACTTTCGCCGTCGTCGGCCATTTCGTTGGCTGGGCCAAGGTAGTGGCCACACTCCAGGATTCTGGCGCGCCGTCGCAGGGGCAGCTCCAGTGCCTCGAGCAGACGCTCTTCCAGCACTTCATAATCATTCTGCGGATGTGGGAGCAAGATGCCTCGCTCAAGAACTGTGTCGCCCACCCGATCCTGAAGCTGGCGCCACGCGTCTCGGAGCGTCGTTAGTTCGTCAGATGGCTCAAAGGCATCCTTCCCAATTCCAGGTCCGCTCTTGCCAGCGGCAGCATCCAGTCCATCAAGAACATCACCCCACGCCCACCTCAAGGGCAACAGCGTAACATGCAGCAGCACCAGCGGCGGCGCCTCCTTGCGCATCTTGAACCGCGGGGGAGTGGACCGGCCCTTGGGCGAGTACTGTGCCGACACGGTCGGACTGCCTAATCTCGAGACCGTAGGTAATCCACTGCTAAGGCCATTCCTTTTACCAGAACGAGGTGACGCACCGTTGAAAACAGACGGTGTAGGCGAGGACATCTGGATCGCACGCACATCAGACGGTGTGCGGAAGGGCATGCGGGGCGCATCGCGACTCCGACTCGTCGTGGGGACAAACTCGTCCTTCTCGTACTGTGAGAGGCTTGACACGCCGGACAGACGAGGCGAGTTTGAGCGGCTATGCTCGCTGCGGCGCACGGGTGTCTTGATCGTGTCCTCCTCGGCGGACGCACCGTCGAGGGAACCGAGTGAGCTGCGGGCGCTGCGGTCGCTGAAAACGTCGTCTTCTGCTTCGTGGTGGGAGCTGCTGTCGCCCGCTTCGTCACCTGAGAGGGAGGCGGTGGACTGGTGGTGGACTTGAGAGCCCGAGGAGTTGGAGAATTGACGTCTACTAGTTGGTGAGTCGCCGACGGTCATGTCCATGTGGTCGTGGGTCAGGTCGTCTTCGTCGTGGGAAGCGGTGCTGAGGACGGAGACGCCGCGTTCCATTTGAGCAATGGAATTTCTGTGACTGTGGACGGCGGCGATGGCTCTCTCCTCAATCTGGGCAACCACTGCGCGAGCGGCGGCTTGGATGAGGGCTTCTGTGCGTAAGGAGCCACGTCGATCTGAGAGGGTTGAAGTTCTGCGAGAAGTGGCTTTGAGGTCTCCCTCGTCTAAGACGCTATCGTCGTTGTGTTGGTCATTCGCTTCTTCATGCGCATCGTCATAATCCTTGGCAAGTTCTTCCCCAAGCGAAGGCTGGTCCTTTAATGCACTCGGTTCGTCATGGAGAGTAGACTCCTCCTCTTGCAAAGTCGCAGGGTGAACAGAGGCGTCATCGTGGTGGCTGCCATCTTCTTTCTTCCCATTATTAAGTGTATCCTCATCGAGCACTACAGGCTGAGTTCTGTCATCGATGCAGGAAATTTCTGCCTGGACAGACAACTCCTCTCGATAGTCATCTTCGTGTGCTTCGTGGTCTCGGGTCGCGGTGTTTTCTTGCTTGTCAGGATCATCTGTATTGCTCGAGTTGACGCCGCTTCCGTCTACTTCCCCGTTGACTTCAACATTGTCGTTGTCTGACTCAGGTGCAGGTGGGTGTTTTGGGTCGTCACCGCCAATATTCGACCGGTTCGTTGCCTCATCACTGGAAGCTATGTCGACATTATCGTGGCCGTCTCCGTAAGCGGATTCGTCGTCTCCATCGTATCTATCGTGGTCCGCAACCTGAATTTCCTCGAGCAAGTCGTCTATCGTATCTTCAACTGTAGAAGCGTCCATCGCAGACTGAGGTCTACTTGGTCCTCGGCTGGGACCCAAGTGGATATCTTTCCACCTTATCTCGTTGCATTCCTGAGCCTCGTCGACGTCTGAATTATTCCCCTCGACAGGTTCGGCAACAACGGGAATGTCTTGAATTTGCTGGGGCAAAGGCGTGGGTTCATCCATTGGAGCACTCAGACAGGAGGGATCGACAAATATGTTGAAGTCAAAGTCCAGGTCTGGCGATTTGCGTGGCATCGTGCCTTGGGCGGCTGCTTCTGTTTATTTTATTAGAGGTTGCTGTCTGCAGCGATAACTGCAGCAACCACGTGCCAATTGGATTCAGGTATCTTTCTGCAGCAACTCCAAGATGACTTGCCAATGGTAGATACGGTAGTGTTTTGATTGACTGGGCTGTGGTGGCAGTTGTGTCTGGAGGTGACGTGGTTGGCCAACTTGCCGCAGTGGTTTGTTGATGTCGGCATTGCTGTTGTTGGGGCAACCCTCGCGCCTGACATGGGGGAACTTTGCATGCTGCGCTTCGATGACAACCCCTTTTCCAATGAGCCAAGCCAGCCCTGCTTGCATTGACATTTATTTCGCTTACTCCATCACTCTATCGTCAATGACCTGCGTTATTCCATGCCTAAATTGTAGTATTGCGGGTTGCGATACCTGACGTCATCCAGGCGATTTTTCATGCATCAAGGGGGAGAATGATAAAGGCGAACTTCGTCAGAAAATCAAGGCCACGATTTCATCACAAGCAATGAGACACGATACGGCGTGGTTTGTAGGAGTTAATCATTGATTCGAAGGTTCTATCTGGAATGTCGATGGCACGTCGTAACCATCCTCCGCTTGAGTCGGCCCCCAAGTACATCGTGATACCCAAATCGAGTGGCGTTCTGTATCAAGTAGAAACAAGAGCTGTGTAGCCATGAAGGCAGCAGCCGGTAGATAAGAAGGACAAAGGGTTATCCGCACGATATGCAAGCCTCGCTAAACACAAAGGAAATGCCCATGAGGGCAAGATACAGGCGTGAGAGACCACCGCACCCAAAAACGCCGGAACCGGGAGTATCCAAGCGGAATCCAAAAGTCTATCACAAACGCTACATCATCACAGGTTGATCGTCATAAGCTCCAGCCGCGCCATCACATTCTCTACCGTAGAGCTGATACGCTGCACCCGCTCCATAGCCAGAGCGGCTCCGACCTCTTCCTCAGAGGCGTCGACGAGCTCGTACCGCTCGAAAACCTTCTCGAGCTCAATGCCGCCGAAGATGTCGACGTGCGACAAGCCATCGGTATCAAATTCGACGGGCTTATCACTGGAGTCGAGCTCTGCGGCGTCGGAACTGTCGTGATACAAAGCGAAGGCAGGGTCATTATCAAAGTCCTCGTCGATGACTGAGGATGTCTCAACCTTCGCGATGACAGTCGGCCGTGGGACGGGTGCGGGGCCCTTCTCGAGTGGAGGCATCTCAACCTTCTCCTCGTGCGATTCGAACTCCTCTTGTTGGCCAACGAAGTTGGATGTCTTGCCGGAGAGGGTAGAGATGTCGATGGACGGTTGCGGCGTATCCAACACCGCGAAGATCCCAGTGTTCTCGCCGAACATGTCGAAGTCGTTGGAGTTTTGTGTGCTCAGCATAGGCATGCTCCCGAAGTCATTCAGGGAATCCTCGGTGAAGAGCGCGTCATCCGTCAGAACATCTGCGAGCTGCAGAGTCTGATTCTGCTCCGGGATCATGGGCAGGCCGTACTGTGGTGTTTGCTGTGACCTCTGTCGCTGGCGCGGTTGCGCGACCTGGGGGCTGGCGATAGGGTTTTGCTGTGCGCCGAGGCCGAGCACTTGTTCTTGCATGTAGCCGGCAAAGTTGGGCGTCGAGATCATGTGCTCGACGAACTTTCTCAGGTTCTGGTAGTCAGAGATCAATTTCTCCTTCTCCATTTTCAAAGTGTCGACCTCGCGCGACAAGCTCTGGTTGACGACCTCGAGATCCACAATCATTTCTATAATGTTTTGTTAGCACAGTGGTACAATATGCAAGTACGGGTACATGAGCTTACCCTTTCTCCGTTTGCGGAAGTGACGTGCTGATACTTTATTCCGGAGCTGCCTGCGCTCCTTGGGGCTGAGCTTCTTGCCCTCCTCACTGTTTAATAACCTCTCGTCCTCATCCATGTCATCCAGATCCTTGCTCTGGCTTCGGTTCGCGTCCTCGGGCGACTCGGGGCTCTGAAGATCCATATTCGAAGATTCCTGCTGGCGGAACTGATTCAGCACTTGGGTAATCTTTTGGTCGAGCAGTGGGTCGGCTGGTGGCTGCACCCTGGGCTTCTGAGGCTTCGCAGATTGGGCAGCGTGCCTTTGCTGCTGCTGCTGCTGCTGTTGTATTATTTGTTGTTGCTGTATCTGCTGGGCCTCGACTTTGATCTTGGACTTGGCTGCCTCTGCAGCAGCCGCGGCCTGGTTTGTATGGTAGCCATTGTACACACGCATGTTTGTCGAGGTCAGAGATGACGGTGATGTCTCCGATTGTAGACGGCTGGGATCGACGGTCTGCCGGACGGGGCTCGCTTTGGTTGCGTCCATAGTATCC
The DNA here is from genome assembly GCA_021432605.1 of Coniochaeta sp. PMI_546. Lineage (NCBI taxonomy): Eukaryota > Fungi > Ascomycota > Sordariomycetes > Coniochaetales > Coniochaetaceae > Coniochaeta > Coniochaeta sp. PMI_546. The sequence goes on along the minus strand of MU271148.1, from coordinate 1,212,380 downwards.
GTGATTGGAGAGCCGAAGGGTGAGGCCTGTGGTAGTGGTGAGTTGAAGTTGAAGTCCATTCCACTGTCCGTGTTGGACAGATACCCGTTGCCGTACAACAGCGACTGGTTGATGGCGTGCGTGTTTGCGATGGAGCCGGCCACGAGGCCTGTGTGTTGCTGATAAGATTCGTAATCAAAGCTGGGACCGCTCATATTCTGGGCCGGGAGCAACGATCCGGTAAGCGATTCGCTCTTCACCGGCCGGTTGAGAATGGTGTTTTTGGCAGCCTCTGCGGGCGACCCAGATGGTGATAGTAGTTGATATTGGGCCATATCAAGATTGGTGTACAGGTTGAAAGGGTTGTTGGTGTTCATGATGAGGGACCCGTGTCGCAATGAGACTCGCTAAGTGGCCCTCGAAGTGCTCCTTCGCAATGCGAATATTCCTTTTCTCGCTGATGTTGGATCCTCGGGTTCCTCTGTGGTTGACAAAGGTTTGAAATCGACCTCAGCGTCTGTTTGGCCGTGGCGATGTACGTGCAGCCGTCGGAGGAAATGTGTCGTCGGCGGAAGTTTGACAACGATGGGAATTGCCCTTCAGTTTGCAGTGATGAGGCAAGGTTTGCTGTATTCACTGCACTCGCCACTGAGGGATCGTTAATATGGTTCGAGGCCGAGTTGATCTTCAAAAAGTCGAAGGGTGAAAGAAGGTTAGAGTGGGAGAAAGTAAAGAGGAAACCACAACGTGGTTTCGGCGGGTTAGACTTGAGATGAAGTCCAACGGACATTGACCGCAGCAAGGAGCAGGAACGGTGACCGTAGGGTAGGCAGGGGGCTAGGTCGCTTCGAAGGAGGGGGGGATTACGCGTCCCCTGCGAAGAAGCCCAGAGAACGAAGCCGGATCCACAGCGAATCAGCGGCTATGGGCATGGCATTTAGCCTCTCTCGGCGGTACGCATTGCGCCGGCCCACATCGGAGTACATCAGATATACTTCCTCCCTGCCCAGAAATACGGCCAGGCTGTGAGTCCATCAAGGTTCCGCTCCCGAGAATCCTTCCTGGAACTCTGCGGCCTGAGGATGACGAAGCCCATTTCAAGCCAACTGCCGTTTTGGGCCACAAGAACGTTTGGACGACGCAAGACTTGAGACTGAAAGTTGGGATGGTGTTACTTCTTCCACGACTGATGACGGTAGCCTACGAAGTTGATGCAGTAGCGCGATAATATAGAAGACTTGAGCCAAGTCAGGATTATTCTGAGTCCTGAACAACTCGGACTTGAGACGACAGATGGATGCGCGCCATTGGGCGCGCGAGCACAACATCAGCAGTTGCGAAATGTCTGAGGAAGTTCCTCCTGCAGAACGTCCGCCTGTCTCAATATTTGCAACAAGCACTGCCACGCAATACTCAACTTCCAATCCAAGATGGAGTCCCTTCCATTGCAGTTCAGTCGCCGGAATGCCGCACATGTTCAATTCTATGTATACGCGTATTCTAAGTCACCATTCTCTCGACTCATCCAGGGACGGAACGGAGGTTTCACCATTTTTTGCGTTAGCATCTTCAATCTGCCAATTGAATCCCAGTCCGAAACAAAGCAAGCAAAACAGCAAAGACCGAGAGAGCGTTTTTGAGCACGATCAGAACTCAGTTGCACAGCCACCACAATGGAGCGATTTCCACACCACTCTCCACAAGCGGGTATCATGGAGCGCCAGGAACCCGATGCCCTGGACGCCCGTTCTTTCCGAAGACCGTCTACGAATATTGGACAAAATTGTGCACCGTGACCGCTGTCACACAGCACAGTTTTCTGTCCAGTGCTCCGGTCGGCATCGCGGAGACCACGAAGTCCGATTCCACTTTTGCTCCGATGGCATGGTCGGACCCGTATCTACACTACGACCAAAATAGCTCTGACACAGATGGTTAGTAGGGACGATGGGAAATTCCGTCCAATGTCACAGAATCACCGGCAACACTGCTCGTAATGAACAAGATCTTCGACACTGAGGTCTTTGGCATGATTGACGCTAATTTCCAATCCCTATGCGGATCACTTCGAGGAGCCATTTCGATCACCCCATCTGCCCATGTCTAGCTGAACTTTGTCAAGGGGTTCGCGACGAGTTTAGAGTCGAGCCTCCCTGCGCCATCGAGGCGAACAAGGGGGTTCTGTTCAGCTCTCTCGAAAGATAAACTGTGCCTTCAGTTCGCTGCATCGTCTTTCAACACGGGGCTCGGGAACAAGCCGGAGGAGACAAGCCACGTGACTTTTGCCTGACTGAACAGCAGTGGCGGTGTCATGTGTTCAGTCGCCACCGTCTCTCGCTGTGGCTGTGAGTGCAGCGCCAAGTGGCAGAACTCCACGATGTCTGCGAAAGGTTGATGCCGTTGCCTTGGCAGACGTGGTCAGATGTTCTGAACTGGCGACTTTCTCAGGTCAAGACAGTGGACGTCAGTATTTCGGCAAACCAGAGGACAACTGGAGTCCAGAAAAGACATGCGTAAAGGGCTAGTGGCTTATCCTTTGCAATATCTGTCCGAGTCAGATAATTCTTCGTCCGTCTTCTTGTGCAACTGCAGCTGCCGCCGCTCCACAGCTCTGTCATGTCGGGAAACCCCCCCGTTGAGGATATGAAGATGGGCAAAGTGAGCCTACTCTAGCCGTTGGCAAGCATATCCAAGGTCTTTCGGCTTGCAGATCTTATGGTATCCTCTTGTATTGCACTCTGTTTTGTGGAGAGATGGCAAGAGCTCAACGGCTAATTGCACCTGAGTGGCTCTCGGCGCATACTGCGAGCATATACACGGCTGGGCAACTATTTGGGTGAAACTGAACCGCATTGACAAGTTGAATGGCTAATTGTGCGGATTTGAGCATCAACTCATTCTTGCCTCTCTGCGTAAAGAGCTGAACACACTGGAAGGCTGGCATAATGTTTGTTCTCACGCTTCTTCAGGACTTACTCCTCGAGTTCATCGACAATGACTTTATCGACTGCACTTCAGCTTACCATTCTTGCGGGATTCGCTTTGGCTCATTGGGCTGAAGCTACTGAACAATGCGGTCCCGCTGACACGAGCCACTCCCTGCTTCGCTGTCGCCCTCTTTGCCCTCGCCCACTAGACGAAGATGCAAGCTCAGAGCCAAAGAGCTGGAGTCCCTGGACCCATCGGCCGTACTGCGCTAGCTCTGACTACTGTGTCTTTACGAACTCCAAGTTTCACGGCAAGAGCGACCATGGTGTCAGTTTTATCAGCACTCCAGAGGTCGCATCCAGCTCTCTCGATGTGCTGGAAAACTCATTCGGGATGCCTCTTACCGCCATTCAGGGCTCAAACGGGACCAAGTCTGACCTTTTTCATATTGTGGATATGGCGGGCAAGGGCAAGGGCGTTGTGGCAAGTCGAAGGATCGACCGAGGGTCTGTGTTCATGGTCGACTATGCCAGTATCATCGCAGCGGTCGAGTTTCCCGAGAAAATGCCCAGGTTCCAGGGTCACATGCTATTGGAGAAAGCTGTCGAGCAGTTACCGGATCCACAGAGAGTCTTGTCTTTGGCACGGAGCAGCTCGACGGACCGGGCTCTGATGGAAGACGTCATGAGAACGAATAGCTTCTCCATCACTCTGAATGACAGGCCGTGGATGGGTCTTTTCCCTCAGATCTCGAGGATAAATCACGCGTGCAAGCCCAATGCGCATACCAGGTTCTCGCAACGGTACCTGACAATGTCCGCTGTTTCCCTTCGCGACATTGAAGCAGGCGAGGAAATCACAATCAGCTATGCTGAGTTTGGGACAATGTATGGACAACGGCAACATTCGCTCCTGCACAACTGGGGTTTCCGCTGTACCTGCGCGCTCTGCACGGCACCATCTGAAGTACTCATCGCATCTGATCGGCGTCGCGGTAGGATTGGAGAGATTAGGCAAGAGATCGTCGAGCTGGTGCAGGCCAAGCAGTTCGAACGAGCCATATCCATGAGCAAGGAGATGATTGACCTGGTGTTGAAGGAGGAGCTCGTTGCCCATCTCGGCGAGCACTACGAGGTCTTGGCCAGACTGTATTATGCTGTTCGAGATGCAGCCAACACGGAGAAGTATGCTCGGCTGGCCATCATTGATCTGGAGAAGTATGGCGGAGAGGATGTCTACGGTGCCACAATCGCAGAACTGAAGGATATCCTCCTTGGCTTGGGGCAACTTCGCAAGTAGAAAAGCAGGACTGGGCAAAGAAAAGAGAAGAGGGATCTTCTGATCGCTAGACGGGCCAAGGGTTCAGGGCATCGCCGGTTCTGTTGGGATTTTCCGCCTAGAATTACATACTGCGAAACGCGGCATAGCCGAATTGAGGTTGGATTGCGACATCCGAGTTCGATTTCCACGCCCAGCCTGAGTAAAAGCGTAACTACCTTAAAAGTTTTCTTCAATCACTTCTTGGCTATTATTCAAAGACCCATTATCTTTCTACGAAACTGGCTTCGTATGAGGGCTTGATCACATCATTCCTTGGCACGATGACATCCCACGTGCGGCGTTGCAATTCAGTTTGATCTCATCACGATCGAGGGAAAGCATTAACTCAGCTGCTAACATATATTCTAGGCTTCAAGAATATGTAGGAATCTCAGCCTATGAGCTTTTTCTCGCTATTAGCACATTCGTCGTCGCTCCGCTGTGACATACAGCACTTATCGCCTTCTTAAGCTGATGTCTAGATCTTGGGCCTTGTGATGGTAGATGAGGGACAGACTAAGTCCCTGCAACGCAGTAAGAATGATGAAGCATACAATAGGCAGTCAAAGAGGTCCAGAACTTTCCCGAATTCCTGCAATAGCCTGCAGTGACTCGGGGAACATATCCCTGCCGAGCGGTAACACAAAGACCAAGAGATAAGCGACCTCACGTGTGACGCCAAGAAGGGGGAATACAACATCAAGAGGCGTTGTGCATGTATTGCGCCATCGATAAGAAGTCTGGGGAAGCCATATGTGCCACTCACCTTGCAATGTTGCAAGGCTTGGTACTGGTTGCAACATTATGGACTGCTTGATCTGGTCTACGATGCTCTGGCCGAGCCATATGGTCAAAACTCGCGTTTATGCGAGGTGTGGGAGAGCAATATATATATATCCCACAACCGCGGCTCTGGAACTAGGAATATGGCCTAGTGCATCCTCCAGGGGTTAGTTCCTGCTAGGCTCTATATTCCCCACGGACTTGTCGCAATAGCGCCGTATTTCATACAGCCTACATTGACCAGCCGCCATGCCTGTCATTGAACCCTCCCACAAAGAGTCAGTCACTCGCACTGGAGACGAGAAGAAACTCGCCGCCACGTCAAGCGACGGCGCCTCAGTCGACGAGCGAGCCGGCGGCGACGGAGCTGGCTATGGCTCGTCAGACGAGCACATCTTCAGCGACCCGTCTTTGGCTGAGTACTGGCGAGGTGTGTACGAGAAGGCCAGATATGAGAACCGACACCGCTTCGATCCAAATTACAAGTGGACTGCCGAGGAGGAGAAGAAGCTGGTGCGCAAGATTGACCTGCGAATCATGATCTGGGCCTGGGTTATGTTCCTTGCCCTCGACCTGCATCGTCGAAATATCAACCGCGCCATCTCGGACAATATGCTCGCAGAGATTGGTAGGCCTCGTTCCCTTACTGTACAGATACAATGACTCAGGGACTAATTCGTTCCCAGGTATGAACACCAACGACTTCAACTACGGTCAAACCATCTTCCTCGCCTGCTTCCTAGCCGCCGAGCTCCCTAGTGGTCTGATCAGCAAGAAGCTCGGTGCCGACAGATGGATCCCGACCATCATGTGCTGCTGGTCCATTGTAGCTGGCTCACAAGCCTTCCTCAAGAACCGAGCCGGCTTCTACGCCATCAAGGCCCTGCTGGGCCTCTTCATGGGTGGTTTCATCCCCGACATTGTGCTCTGGCTGACCTACTTCTACAAATCCAACGAACTGCCCCTGCGGCTTGCCTGGTTCTGGACAGCCCTGAGCACTGTCAACATTCTCGGCTCCCTTATAGCCGCCGGCGTACTACAGATGAGAGGTATCAACGGCTGGTCCGGGTGGCAGTGGCTCTTCCTCCTGGAAGCCATCGTCACGCTGATCATCGGCATCTTCTCTTGGGGCGTAATGCCGCCCGGCCCATGCCAGACGCGCAATTGGTTCCGCGGCCGCAAGGATGGCTGGTTCACCGAGCACGAAGAGTACATCATGGTCAACCGCCTGCTGAGGGATGATCCGAGCAAGGGCGACATGAATAACAGGCAGGCCGTCGGCCCGAAACGACTCTGGAAGGCGGCCAAGGACTGGGAGATGTGGCCGCTCTATCTCATCGGGCTGACGGCGTACATCCCGCCTTCGCCACCGACGACATACCTCTCTTACATCCTGCGAAAACTCGGCTTCTCCGTATTCCAGTCTAATCTGCTCGCCATCCCGTCGCAGTTTCTCTTCGCTGTGAACCTTGTCATAGTGACTTGGGTCTCGGAGAAAGTCAAAGAGCGGTCTATAATCAGTTCCATCTCCAACATCTGGATTCTGCCCTGGCTTGTGGCACTCGTGACGTTACCTGCATCAGCATCACCTTGGACAAGGTACGCGCTGCTGACAGGACTCTTGTCGTATCCGTACTGCCACGCCATTCTCGTCAGTTGGAATGCGAGGAACAGTAACTCCGTCCGGACGCGGGCTGTGTCGGCGGCGCTGTACAATATGTTTGTGCAGAGTGGGAACATCATCGGCAGCAACATCTACCGCGATGACGACCAGCCGCTCTACCTGAGGGGAAATAGAATCTTGCTGGGAATCACAGTGTTCAATATATTCTTGTTTTACTTCGTCAAGGCGTTTTATATCTGGAGAAACAAGGTTCGAGACCGGAAATGGAATGCCCTTACGCCGGAGCAGCAGGAGGATTATGTGCTGAACAGCAAGGATGAGGGGCTCAAGAGATTGGATTTCCGTTTCGCTCACTAGCGAACTGTATATAGCTGTCTGTGTTTGCACCTCTTGGCCCATCTCGATGTAGATGCGCCAGAAGAGACTGATGTCTCTGGGACAAGGACGACTCGCTTGCTCTTGATATGTCCCAGTTAAAGAACGGGCTCCGAGGTTTAGTGGCCAACAAGGGATACTTATTTGAATGGAAAAATGATGGAAAATGTGTCTACATGGTGCATGATAATGTTTATATATTGCAATACTTAAAGTGTTAGAAAGCAGTTGGCTGACGATACGCGATGGCGGAAAATAATTGTTATGAAACTTATGATCCGGATAGGAACATGCTGTATTGAAAGGACCACGGGACCTGTGTACTCATATTGCTGGGTATGAGGGTATTGAAAATCTCGCTTGTGATTCCATTGTTCGAGAGGTTGAGTTGCCTAAGTGCTTGTCTCGGCCGGAAGCAAGAAGGTCAGATCAACCTTGAAGTTGTGGAGAGATTCTTCTACTATGCTTTACGATTATTGCACTGTAAACAAACAGGCAGAACCATATCTTATGCTCCATGCCGAATTGTGAAACAATTCAGTCCCTTGCTCGCTTACTGTTATACTTTGTGCTGAACTCGAAAACCTTCATGGTCATTATATCCCGATAATCATACAGTTGCCTATTCTCAAGCTTTCAGCTGCATAGCTGAAAGCTTGTACCTATAAATATGAATGCAAACCCTTCTCCAGGAGGATGTGAAGTGTCTGATATCTCTCCCACTCTTCAAAGCCCCAAATACAGGTCTCGAACTTCGAGCTATTCCATCCCATCCCATCCTTCTCAGTCCACATCAAACCGCGATTCTTCACACTCAACCTACTGCACGCCTGATCAGAGATGTCTGCATACAAAATCTCTTGGAATCGCCTACCTCCAGAGATTCGAAACGAGATCATTGGTTTCCTGCCAGATCTCGGCGGGAAGTGCAGCATGCTCGCGACCGTTGCCCGAGACTGGCAATCAATTATCGAGCCGCTCAACTTTGCCGAGATCAGTCTGACGGCACCGCGCCTCGCTGATCTCAACTCTCAAGCTATTCTGTTCCGGAAGAGAAGCCAGATCCGCTATATCTGGTTTCGCGTGGAACTGAAGGAGTACGATTGCAGCCAATGTGCTAACACCGACGAGGACCGTTGGGGCTTAGATAATGCCGACAACCAATTCATCGCGGACGCGTTTGAAAGCTTGTTTACCACTCTCAGCGCATGGGAGCCTCGCGGTGACTTGGTCCTTGATGTCAGTGTCTACTCGCCCAGTGACAACCAGCACTGGTTCAAGTACCTCAGCTTCTGCTCAGACACCAACCTAGGCGAGTACTCGTCTCGTCCTGGACACGGACAAGGAACGACCCTGATCAATGACCTGGCTCATGGCTGGGTGGCCGGGCAGCAGGTTCTTGGTCCTGAAGAGTCCGCCATCGAACAGACATTCGACGAGATCATGGGCGAGGGGCCTTTCGACGACGAGGAACCCGAGATGCAGTGGTGGCGGGGCCTCCCCTTCGTACCCGTTGTCGGGGTTGTGCTCCTTCGTCAGCAGACCCGCCGACGTTGGAAGCCGGTTGCACTTGCCAACATGCTCACGCGGTTCCCTAACATGAAGGAGCTTTGCTACGAACCCTGGAGGGAGTGGACTGCAATTGAGAGGCAAACCGATGAACGCAAGTGCTTGCTCGACACCTGGCAACTCAGTCGACGCAGCCGCTGACCGAGCAGAATACAGACAACCAGACACTGATTGAGTCTTTTCCCGGGACGAAATTGTGCAAGCTGACGATATTCGAGAACTTCAACGAGTCATATCCGGGGATATATTTCCGGTGTCCCGCTATTAGGGTGCCGAACCCGGCCGTGAGTCGCAAACTTGCCTATGCCAGCCTGCACCTCAAGACGCTATCCGCCTCTTTCATTGCCGACGCCGGACACTTCTTCGCAGCGTGTCAAGATTCATGGACGTGGGATAAGCTCACATCTCTAGCGCTGACTTCAAGGATCCTCACTAATGATGCGGACACCTCGGGTATCAACAACATGCTCCAAGACGCCGCTCTCGCAGCGCTCAAGATGCCGAAACTTGACACGATGGAGCTATGGAACGGCAGACGGGGTGTGGCAATGCTCTTTCGCTACCAGAGGGCTCGAGATGGACAGTTAGCCATCATCACGATACGGGGGACATCGGAGCTTACTATAAGGATTGCGACCAAGCAAGCTTGGGATGTGGTCGCTCGCCGGCGTTGCCAGGGTAGGGTCGTCGTGCAAACATCTTTGATCGATCCAGATGTCATTCGATGCCACGGCGATGCGATCCGCCAGCTGGGACTCACGACAGAGGTCGTTAGGCCTGTCTCGCTGCGACAAATACTCAGCGAAGATAGGTTACGGGCGTGAGATCATGACCATCACCAGCAGTAGCATCATCGTTGCCATGTAGACGAATTGGTGCAAAGATCGAGTCTTGGTTTCGGCCGAGTCCAGTTGTCTCGGTCTACTTTTCCAGTATACCATGGAAAAGGTGCACGATGATCGTCCTGAACTCAACTTACTAAAGAGATCTTCACAGGCAAGGTAAGGCATCTTCGAGTGCTGCAGGGGCGAATAGACAAGATAGAACAGTCGACAGTATCGCATATGTGGCTCTTTAGTCAGTGGCATATGGATGGCTGTCTCCGTGAGGGTGCTTCTTCGTTCGGGCCAGTATCATACAACCTATTATTAGTCTAGGAAACAAGACCTGGGGCAGTGCCGGGCTCAGGAGGCGGCTCGACAGACAGTCATTCCTTCCTTAGCATCACTTGTGGAAAAGTTAATAGGACGTACTCGGCAACACCAACACACGGACTGACTACCGAACTTGATGCGATGGGTCGTATGTTTTATGACGGTTTGCTTGTCAAATCTTGAAAATTTGACGGCAGGAACATAACGGTGCCTCTTACAGCTTTACCTGGAGCGAGTGATAATAGAGGCCTGGCATATTAGTGCGCAGTTGAATCGCGATTGGAGTGGATTGACTTGTTTACAGCACATACTCGCCATTTGTCGCGGGGCATTATTTGCTGTGGATGTGATCATGCGCGTCATAACAACTTGAACATGGTTCCGCTGGTCAAATTTATTGTAAGTCAGATCCCGAAATGCGATTGGATTCTTTGACACAATTGCAAGAAAGCATTGCAAAAGGAAAAGAAAGAGGGCAAAAATGGAGTAGCTGCGCTCCGTTTCGATCGGAGGACCTCCGGGTTATGAGCCCGGCTGAGGCGAATTAGTTATGGTGCTCATGTCATCACTAGCGAGTTTCCAGGACTTACCGCGCTTCCACTGCGCCACGCAGCTGGTGAATGTTTGGCTGGGCTGGACTAACCTGTTCTTCCCTGCTCGAAGGAACGCTCCGTGACTCAAGGGAGCAACGACTTTGATCACGGTTGGAAGGTGGGTGCCGAAATAAACAAAGCCACGAGGTAAGTCACGTGCTGAAGTAAAGTGGATCACCAGAATCTCGCTGACGAAGCTTTGAGCTGCTAACTGAATCCCAGAAGAAACATCCAGCTTCACAGACCCAGTGACAAGGCGATGAGCATGACATTATGTTTAGGCTTATCTCTTCAGATATGCCAGTTGGTTCGGATTCTATATTCTATCACAATCTTGGCAAAACGGAAGGCACAGATGTGAGCGGATATCAACGCCCCACAGTCCCGTCTCCCTTGCGATTTGTCGGGTCATCCTCCCACAATTTGAGCACCGATCCGTACGTCCCTCCCACACCGACTTTGTGTCATGGACTGGTTTCTCATGATAGCGCAGGATTCCCTGGAATAGCATCGAGCCCTGTCCGGTGGTTAGCATTGCACGGCCCTGAAATTGGCTAAAGACATGTGCTCACATCCATCAATCTGCTCCTCAACAACATCCTTCACCGAGCACGAGTTCATGGCCGTCATGGACTGCGTCTTCAGCGTGGGGCAGTTGACGTAGCACGGCGAGTCCATAGCCCGCTGCAGCGCGTCATCCTTCCACCCAAAGACGTAGTCGCCGTGCGTACCGTAGCCGGTGTTGTCTCCCATGCTCCAGTAGAAGGGCTGCGTGCCGTTCACAGACCAGTCAAACTGGTCGTTGAACTGCCGCGTGTCCCATATGGTCTCGTACATGAGCTGCGGCACCTTGACCGGGTGCGTTGCCGGGCAAGGTCCCTGCGACTCAAAAGTTCCGCTCGCGGGATATGCCATATGGTCCTGGTGGTTCGGCGTATCGAGATTTTTCCCATCCCAACAGCTGTGTGATGGCCATTTAGCTTGCGTTCGTCTCCGAGAAGTTGCTGTACTCACGTGGGGAAGCGTAGATTGGCCATGATGCCGGCCGGGCAAGGCTTGTTAGGAAGATTCATGGTCTCGGGAAAACGTGTTCCAAGATCTTGCAGGCAAGTGTAGGTGAGCTGTCGGAATTTCTTCACCTCGGCCTTGCTGCGAGCCATGGAGTCACCGATAAGCATGCGAAAGCCCTTCTTGAAAGCCGTTACCTTGGACTTTTGCTGGTAGTCTGCCAGGCCGTCTTGCATGCTGGTGCTGGTTAGCTTTGGACGCCCACCACGCTTGTACCAAAGCAACGTACTAATACACAGTCATGCCGCCGTTGGCGTTCTCGAAGCCCGCATTGCCTCTCTGCGGCACGCGGTGGAAGGAGCCGTTGCGAGCCTTGAAAAAGAGGACTGCCGTCCAGTAGTTGGAAAAGTCTTCGGAGAACTGGCAGGTCGTGCAAGTGGAGTCATTGGGCATGTCTTTGTCGGGAGCCATCGTTACATTGAAGGAGTTCTGTGGCGGATTTCAGCTGGCATTCTTAAGACGGGCTTCGGGCATCGACTCACTCCTCCGATGATCTGATGCAGATGCGGCGACGGGTTGAGACCCGGGTTGACGAGAGGGTCGAGGCGCTCGACGACAAGCTGGGAGCACCCGAATCGAAGGAGGGCTTCACTTTGCCCCAAGAGGGCCAGAGAGACCAGTGTACTCCAATGCATTGTGGCTTGATGATGCTGACTACCGACCGAAAATGTGCAACTAACAGCAGTGCAAAGAAACTGGAACGTATGGCCAACCGGACGTTAAGGAGACTCAGGGATCACAGGTGAAGCTCTCTTTTTGGGTGGCACGGCCATTCTTATCCCGGTTCAATGCCATGACCCGCGGTATCTTGATCTTCCAGATTCCTAGTTGCCAAGACCTTTGCCCAATCCTCATGCACGAGCCGCCTTGGGCTTTCGACGATGCGCCTCATAGATATGCGATGCTCGACATGTCTGTCGTCGACCAATGCGACGCGATCACCGGGACTGGCCCGGAATCATCGGCGCCGCTGTGCAGAACTGCCGTTGCTTGGTTTGCATCTTAGCCAATATATTTACTTTACTGTACTGGAGCCCCTCAATTTCGGCCATTAGAGGCTGGCTTTGGCTCTTCGCGCTCCGTCTAAATGGGAGATAAGCCGACCCGGTTGAAGCACGACCACAGGACAAATTAGCCCATATTAGGATAGGTCTCAGATCTGACAAGCGTCAGCTATGGGTGTCAGAACAAAGCTCCGAGATGGCCGAGATGGCGATGTCGATAACGATTCGCAGCCGCCGGATAGAATGGGCGTCGAGGTTATCAGTCACGACGAGACAGCTGATTACCAGGACATATTCTATCCTCATTCGTACAGTCGAAGACTCATGCAAATCATATAAAGTCACCAAGCAGCCATGGATAAGGGTGGCCCTTCCCACACACCAGCCTACCTGCGTACTCACAATGCCATGCGATGATATATTCACGAGACTGGAATGTGGAAGTTTCCAAGCCCCCAGAACTTTGATAAAGTCTGTTCCCAGTCAGATCAGCCGTAGCTATGTCAACGACAAGAGATTGCACCCAGGATGTGAGACGTCCACCGCGATTAACACGCGACCTCACCCTCGGCTCCTTGTTCGTTGAGTCGAAGCAAAGTAGAATCAGGTGGCTTTCAACCAGTCTACAGATATTTACAATTTTTAATTTGTCCTGGAGTCGCATCATACCTATCATCAAGATCATACGCAAGGGCAGTCGATCTACCTATTGGGCTAACTAGGCTGCTGGAACTGTTGCTCCTAGCAGTGCCTATCATGACTTAAGCAGTACACAGTTGTCCCTTGCTGGACTTGATAATAGTTGTGGAGTGTGATAAGACCTGCATTGTCTAGATCGTTCGGCTTCGGATGACCTATGCAGCAAGTGTTTAGAAGTAAACGCACATCTTATGGGTCATAGACGTGATCCGCCCAATGAAGCAAGTTTCTGTGAGGCGCATGGGGGCCTTAGTTAGGAAGGGTACAAGTCTATTGCCAGCGATTCCTGTGTGCTGTAACCACATAGACACTGAATTGGCATACACATCTATGTTCTTATGTTATTGAAGGCTAGCTAGTGCTCGCCCCTTGGCTTGATCAATTTCTATTCTTTGTCTGCTCGCTCATGATGAACCGAGAAACTCCCAGAGAACTATCCGTACCACGCACTCGGCATCTCTAAGTCGCTTATAAGTCCAGGTTGCTGCTTGTTAAACACTTAGGATGATGCGAGCATGTAGCCCAAGACGCTGACTTCGCCGGTTATAGGATTAGAAGGCAGAAGGGGGGACAAGATCGGAGAAGAATAACGAAAGAACTGTCTAGTACGTCCATGCGCACCTGTGACACCCTGATTCTGATGGCTGGAACTCAGCGCATCTCTGATTTGAGGTCTCTTTAGGGCAGGGATATTTCTCTTCCGGTCGCTTACAGGACATCTAGTAAGCATGCCCCGACCAGTTCTCAGCTTCCTCGGTGCCCTACATGAAAGTGAAACAAAATAGTATTGGGCGAATTGCACTGCTGCGTCGCTTTTCAAGGGGTCGACCATTATAGAGGCAGTCATTCAGACTAGAGAAGTCTCCTGGCCAGCTGAAATGCACAGAGAATACGAGTAGCTCTAGGTATTGGGTGGAAATCGCGTCTTGAGTCCCTTCTCTTGTTCACTACTTGTGGCGGTGTGCCGTTATTGTCGAGGGGGATGCGACTTGTGCTACGGCTGCAGGTTGAACCCCGGTCCGAAAAGATCGTGGAGAGCCCAATACAACCGTCGGACAATCCTAGAACAATAAGCCACATCAGCGTTATAAAATTCCCCGTCAGAGAATACGATACTTTGCAGCAGCGTTGACGTTGGCTTCAGCTGTTTTCAGGGTCTAGCAAATGCTGTGGCTTTTTCAACAGCGCTGCATTGGTCAATCGGCTCGACCGTTCCGGTCGGTACGCCGACGCCCGTCTCCTTTTGTCCCTGAATGCAACGGTCACCAGCCTGTGTGTAGCTGAATCGATGAAATCTCACCGCGCATAAGCCCTGCAGTAGCTCCTGTGCCTTTATCTTGTTTTGGTACCGTTGCGGAGAGCGCGTTCTAACACCGTCTAGACTCAGCTGTGGATGCTAAAAGAGCGCCATCGTCATCGATACGGGACTATTGGATCCATAGCGTAGACAAGCTTTTCGCAAGCGTCAACATCGAGCGCTAGCAGGACCTGGACAGGCCCCTTAGATTGGTGATTGCGATTGAGCTGTCGTCTCTTTAGGGCAACCTTCCAAATGCGTATAAGATGTTCCCCCAACCCGGCCATGAAGCGATGAGACCCAGGGACACAGACTGAAGACACTCTCACTTACACAGACTGCCAAAGCAAAGCAACCGACATCATGAGGCTTCAAACTCTTTTCGCTGCCCTCTTTTGTGCCGGCGGCGCACTTGCTGCAGTCAATACGACCGTCAATGCCGATGGCTCGATCGAGTCGGTGGTCTTCTTCCAGGACCATCTAGCGAAGCGCGACTGTACATCCAACAACTGCCTCCGTGCCTACAAGGCCCGCGCACTTGCTGCGACCAGCTTCTGCAACACCTTCACGGCTTCGGTTGCCACTGCGGTGGCCCCTTTCACGCAGTGTACCGACGCTCTGCAAGCTAGCTCTGCTTGCTCTTGTTTCGTCCCGGTTTGTCTCTTTGCTTCTGACTAAAAGCGGTCTTCGACTAGAGTCTAACTATTTTCTGCAGAAACCAACAACAACATCAACAACTTCTACCACCTCGTCAACTTCCACCACGTCCACCACCTCTACGACATCAACAGCACCTCCTCCATGCGGCACCCCGGGCTCTCCGTGCACTATAAACAATTTCGTCGATGTTTGTTGTGCCTCGTCTGACGGGAGCAAAGGCTGCAACTTCCCCAATGGCGACCCAAACAACGGACAGTGCTTCCTTCCCTGAGGTAGTGGCATATGCGGCCGCCTGAAGATTGTCGCCCACGGTGGCTAGTTTACTTGGTGTAAACATAAACGTGGCCTTGCGGCTCGTGGTGGTGTCTTTTGTCTTTCTAAGTTTGGTGGATGTCCTGGTCAGGGAGTCGAAGGAGATGACTAAGGATTGGGTTCGTCATCATACTGTCGTGGTTCTTGTATGACCTAGGACAAGCTTGGTGCTCAGGAGTTTAGCGTATGGTGCCTAGTTCAACTCGAATGAGATTTAACCTTTGACCTTTGTGCTATGTAACATGGCATGATTGACTATTTGACGTGAGAGGGAAACCCCTTCAACTGTTAGAGGACGTCCCCGAACTTGAGAACCAGACAAAAAAAAAATGCAAGACAAGCGTGAATGCTCGCTTGGGATTGACAGGCTGTCACTCATCCCTGCTCTCCCGGCCGGAATACAATCAATAGGTTACCCCAGCCAGACGATTGACGAACCATAAGCGCCATCTACTAGGAGATTAAAATACATATGTATGTCCTTCTTATTCAAAGGCTGCTCATGGCAATTAGGACAGGATATACAGTTGTTCCCTTTTGCAAAAGGCTGTTCTGAGTTGTCTTAGAGATTCGCAGTTTAGACTTTAGAAAGCGTTGCGATCGTCAATGCCTCAACCTACAAACTATTATTATCCCAGATTCGGGTCTACATCAAGTCCGATCTGCCAAGAATCAATGGACATACAATGATGGGGTGTTACATTCGGCTAAAGCCATCATCTGTCGATGGTACCTGAGCATAGATTGGGTATCGATGATTGCGGACTGTACCGGCATCCACTTTATACTCCCCCGCGTTCGTTCTCCAGTTCATCTCCACGTAGCTCCAAACCTTCACCTACATAAGCATCCTCGGCAGCCCATGGGTTACGCGGGTCGCGAATAGGCGCCAAGGCCCTTCCAGAAAGATGTATATATATATACCGAGGACAAATCTTATCTTTGAAGCTGTCCAAACATTGCAAGCCATGTAGGCTTGTAGTTCTATTCTTGACTATCGAATAAGCGAGCTGACCAGCGTGAGGTTAGGTGAGTGTTCGGATATTGAGCAGCCAAAGCGCACTCAGGCTGATGTCAAGCAATTAAGATGTCCAGCCTTACGTCCAATTCCCCTCACTTCGTAAGACTCATTTAGCTTAGGGGTTGTATTCAGGACATTTAATATGCGCGATGCCCACGATGGACGAGTGAGGGTGTGCGAGCCTGTCCCGCTGTTGTGGTCCTGGTAAAGTAGAAAAGGGGCGTATGCCCATTCGTATTGTTCCAGAATTGGAGAGTTACTAGACCCCTTTTATCTTCAGGAGGGCACTTAGTATCATTGTTGTTCAGGATGCGTTTGTCAGCGATCTTCACAGTCATCGCGCAAGCGGTGGCTGTCATGGGCCTGGACTCGGCCTTTGCACCGGGAGCAGATGGAAAGTATACCATCTCAGCACCCGGTATCAAAGCTCAAGTTCGTAACCTGAAAGTCACTATAAGTTTAGGCGAGACTAACCCTTCAATAGTTCATCGACTATGGAGCTAGTCTTACCAACCTGTTTGTCAAGGACAAAATGGGAATGGATGTAGACGTCGTGCTGGGATATGACAATATCTCTTACTATCGTATGATAACCCCCTCCATCGGATTGTGACAACTTGGACTAGCACATGCTGACAGTGCACAGCTGTGGACCCTGGGCACCCAGTGTACAACTCCATCCCGGGCCGCTACGTCAACCGCATTGGCCACGCCACGTACAAGATCGACAACACGACATACCACACCCAAGTGAATGACGGCAACAACACGCTGCACAGCGGGACAAACAACTGGTCCTACCGCTTCTGGAACGTGACCGCACTCACCGCCGACTCCATCACCTTCAACATCTCGGACCCCTCCAACTCCTCCCTCGGCATGATCGGGCAGGTCTACGCCAGCGTGACCTACAGTGTCGCCAACAGCACCTGGAAGATTCTGATGCAGGCCATCTCACCCGAGGCCAAGACACCCCTGATGCTCACCCAGCACACGTACTTCAACCTCGACGCCTACAAGAACCCGGCCTCGGACCTGATCTGGGACCACACGCTGCACCTGCCCTACTCCAAGCGATACCTGGAGCTCGACGACGGCGCGTTGCCGACGGGCAAGATCCTGACCGCCGCGCCGGGGAGCGTCAACGATTTCGCGAGCGCCAGCAACATCAGCTTCGGACATGCCGTCGGCGCGGCCGGCTTCGCCGGTAACTGCGGTGGGACGTGTGCCGGGTACAACGGGTTCTGGATCTTTGATAATGCCCCGAAGGACGCGTCGGTGCTGACGCTGGCCAGTCCGTGGAGCGGGATCAGGGCGGACCTCAGGACGGACCAGACGGGCGCGCAGGTGTACTCGTGCTATTGGAGTGATGGCACCGCGCCGCTGAAGAGCACGCAGGGTACGGCGAGCCATAAGAATGTGACGAGTAGCTCTTGTGTGGCCATCGAGGCGCAGGACTATGTTGATGGGATCAACCAGTAAGTCTTACCGGGATGTAGTTGCGGTAGTGAGAGGGTGGCCTGCTAACGTTTTGAACTCGTGTAGCCCTGAGTGGGGACGCGTTGATGCCGAGATCACCGGCCCGGGCGAAGCCTATAGCTGGCAGAGCTCATGGACATTCTCGACGCTCTAAACGACTTGACAGTATGTGTCAGATGGGAGCTCGAATTGCCGGGGAGAGTCTGTAAAAAATACTCGACTGGAAGGAAAAGTTTGTGCGTAGTGCGATCACGACTGTATATATCTTTTCGGACCATACTATGTCCGAGACGTACATAGCAAACGCATCCCTATGTCACGACTCTCGAGTCTCGAGTATTGTGGCACAAGTCTTGGTTGTCAAGCCGTGGTACTGTGAGTGTAGCTGCTGTTCTGGCAGTCGCCAGCCCGACTTATCGCGCTGAGCAGATATGCTGGTTGCTATAGACTTAAATTTCACGAGTAAAGAAGATTGAATATAGAATGAACCAGCAACGTATGTCTCTAACGTTGCTACGATGAACCCTTCGTTATGTCTTATTAAACCTACCTATGCGTGTGGGCCTACTCCTGCTCGGTACTTTACGCGTGCATCCCGTATTTCCGCGTCTCGACCTGAATATTTGACACTGTCGGGCGGTTGTACGTGGTGACAGGCGTTCAACTGTGGCTTGCATGGGCAGTGAGTATATGGCCAGATTGTTGAATGCTGAGCACATTGAATTTGATAAAACGTCTTCTAGTGTTGCCGAAAGACCGCCTTTGGAAACTCTCACATTCTGAGATTGGCTTGGGACAGTTGGAGCATTCAGAACAGAAGACGGCTGGCGGGTTTGATAAAGAAGTAGATTTACTCCAATTGCCAGACTTTGCACCGAGTAGATTAGCGAAAATGACTATCGTAGATATCGAGAGAAAGTCGGCATGGCTCTGTCGGACATCGCGGCGCTCCGAACTCATCTGACCTGATGAGTCTCGTCGACGCTTGAACTGTGACTCACAGCCCGTCGCGCGTCTCTGTTCTGAACATTGTGAGCTCGGGTTTTGTTGTGAACTGCCATGAAAATCGATGCTGGTGTTTTGAAGTTATGACCCGTTGAGTTGTCGACAATCAAGTGTATTGATCATTGGTTCAGGGATTGTTTTTCTCGATGTGAGTCATATCACAACCCGTTCCATTCCGTAACACTGGACACGATGGCTGCGTTTGAAGAGTTCATTGATTCGGCCCTAACGGCGGTACGACGGGGTTAGGAAAGTTCAGGAAGAGATGTCAAGTTCGCAGGAGAAGGATGCGTTTAGAGTTCTTGGCGAGTTTTACTAGACCCTGACTAGTACGCGAATTGGGAACCGAGGAGCTATTTGAACGTCAGCTTCTCCGCTCTCCTCTCCGCAGGCGCTCTATAGAACAGGGCACTTACTAGTCAACAACATATACAGAGATTCGAAGCTCGGGGCCATCATCAGCAACATCAGGAACCATGGTGCTTACAGTGCACCACCTGCACGTGTCGCAGTCGGAGCGTGTGCCGTGGCTTTGCGAGGAACTCGGCATCGACTACGAACTCAAGCTTTACGACCGTGCGCCGATCATGGCGCCGCCCGAGTACAAGGCGCTGCACCCGCAGGGCACCGCGCCGGTGATCCAGGACGGCGACCTGACGCTGGCCGAGAGTGGCGCCTGTCTTGAGTATATCGCTCACCGGCACGGCGGCGGCAGACTATTTCTGCCTCCGTCGCATCCAGCCTATCCGGACTTTTTGTACTGGTGGCACTGGGGCAACGCCAGTTTCATGCCCACCACTATCCGCGTCATGGCGGCAAGAGCGACGGGAGGGGATAGCCCAACTTCCAGGATTGCGGAGGACAGGTTTGCGAGAAGTCTGAAGTTGCTGGACGAGCGACTGAAGTCGAATGAGTGGCTTGCTGGAGATGAGTTCACGGCGGCGGATGTGATGATCATGTTCCCACTTACGACATGGCGGCATTGGTCCGGCTTGAGCTGGGCTGGGTATGACGGCATCCTTGGGTATCTCCAGCGGATCGGGAAGAGAGAGGCTTACCAGAGGGCCATGGCGAAGGCGGATCCGGGGATGGAGTTACTCTTAGGAGCTGATCCGCCAAAAACTGATCGTAGCAAGGAGCTCACAAAGAAGAGCAGCTGAAGTGTCGGAGGTCTGATGGCTATGGTGCGCAGTCATATATGGGTTCCAGGCGTTGGGAAGGGGCATTCCACTCTTGTACTTAGACTACCTAATCTCCATTGTTTTGCTATTAGCTATGCAAAGGCGATGCTTGCCAGCCACATGCTGAGTAACGATAATTGAGCGAAATATCAGGGACATGCAGCACTGGCCATGAAGCTCATTTCCCACGTGTAAAATCAGCGCTTCAACCATGGAACCTCCGTAAATCAGCACATTGTCACCGTGGATCATGATCGTTGTGGCTGCATGAGATGACATCTGGCGACAGCGGGTGGCTGGACGTGTGCAATGTCTGAGCTTTGGGGGCGAGACACGCCCAGTCTTCTCAACTCGACGTCAGGAGTTTCGAATTCGTTTAGACGGGACGTTCACCAGGCTCACAGTCACTGATCGAACAGTGCAAGGACGACTGCAGGCATTCAAGGAACCAGCCCTGCCGGCGATCCGTGAGGAGATCAAAGAAGATTAACGAAGGCTTCGTGTAAGAAAACTGGCACCGAGTCCAAGGGTGCCGACTGCCAAGCAACGTTACGAAATCGCTTGCCGATGCTGCAGGCTACAGCGCTTCGCGAGCAGTTGAATAGCTTGGATCTGGAGGCTTCGCTTAGGTACTTTGACCCACTTTAGGGTTGCACGGACCGAGATCGTCCGCTGTAACCTGGGAAGGAGCGGCCGTGAACTGCAGCTTGTCCAATCTGGGAAAGAACTTCGCCGGGAGCTCTGCGACACCCAGTCTCAGCATTATTCCGGCTGGGACTTCACACTACCATGGTGAAAGTGAGCGTGCACGTAATGTTGAGGTCTAAGGCATCATTTAGAGAGACAAGCAGCCTTCTCTCGATGGTGAGCTGTGATTGTGCCAGCCATTCTGACACTCAAGTCCTAAAATAGCTGACTGTTGAAACAGGACATGCACACACCAGTCTTTCTCTCTAACCTGCCATGTCTCCAATGTTGCAACACCAAATCCCCGACTGCGCTCTCGGACGCTCCCCGCATTTCGCATGTCGCGCGTCGTGCCCACATGCCCGCCATTCTGACCAAAGACAAGCCCGCAGGTTCACCGTTCTCCGCACCCTTGTCAAGACCTCCACTCCGGTGAGCTCGTAGCACCACCAATCTGTTCCAGTTGCCCGGCGCAATGGATCCAAAGGGCAGTGAGAGCCGGGGAAAAGCAGGTCCGTGCCATGTCGCCGTGTGGCCGGCCTAGCTTGAACGAGCTTAGTCCACCGTCCGGGTCTCGTTGGTAGCACTGGCATCGCGGCCCGTGAGATTTAGGTCCATCAATAGCGCGAACTTAGCAAAATGGCCCGTCTTCCCAAACCTGGCCAAATCTCTTCGATCAGCAGATCGGACCCGACCTCTCTTAGACCGGTAAGGCTCAGATCCCGGTAGCGGGACTACATATTGGGGACTTACCCTGAGGTCGGATCAAGTTCATTCTTGATGCTCCCACGTAAGATCAAATCTGTCGTCGCTACCATTCGCCATGCACGGCGAGTCTGGACAGCACCAATGACGCATTGATGGCTCCGACTGTCGCCTCAGACACGGTCTTTCTAGAGACCCGAGACAGTGCTTCCACCGCGAACCTGCCTCACGATAATCTAGGCCCGAACCTAAACATTGCCATCTGGATCTTGACTGGCGCAGCACTTGTCTTTCTTTGCCTACGCCTTTACTGCAAATTCAGCATAAGGAGGGGCTTGTGGTGGGACGACTATGTTCTCATTGCTGCCTCGGTGAGAGCTCAGCCCGTCACTGTCAGCAAGATGTGGTCCGACTAACCTTCGCAGGCGGCTCTAGTAGCCCAGACCGCAATGCTGTCTGTCTGCGTACACTACGGGTTTGGAAAGCACAGCTGGGATATCACGGACTGGCCAACATACCTATTCGTCTCCAATGTGACGGGGGTCTGCTCCATTACGGCTGCTGCATGGAGCAAAACCTCTTTCGCCATCACCCTCTTGCGCTTCTCGCAGAACTGGAAGCGTCGCTTCGTGTGGTTCTGTATCATCACGGTCAACCTTTTCCTCGGTCTGAGCGCCCTCTTCACCTACGTGCAGTGCACACCTGTCAAGAGGTTGTGGGACTCAACCGTGCCGGGAACTTGCTGGAACTCGCATGTCATCATCACCTATAACTCTTTTTCCTCCAGTGAGCGCTCGTTTCTTTCGCTGCTACACGTCATATGCTGACGGCGTCCAGCTTGGTCTGGGGTAATGGATCTCTGCCTAGCCATCTTACCATGGACCATCATCAGAAGACTCAGCCTGAATAGAAAGGAACGTCTCGGCGTTCTCATCGCTATGAGCATGGGCGTCTTCGCCGGACTAACTTCCATCGCGAAGACGGCCACCCTCGGCGCCATCAGCAACCCTGACACCATCGCCACCATTACTCTCATGACTCTCGCAACAGCCGAAATCTCGCTCTCCATTATAGCAGCATCCATACCCGCGCTGCGTGTGCTAATCAAAAACACCATGAAAGTCTACTCAGTCCCGCATTTCTATCGTTATCACCGAACCGAGACACCGTCACAATCATCGCAGCTCCCCTCCGCCTTGTCGTCGGACCGTGGCCATCTGGCCATACCTGCCCCTGCGCGAAAGAAGAGCGACTTCAGTGATTTTAGCCACTTCTCCACTCCGCTTACGAGCCCGGATAGTGCTCTCAAACGTAACTGGCCGGGGACCATGACGACCAGTGTCCTGGACTCCGACTTCGACCTGCAGCATCGCGAGACGACTACTTACGAGATGGCCAGTGTTCACAAACTTTGACAGGGGCTGGACTAGGTGCAAGTGTATGATATAAGGTCCGAGTTATGATTTATGAAATTGCGCTGGCGCGCAGGTTTGCATTGGAATAGCATTCCACCACGAACGGCACAAGAGGAAGAAGGCATACGGGTGAAAATTACTGGGATCTTTGCATGTATTCGTGTGTATGCGGGACCATGTTTGCATTAAGCGGTTATTGATACCATGGATGGCTTTTACATTATCTGAACCAAGTCAGCGAGTTTCTATTAGCATTCCTCCCCTGGCTTTAACATATAGTATTCTTCGAGCCGTTTCTTCCAGCACGTGCGACTATACGTACTCCATATGCCGTTGGCTCTCCTATAGACAAAGAAAGCGAGTCACAGCTGAATTGGTAATCAGGTGAGTTACCATCAGGAATCGCCGATGTTGTAGGCCTTTAGCACTTGCCCCAGCGTTGTTACTTGGCCCCATCACCTGTTGACTAGTTCATCTAGGCAGCATTGACTTCGCACGTATGTTATACCGGAACCCGTCTGTGAGTCTAGCATCCGACATTGTCTCTTGTTGTCAGATGGGTTCTCTTAAGTATATCTCTGTTCCGCGTCTGAGTCTACCTGACAAAACGTCTCAGTCGCAGTGCCGCAATACGTGGTTAGACGGACTGGACACTGTCTCGCCTTGCCAAGAGCTGTTGGGCATGCTTAAAATAGATATGACGCATGTGCAGATTCAGGAGAAACTACGAGATAGCCAATTACTGGTCAAATCTCGTATACATCACGGTCTTGTAGGTCAATCATCTCCCTATTAGGGGTCCAACCTCTACTACTTACCCAAGCTACGGCGCTCCGAATGCTGTAAAAAGACTGACGGTAAGTGAGAAGTCACCATTGGAACCTGGGGGTGCCTCAGAATATCTACAGTCTAGGGAACGATCTGCCACTCATGCTGACAATGGTAGGACGCCAAGACATTGAAGAACAGCAGCGTCAGTAAAATGTGATATTTTCTGTCAACAATGACTTCATAGTGTTGATCGTAGATCGAGAGAAAAATTCAAGACCAAACATCATTCGTATTGGTCGTATTCCACCGATGACTTCTCTTGGCAAGAAGTCGCCAGTCGATATTCGGTTTGCCATAATTAGCCCCTTTCCAGCCACAACAAGCGTCTTTGGGCAGGCAATCAATATGGAGGAGCTGAGAGAGCCACAAGTATATAAAGTCGCGCCTGTTCTGCGATTTCTCGACCAGCATAGTCACGTCTAGCAGAGAGAACACAGAGAAGCAGCAAGAACACAGAGAAGCAGCAAGAACACAGAGAAGCAGCAAGAACACAGAGAAGCAGCAAGAACACA